>CM038678.1:788111896-788652740 GCA_021605205.1 Aegilops longissima
CCCCCTTTTAAAAATTTTTTTAAAACGGGGGGGTTTTTTTTTTAAAAAAAAAAAAAACCCCCCCTTTTTTTTGGGCCCCCCCTTCCCCAAAACCTTTTTCCCCCCCCGGCCCCTTTTTTTCCCAAAGGGTTTTTTTTGGGGGGGGTTTTTTAAAGGAAAAAAAAAAAATTGGGCCCTTGGGGGGTTTTTCCCCTTTTTTTTCCCCCCCAAAGGGGCCCCCCCTTCCCCAAAAGGGGTTTTAAATTTTTTCCCACCAAATTTTTTAAATCCCAAAATTTCAAAAACCCCCGGGGGGTTTTTCCCCGAAATTTTTTCCCCCCCCCCAAAAAACCCCCCCCGGTTCCCAAAGGGGTTTAAACCCCCAAAAGGGGCCCTTTTCCCCCCCAAAAAACCCCGGGGTTTTTGGGGGGGCCAAACCCCCCCCACCCCCCCGGGGGCCCAAAAGGGGTTAAAGGGGCCCCTTCCCGGCCCCCCCCCCCCCCCCAAACCCCTTTTTCCCGGGGTTTCCCCCCCCCAATTCCCCGGGGCCCCCTTTTTTTTTTAAAAAAAAAAAGGAAACCCCCAACCCCAAACCCCCCAAAAGGGGGGCCAAAACCCCCCCCCCCATTTTGGGGGGGCCCCCAAAGGAAAGGGGCCCCCCCCAAAAAAGGGGGGGGGGGGTTTTTTTCCCCAAAAGGGTTAAAAAAAAGAAAAAAAAAAAAAAAAAAAAATTAAAAAAGAGCTACGTGTTGAATTTCTATGAATTTTGAAGTTTTGAATATATTCTGAATTTCCTGAATTATATTAAATCTAGAAACCTAGTTATTGCGCCAGATGACATCGGGTGACGCCAGCAGGTCAAAGGCGCCAGGTCCAGGTCAAATTTGACACGTGGGGACCACACGCACCACACATGATTTAAGCAGGGGATTAATTAGCCTAACTAAAATCGTATGCGGGGCCCACATGGCAAGGGCACTAGGGTTGGTTAGCGCCGCCATTAGCGGTTAATGACAAGGCCACGCCGGCGCGGCCGGAGTTAGGGCGGCGACGACCAACCGAAAGCGGCGGTGGCTTCGCCGAGTTGCGCTTAGGGCCGCGGGGTCACGCCACCGAGGGCACCAGAGGGAGCCCGTGATCCCGCATCTAGTGAGACCAACGGAGGTGCGGGGTGGCTGGAGTGAGCCGGGCGGCGAGCAAGGTGGCGGCCGAGCTACGGCATCGAAGCGGAACGGGCTGCGGGCACGACAGAGGAGCTGGGAGCTGCTCGACTCGGGAGCGAGCTGCGCCGACCAGGGTGGTGGCCGAGCTACGGTGGCTAGGACCAACGGGTGGCGACCAAGACGGCGGCGCCGGAGTTCGGCAAGAAGGGCGGTGGCTGCAGGCGCGCGCGAGAGAGAGGTGAGGGGAACGACGGCGAGCTCACATGGGTCGCAGAGACGGCCAGCGAGCCTGGGAAGCGACGACGGGGCGATTGACGGTGAAGATCCTCGGCGGCCGTGGTGGAGAAGGCGACGGAGACGAAGGAGGCCATCCGGCTTGCTTCCTTCGTGGAGAGGTTCAGCGGGAAGAGGCGGAGCTCAGGGGCATGTCGGGAGGAGGGGGGCGGTGGCCGGGCGACATCCACGGCGCACGGTGGCGACGAGGCCGCCTGGTCAAGGGGGAGGGAGAGGCCAGAGAAGAGGGAGGAGCTCGGGAGAGAGTGAGAGGTCCAGGGGGGCGCGTGGCTGTCTCCGTGGCGCGCGAGGAGGTCGGGAGGCTGCCACCGCTGGCAGGAGGTGGCGCACGGCGCAAGGCAGGAGGCGACACGCCCGCCAAGAGGCGAGGTAGACGACGGGTGAGGGGGGTTTACTGGTGGCTGGGCCAACCGGGCCAGCCAGAGGAGGGGGGGAAAGAAGGTCATGTGGGCTGCCGTGAGCTGGGCCATGTGGGAGGTAAGTCAGGTAAGGGTTTTTTTCTTATTTTGTTTCCTTTTTAAACATTCTGACATTTGTTTGATTTATTTAAAATACCAAATCACTTTATTTAATTATGCCAATTTTTATAGGAGCTATTTATATTATTCCAGAGCTCCTCAACAAAAGGCACAATTTTTGGACAAAATTATATATATATAATAATATATATCCAATGCAATTAGGTATGCATTAATTCCAAATGCCCAAATATAAATACTTATGAACTCCCAAAAATATTGGTTTGATTATTATCTCTGTCCAATATTTTCAGAGGGCCACATGAGCATTTTCTTGACCTTTGGAGCAATTTTTATTTTTTGTCATTTCCAAAATTATTCTCGAGGGTTTCACAAATCCCCATTTCAAAGTTAAATGGAATTTAAACATGATGCACAAATGCAATGCTACTAGTTACAAGCAAGCTCTAGGGCTGATCTGGGCTGTGACACCTTTGCACTGCCGCTAGACTCGCATATTACTCGCCTATGCTAACCATCACAATATCACTTTATATCAAATGGATGTGAAAAGTGCATTCCTCAATGGTAAGCTTGAGGAAGAAGTATATGCTGCTCAACCCCCAGGTTTTGAAGATCCAAAGAATCCCGACAAAGTCTTCAGACTAAATAAGGCCCTCTATGGCCTTCAAGCAAGCCCTCAAGGTATGATACATTGAAGGAATTCTTCGAAGAATGGCTTCACACCCGGTTCACTCGACCCTACTCTCTTTACTAAATCATATGATGGTGAACTATTTGTGTGCCAAATATATGTTGATGATATTATCTTTGGCTGTACTGACCAACGTTATAGTGATGAATTTGCCTATATGATGAGTGAAGAATATCAAATGTCTATGATGGAGAGTTGAAATTCTTCTTAGGTCTTCAAATTCGTCAACAACACAATGGCATATTCATATCTCAGAGAAATACCTCAAAGATGTCCTGAAGAAATTCGGCATGCAAGATTGCAAAGGCGTCAAAATTCCTATGCCCACAAATGGCCATCTATGCACTGATGAAAATGGTATTGACTTCGATCACAAGGTATACCGCCCATGATTGGTTCTTTATTGTACTTATGTGCATCTAGGCCAGATATAATGCTTAGTGTTTGCATGTGTGCCCGATTTCAAGCTACACCAAGGAATCACACCATAAGGCTGTGAAGCATATTCTTCGATATCTAGCTCACACACCAACACTAGGATTATGGTACCCCAAGGGCTCTACTTTTGATCTCATTGATATTCTGACTCGACTATGCTGGTGATCGTGGATCGCAAGTCAACATCTGGTACTTGTCATTTCTCGACGATCTTTGGTCCGTTGGTCCTCAAGAAACATAACTGTATCACTGTCCATCATGAAGCTGAATACATTGCTGCTGGCTCGTGTTGTGCTCAATTACTATGGATGAAGCAAACCTCAAGGACTACGGCATCAACGTGAAGAATGTGCCTCTCTATTGTGACAATGAGAGTGCCATCAAGATTGCTCACAACCCAGTTCAGCACTCAAGACAAAGCACATTCAAATTCGCCATCATTTTCTTCGTGATCATGTGTTGAAGGGCTTACATCTCCATCGAAAGCACGTGAAGATCAAGAACAGCTAGCTGATATCTTCACTAAGCCCTTGGATGAGAAGAGATTTAGCAAGTTGCGTGTGAGCTAAATATCTTAGAATCTTCGAATGTTCTTTGAAAAGGCACACATCCTAACACTTATGCAAAATTGATGACTTAGATGTGCAACACATGAAGAAACGTTTTTCTTCAATCAATGAAGAATAACACTCTAAGTGTGAAGAAATTAATGAAGAATTTGATTCTCAGAACCCTACGACAATTGTACGCGGTGTCTGAAATCATCATTCTTATACGGTGGGTCACGCCACCACCAAAGTTGAAAATCTTCAATTTGAGTTTTTCCTCAGTTTTTGAAATTCTTCAGTTTTTGAAATTCTTCAGTTTTTCAAATTCTTCAGTTTTTCAAATTCTTCAACTTTGCAAAATCTTCACTGTTTCCGTCGTCTTTCTTCATTGGCTATATATATATATATATATGGATTTATGTCCTCTACAGCATTCACTTATGGCTATTTCTTCAAGTCGCTTTTTCTGCTAAGTGAATGTGATCGGACCCTTTCCCTCTATGCTATACTCAACCCAATCCATTCACAAATTCTTCATGTGCGTTCTACCTTGAAACTCGTTCAAATTCTTCACTGTGTCCTTGACAGCTGAAGAAATTGCAACGGAACTTTTAAAACAAATCTTATTCAAACCGTTCCGCATCCCACGATGCTTTATTATATTCGCCCACGATCGTACACGATCTCCACTACACAGTACGTGGGTGACACATGTCGTGAGAAGGGAAGCGGTCAGGGGCACGTTCGTCCTAAATCTTCGACGATCCGCTTTCACCGTGGCTATAAATACCCATCTCTCCTTCCTCACTCTTTTCTCCGCCGACCTCTCTCCCGCCGAGCTCCTCAAAACCCTAGCGCCGCCGCTACTCCATCGTCAGCGGTGAGGAAAAGCTTCACCGCTTTGACCTCTTCGCCGACGTACTCGCGCCGACCGTGGAATATCTTCACTCCGCCGTCGCCGTAGCTGATTTCCTCTGCCAAGTTAGGGCGGAGAAGATCTGAACGGACGAACTTCCCAACTGTTCATCTCAGTTCGTCGTGTTCTTCACTTCGGGTAAATTAAAAGTTACTTTTATTACTCGCTTTGATTCTCAAATCTTCTTCAAATTCTTCAAAGGTGTTTATTCTCCAAATCTTCATACATATGAACACCTCAAATCTCTTGACTCATTTCTCTAAGCAATGATTTTCTTCAAGATTCCTCAATTGTGTGGATCTTCGATCTATACAACTCTGGAACCTAAGACAAAGAACGCTTAGTGAAATTCTTCAAGGCTCATCCGGTCAAAATCCTCAAAACTTGTTCTTTTGAAAACCTTCGAGAACGCATATGACCTCTTCAAATTCCTCGCACCTATACTCTGTTCACAGTACAAATGTCTCGCTGCTGAATCCCTAGGTTCTCATCAACTTAACTCATTTGCAGCATTCCTCGAAGAAAAACTGCACACTTCTTCAGAGAACTCAATTGTTCAATTTCTCACCAAGAAAATGGCAGATGGTAAGAAGTCGCAGAAGGGAGGATAGAAACCTGAGGTCATGACAGCATTCAAATCCCCGAGGAAATA
Organism: Aegilops longissima; assembly: GCA_021605205.1. Taxonomy (NCBI): domain Eukaryota; kingdom Viridiplantae; phylum Streptophyta; class Magnoliopsida; order Poales; family Poaceae; genus Aegilops; species Aegilops longissima. The sequence continues at coordinate 788,117,060 of CM038678.1, forward strand.
TATGCTGACTCATCAGACACCGATGAGGAAAGCAAAAATCAATGCAAGGTGCGATACGTAAGATTGAACGGAGATGGGCACGGAATGGAAGGAATACCGATATGTAACACCTAAGTACATGAAGAAATTCGTTAAATCCTCCATGCCCAAGAGCTCCTTTGGCACCAGGCCAAATAGCTGATCCCACTAGCGCCAAACGCGGTGAGGACTTTCCTGATGAGTGGGCTAAATGCCAAGCAAAGTTGGCTAAGCAAGCAAAGGAAGCGTGAAGAAATTCAATGATGATTCTGCCGCTGCTGCTTAATCGAGGTCTCGGTCAAACCGAGGAAATCAATGCAAAAGAAGTCTGCTAATAAGCCAAGTGCTTCATCATCTGCTCTCACGGCCAAGTTCATCAGCAGCTCCTCCGTGCAAATTCTCGGCAGCAAATTCCTCACACCGCCATCGTTCCATCAAAGTCCTCAACTGCTCCGTCCAAACCTTCGCCTGTGCACCTAGCTACATGTCAAAGGACTGCTGGTTTCTCAATTGCCTCGTGCATCTCTGAAGTTCCTCACCTGCCCTCAATTCTTCATCCGCCCGACTCTGCTGAAGACAAAAGCAACAGCTGGACGTGGTCCTCGGCCTAGCCCAAGGAAGAAACAGCTTGTAGTCCACGTGCCATCTGATGATGAGGCATCTGATGAAGAACTTGAAGAAATCATCAGAGACCGCCAAGTTAGGGCCGCTAGAGCCAAAGGTACATCTGTGCCACTGCTTTTGGACCCAAAGAAAGTCCTCGACTTCATCGACCTCTGGCACAATGATCCCAATACCCTCTCGCTCGATCTTCCTTTGACACCTGGTCAAAGTCATGCGTTGACTCACTTCATCGCTGAAGAAAATGGAAGTTTGAGAAGGCGAGGAAATCAAGAAGGCTCAATACAGGAAGGAGAGGTTCTCAAGAAAACGTTGTCAAGATGACACCTGAGGAACTCCTTCAAATCCAAACTGACATTCAGAACCTCAGCAAGAACTTCGACACATACTATGCTGATTGGCAAGTAGTCAAGACCAGATTCGTCGATCTGACGAAGAAAATCACAAGTGTTGCTGCACCTGTGCAACGTGAAAATCCTCAGGCTGAAGCATCAGTTCAGCCTACTGAAGAAAATGCTGATTCCAGGGCTGATGAAGAAATTCCAGCCGCTGAAGAAACTGCTCAAGTCAGGGCAACTGCATCAGTTGCGCCTGAAGAAATTGCTCAAGACAGGGGAACTGCATCAGTTGCTCCTGAAGAAACTGCACCAAATTCCTCAGCTCCTCCTGCGCCAACTCCAACTCCAATTCTTCCATCTGCTTCTGATGTGAAGAAAACCAAGGCTGCGGAACGAGCTGCTGTGAAGAAAAGGAAAGCATCAGCTGAGTCAGATTCTTCAACTGCAAAGAAAATGAAGCCAATGACCAGCTCTGTTGAGAACCCAATTGATGCTGTTCCAATTTCCTCCATACCATCAAAGGAAGTAGTTCCTTTTGGAGAAGAATATGAGGTGCCAACCGGTTCTGATGAAGAACATCAATCTGCTGCTTCATCAGAGAAAATTGATGAAGAAATTGAAGTGGAAGCTATCCTTCAACCCCGTCATTCCTCATCGACCATGAAATTCCTCAAGCTGGTATCGAGGAAATTGAAAATGAAGATGTGGATATTGGATGTACCACTCCGTGATCAATGATGACTTTTGGGAAAGTCAACATCCCAATACTCCTCTCTTCACCCCGCTTCAACAAGTTCCTCACTCCCCTGCACAGACTGTCCAAATAGACTCTGAAGGAAATCAACCCGCTGGTTCTGTGCATGAAGAAATTCCAGCCACTAGTGCTGATGAAACTGCTGCTGCTGATAATCCTCAGACTGCGCCTGTTGAGGAACAAGAAATTCCTCAAGCTGAAGAACCTGAACTTACGATTCCTGAGGTGGTGATGCAACTTATCGACACCCTCCGCCAAAGCGTAAGAATCCGCTCTCAACCAAACAAAAGTTCAAGGCTGAAGATTTCTTTGCCGAGCATGTGTTCTTCATCAATATAATCCTTATGATTCTGCTCAGATTAGGAAGAGGCGTTTTACGACTGCTAGTCAAGCAAACTTCTATTCCTCAGTGCTTTTCAACAAGGACAAAATCTTCGATCATGCTCATATTCCTCATGTGGATATGGAGTCGCTGCCAGGATTTGAGCCCGTCCTAAGTGTTCTTCACGACGCAGGTCTCCTAAACTTCTGCACTGATATTTGTGATTGGAACGAAGAGCTAATTCTTCAGTTCTATGCAACACTGCACATCACCGGAGACGCTGAAGATGTGACTTCATGGGTCTTAGATTGGATGACCGAAAACACTCACTACAAGGCACCAGCAAGTGAATTGCTTCGTGCCCTCCCACTCAGTCCTCCGATTGATGGTGCACGTCGCATCTATGAAGAAAAGGAACTTTCAAATCACTATATGCAAGTGCTGATGAAGCCATTGAAGCCAAGGCAGGCACCAAGAACCAAATTCCTCGTCAAGGAATTATTATATGTGCCTCGGACCGTCTATCGAATTTTGACGAAGACTATGAGTCCTATCAAGGGCCACGACTCGAATGATGAAGAGGTCGTTGGCATCATGAAGAATATGCTTTTCAACATCATCCATGGCGTTCCCGTCAATTTCCATGATTTCTTCATGAGGACTCTGGCTAACATTGCCATGTCACCTTTTGAGCTGAAGCCTTATGCACCTTGGATTATGAGATTCATCAGGTCAAGATCTTCACTGAATTACAAGGCTGATACTTTGAACCACTGCAGCTACCTGCCCCCGATTGAAGTCCTCAAACGGCCAATTGCCTCAGCTGATGAAAAGGGAAAGGCTGCTGCTGTGATAGATGAAGGCATTCGTCCATTGGATGGACAGTTTCGCAAAGCAGCATCCTACTCCACCAATGATGACTCTGCCACACATGACTCAGCAGCAAATACCTCAGTTAAGCAAAATCCTCAAGGAACTGCACCTAGGGTGATGACTGATCGTGAATTACTCCTCAGTCTTCATCAGAAGGTTGATCGCAATCATAAGTGGGTCAAACGTCAGTTTGGTACTCTTCTTTACAACCTGACCTCAACTCACAATGCAGTGAAGAAAAACCACTACTATCTTCATGAAACCTTCAAGCGCTGGGCTGTTCTTTCACATGTCTACAATGAAGAAGAACTGCATCAATGGGACTCAAGGAAGAATTTGACTGGTCTGCACCTCCTCCAAGAAATTCAAGAAGGTCAAAGTTCCTTCCTTGGTGGCCAGCTCCTATTCTTCATCTCGCGACATGATGAAAATGAAGATTTGGAAGACACCGCTGCTGGTCCTACTTCAATGAACAACCCGACAATGTCAAGCGCTCCGCCTTCAACTTGAAATTCTTCAAGAGCGTTAGTCCTCGCCGATCCTTTTGGTCATTCGATGACAAAGGGGAGAAATTTGAGTTAGTCTTCAAGCGGGTCTCGTTTTTGTCTATATACAATATTTTATTAAGTTACAACTCGCTCTTCCGAAACCTTTATTGGATCGAGTTGTAATCTTAAACCGATGGTGCTTTGATACTTTTGATGCATTATGCTTTTGCTCTATGCTCTGATTACAGTAGTGTTGATATGCTCTGATATTTGTTATGCTCTGATCCTCATGAGCTCGGTGAAAATCTTCAAATCGATTTGGGATCTGATACTCATGAAAAGTTTCAAATTCCTCATACGCATTGGGCTCGATACTCTTTATGCATTATTTTGCATGCTCAATACCATCAAGCACCATATTTCATCATGCATTTCAAATTCTCATATTATATGTCAAATGCGTATGAATTACAAGATATAGGGGAGATCTCCATGATTCAATTCTTCAAATGTGCATTGCCTCAAAAGAAAATTCCTCACTATGCACATCTTCGGGGAGTTCTTCTATATCTTGCAATCAAAATCCTCATTATCGTGTTTACACTTCATATATTTATCCTCGTTGAAAACTTAACCTATGTTGTCATCAATCACCAAAAGGGGAGATTGTAAGTGCATCTAGTGCCCTTAGTGATTTTGGTGTATTGAAGACTTATAGGTTAAGTAACTAATGCGTTTGTGAGTGTACACAGGTCTATAAGTCTATGAGGAGTTTGATATTTACAGAGAAAGTCGACCCCTAAAAATGAAGTTCTTCAACTGAAGACTTTGATATTCTGAAGACTTTCTGAAGACTTTGAAAGTGAAGAAATTGGTGTGATCCTGAAGAGTTGGTATTCGCTTGAGGAACATGAAGCGTGAAGACTTTTGTTTTCGTAGTTTCATTTTCTCTTTCTTGAGTCATAGGAAACACCGTACTGTTAAAGGGGGTCGAGGAAATACTAAGGAAAAATTTCCATTTGATGCTCAACTCAAAATCCTACACCTACCAATTCCTTCGAGTGAAGCTTTTGGAAATCTCATACAGTTCAGTCAATTTCTTCAGTGATAGAGACGAAGCTCTTCTGGTCACTGAGGAATTTGTTCTGACTGAGGAGTTAGGAATTCGCCAGTGCGAATTGCCTACACAGTGAGGAACATGATAGCCCTGAGGAATTTGATGTTCAAATTTCCGACCGTTGCTGTGCTGCGCGCCAGCTGTCCCAAATATCTTATCCACCTAACGGTCATATCATTGAAGGGCATTTATGTCTTATCATGTCGGGCTGCTCCCTAGGCTATAAATAGCCGCCCCCTACAACCACTAGTTGGTTGGCTGCTCCGAGAGAACTTGACACTTGTCATTTGAGAGCCCAAATGGGAAGGTCCCTTCATCATTGACCAGGTCCTAACCGGCGGAGCATACCGTCTGCGAAACGCATCGGATAACCGACTCGAGCCGAACCCATGGAACGCAGCCCGTCTACGAAGATTCTACGCCTAAGTGCCGGACTCCAAGTTCGTTTCCTTCCTCCGTCCGCATTCTTTATTTTTGCTTTTGTGATGTCTTTTATTTCTCTCCTTCCTCCTTCTTCTTGCAGCCTCTAGAGGCTCGCTTGCGCTTTTTCCAAGACACTTGATGCGCTGTCCGCTCATTATACTCGGGGCTTCTTTAATGAAGCTTATTTATATGGGCTTCATGCCCAACACATGCTAAACTTCCGCATGTACCTTTTATTCACCATTATATGCATCGATATGACTTAAGTTTTGGCAAGCTAGGTTGTTGGCTCTGTGCTTACCCCTCGCTCCCGATTGTTCGGCTAGGTGGTAAAGCGAGCACCTCTGCGATTGTTATTGTCGGGTCAGCCAGATGTGTACCTCAGACTGGGTGTAGCCAAAAGCTAGCGTTTTAAGGGAATATTCAGTCGGTGAACTGAAAGACGATTTATAACTATTTACCCATCTGCCCCCAGATGATTTTCTGCTTTCATAGCAGTTTTGACATGCACTTTAGGGCATGCATCCCAGCGAAAGGAACCCTTAACGTAACTATTCTCCCTGGAAGATGTTTCTTACTACCCATGTAATATAACATAACTAGTTTGGCACTTGTCTGATACAGCAACAATGACCCCTACGCCTTTGTCTCCATGCATACCACGGTTCTTATATAACCACGAAGAGTATTGGACACACTCGGACTATTGGGTCCGGAGGTTGAAGCTAAAAGGTCCGCTTCGACAAACGATCTACAATCCGCTAGAAGACATTTTTCATGTCATATTTTTACATAGTCAACTCAACTCATTGTATTCCTCCTCAATGCCAACTAATAGGCTATCTAATTTACAATCTTGCTGGGAATACTTGGCGGCCAATTCTACTTGGCCGTACACTAAGCTTACAGGGATCTCCATCCCATCCAGCCACACAGGTCCGACCTCGGCCATGTGGTTTGGGTCAGCCTTCGTGTACCACGTCTTCACCATGGCCCAGGCCTCCCTGGCGCCTTGACGGCAGGCCGATATCTTCCATAGCCGAAGCGCCGCCGTGCTCCATGAAGCCGCTCTGCCAGCTCCCCATGCCTTCTGGCAGGGAGATAGATGGCCACAAGGCTTGGCCGATGCCTTTCATCACCGGCCGGACTCGTTCATGCAGCCGACGCAATTCGGGAAGAAGATCACCAAGAATTGGGCATCTCCTCCTCGGGAAGACCTGTGAGCAAACCTACATACATCTTTATGTTAGTGGCCTTCCTCGCCGAACTCTTTTTCAAAGTGTAAGTGCATCTGGTGCCCTTAGTGATTTTGGTGTATTGAAGACTTATAGGTTAAGTAACTAATGCGCTTGTGAGTGTACACAGGTCTATAAGTCTATGAGGAGTTTGATATTTACAGAGAAAGTCGACCCTAAAAATGAAGTTCTTCAACTCAAGACTTTGATATTCAAGACTTTCAAGACTTTGAAAGTGAAGAAATTGGTGTGATCCTCAAGACTTGGTATTCGCTTAGGAACATGAAGCGTGAAGACTTTTGTTTTCGTAGTTTCATTTTCTCTTTCTTGAGTCATAGGAAACACCGTACTGTTAAAGGGGGTCGAGGAAATACTAAGGAAAAATTTCCATTTGATGCTCAACTCAAAATCCTACACCTACCAATCCCTTCGAGTGAAGCTTTTGAAATCTCATACAGCTTCAACAATTTCTTCAAAGGATGTAGACGAAGCTCTTCTGGTCACTGAGGAATTTGTTCTGACTGAGGAGTTAGGAATTCGCCAGTGCGAATTGCCTACACAGTGAGGAACATGATAGCCCTGAGGAATTTGATGTTCAAATTTCCGACCGTTGCTGTGCTGCGCGCCAGCTGTCCCAAATATCTTATCCACCTAACGGTCATATCATTGAAGGGCATTTATGTCTTATCATGTCGGGCTGCTCCCTAGGCTATAAATAGCCGCCCCCTACAACCACTAGTTGGTTGGCTGCTCCGAGAGAACTTGACACTTGTCATTTGAGAGCAACCCATCCTCTGAGGACTTTGAGCGAAAATCATCAAGTGAGGAAAAACCCAAAGTGAGGAAAAACCCAAAAACCAAACCCCAACAAACCCAAAGTGATTGAGCATCACTGAAGAAATTGATCCCGCGTGGATCCGACGCTTTTTACCTTTGAAGACTGTGCTTCTTCCAGACGGTTAGGCGTCACGGTCTAGAGCATCCAAGAGGAATTGTGGATTGCCGGGTGACCAAGTATGTGAAGGTTTGGAAGTCGCCTGAAGACTTAGCACGAGTGATTGGACGAGGTCTGCGTGACCCTAGTTCAAGGAGAATACGGTGAGGACTTGGTGTCCTGAGCTGCGTGCTCAGTGACTGGGTGTCCGGACTGCGTGTCCTCGAGTTTAAATACTCAGCCGCCCAACCGTACGCATAACCGAGACAGCAGTTGGAACTGGTCTACCAAATCATTGTCTTCACCAACCTACCTGGTTCTATTTCCTCAACCTTTTCATTTCCTCATTATCGTGTTGAGTGTTTGTCATATCTGTGTTTGAAGACTTTGATCAAGACTTTCTCAATTTCCTCGTTTCTATTTCTTCATCTGTTTGTCTTCATCTTGTGTTATCCTGTGATTACGCTTTTTGAACTCTGTGATTGTCTTCATTTCATCATGATGACTATGCCAGTAATCTGCTATGCTTACTTCTGAGTACTTATTCCGCTGCATGTATTTCTTCGCTAAGGAATTTCCTCACCAGCAAATTCCTCAGTGAAGAATTTGTAAATTTCTAAAAATCGCCTATTCACCCCCCCTCTAGTCGATATAACGCACTTTCACAAAGTTCGCCAAGCACTTACTGAAAATGCCGCGACGGTCACGATTCTCCTTTACGGAGTCGCACAACTAGGCACGAACGCCCTTAGTTCCTCACCCAGCTTGTTGTTGGCGCCTTGGAGGTCATTCTTCTCCTGCCGCACTCTCATAAGCACGCCTCGCCGCCTTTAACTGGCGAAGAGTTGTTGCTTGTCCAGATCTAGTCCGGCGCCATCTGCAATGTTTTTGTCAGATTTACACACCCGCCGCACTTTATAAACTATTTATCTTTTAAAGCATATATTACCAGAGGGGTCTCTGTAGCTCCCCTGTAGCGGCTAGTGCGGCCTCAAGTTGGGCCTTGCACCCTTCAAGCTCCTGGGAAAGTCGGGTATTATTTTCAGAAGATCTCAGATAACAAATGATCCTTAAATCAGTTATTCTAACTATTTTAAGTCTCGGGGCTACTGGCATATATAACTCACAAATTATCTTACCCGTATGTCCGTTACATACTGCCCGTGGCTCGCTAGACCATCTTGAGCTGCACGGAGGTGCGCATCTCCAATCAAAGGCATTCAAGGCCTCTTGGGAGAAACATGCGCCACGAAGAACTGTCCGGCGACGCCTGTGATTCAAGGCGCCTCCACCTCGGAGTTGGTGGCGGACAACCTGTCGGCATCCTCTGCCGGAGGAGCATCCGACGACGCCTCGTGCTCGCCTCAACCTCCGACCCGGCTTTGAAGCTTGGCCGGTGAAGGTTCGATTATAACCTCTCCGGACTCAGTCCGTGAGCGCTTTTTATCGAAAAGAGCATCGGCGTTAGTACGCCTTCCAGAATCAATCCTGGAGTATGGTGACACACCGCACCTTTGCGGCGGAGTTTCGATCTGAACAACACTTTTTAACCGGGGCCGCCTGCCCTTTGTTGGCTAGCGGCCGCAGGCTCGGCTTCCCGCCAAGGAACCCCCCGAAACACCATTGGTATAATGGCGATAAAAATAAGCATGGATGAGTCATTATTAGGGTTTTGGGATCTTAGTCTCGATTACTGTGGGGCTGGAAGTATTCGGTAATCGGCCGAATGGCTACCAAAGCATTGTCGATGCTAGGTTGGTAGAACACCCGCCGATCAACTCCACCGTTATATCCGGATCCTCTTCGAGGTCGGATCGAGGGACCGCCCGATCCTCGGGTTGTGGGGCGGGCTGTGTATCTTCTCCATATCCGGCGCAGTTCCTCGCAAAAAACCATGAAATGAGATATTTAACTACGGGAACATGGATCGGACAGGTCACATAGATGTTTGCTTACCCAGCTTCGAGGATTATTCAAGAAAACTCCTTCATGGGTTGACACGGAGGAAATTCTCCTCCTCTCCTTTGTACATGGCAGACAAGATCTTCACCAGTTCGGTGACCGATCCTGGCCCTTTGTGGCCATGACGGTGGCATCGCCCTCCCTGTTGAAGTCCCACATGGGTGGCCCCTGTATGGGAGCGGCTGCACTCCTCATGATGCAGATTGCCATGACTCCTGTCATGGTCAATCCGCATGAGCCAAGAACCTTATTCGCTCATCAAATAACGGACATCCCGGTCGCCTTCTCTCCGGGGCTCCGAGGGCGCCAGCTTAGGCGCTTCTTCAGAGGAGCATTGCTGAACTCCGGAAGGCCGATCCGAACAGGATCCGCAGCGGACGCCCTCCATGTAAACCATTCAAGGCCAGTCTTGACGCTTCTTTGGGGTTCCGGATAGGTATCCGTCCCGCGATGGGCTATAGCTCGCTCCGCCCACTTGATATATGGACCCCTCATGAGAACGGGGTACTAGGCAGAATATTCTCTTCCACAGTCCAAATGAGCCTCGACGCCCAAGAATAGTTCGCAAGGGCCACGAAGCACGCGACGTGCAGGATGGAGGCAGGAGTAAGGTGGTGCAATTGAGGCCGTGAACTCCAAGTGCCCCGGAGAAACGGATGGATTGGAAATCCGAGTCCTCTTACTAGATAAGAGATGAAGCACACCCGCCTCCTTTAGAGGGATCGGGACGCCTCCGCTTGCTTTCCGCCTGGTAGGTGGCGAGTCCGGCTCGAACCGGAACCATGAAGGCCGGGGGGAGAAATCCCTTGGCTTGGAGTATAACTAGCTCGCTATGCGGGACTGAGCATCTCTCCCAATTTCTTGGCTGAGGGCTGGGAGCGCGAGAGGAGGAGCCGCGTCGACTGTCCATGATGGAATAGGCTTTGGTCAGAGGCGCTCCGATGAAAGCTCGCAAAGGGGGAATGGTGTGACTCAGATCTAGATCCTTGCCCCTTTTATAGGCGGCTCATTTGCGCGGCTAGGGGGTAATTGAAAAAAAATACCCTGGCTGTGCGCATTCCTTCAAACACGTGGAAGATGGCCATTATTGGGCGTAGAAGCCGAGGAGCGCAGCATTTATCAGAAGCCGGATACTATTCGACAAGTATATGGAATTTGGAGAAGAACCCGCCTCGCAATGCCGAAGACAATCAACGCGCCGGACTCATCGTCATTGAAGCCTGGTTCGGGCTACCGAGGAGTCCCGGATTAGGGGTGTCCGGATAGCCAACTCTTCTTGCTGGCGGACTCTGGACTATGAAGATACAAGATTGAAGACTTCGTCCCTGTCCGGATGGGACTTTCCTTGGCATGGAAGGCAAGCTTGGCGATACGGATATGTAGATCTCCTACCATTGTAACCGACTCTGTGTAACCCTAACCTATCCGGTGTATATTTAAACCGGAGGGTTTTAGTCCGTAAGAAAAACAACAATCATACCATAGGCTAGCTTCTAGGGTTTAGCCTCAATGATCTCGTGGTAGATCTACTCTTGTACTACCCATATCATCAATATTAATCAAGCAGGAGTAGGGTATTACCTCCATCGAGAGGGCCCAACCTGGGTAAAACATCGTGTCCCTTGTCTCCTGTTACCATCCGCCTAGACGCACAGTTCGGGACCCCTACCCGAGATCCGCCGGTTTTGACACCGACACCCACCATGCACGCCAGAGGCGCCACCAGATCCGCCGCCCGCCAAACCCATCTGATGCGGAGAGATCCGCGATCCGGGCCGCCACCACAGTGGACTCCTCCGTCAGCGAGATCGTGCCTCTACGCCGACGCCATTGTCACACCTGCCGCTCCACGCCGCCGGTGCCCCACAGTTCCATGCGCCGCCGCTGCCAGGGGAAGACACAGCCACCATGCGAGGGGAAAAGTCCCGCCGCCGCCATCACCGGCCAGAATACGGGCGTGACCTTGTTGAGGGAGTCTTGGATTAAGGGGTCCTCGGGCGTCCGGACTATCTAACATGGGCCGGACTAATGGGCTATGAAGATACAAGACAGAAGACTTATTCCCATGTCTGGATGAGACTCTTCTTTGCGTGGATGGCAAGCTTGGCGTTCGGATATGTACATTCCTTCCTTTGTAAACCGACTCTATACAATCGTAGGCCCCTCCGGTGTCTATTTAAACCAGAGGGTTTAGTCCATATAGGCAATCATAATCATACATGCTAGACATCTAGGGTTTGGCCATTACGATCTCGTGGTAGATCAACTCTTGTAATCCTCATATTCATCAAGATCAATCAAGCAAGAAGTTGGGTATTACCTCCATCAAGAGGGCCCGAACCTGGGTAAACATCATGTCCCTCGTCTCCTGTTACCATCGACCTTAGACGCTCAGTTTGGGACCCCCTACCCGAGATCCGCCGGTTTTGACACCGAGATTGGTGCTTTCATTGAGAGTTTTGCTGCGTCGTCATCAGAAGGTTCGATGGCTCCATCAGTCATCTACAACAATGCTACCCTGGGGGAGGTTTTTTTCCCTGGCTAGATCTTTGTGTTCGGCGGCTTCGCACTACGGGCCAACTCGCTTGGCCAACAAGAGCAGATCGACAGCTACGCCCCAGGTCACCAGATTAGTTTTGGAAATCTAAACTATGTCACTGATACCCGGGGAGACTTGATCTTCCAAGGGTTCACGACCCCAACCTCCGCTCTGGCCTTAGATCCGGAGCGCATCGCCAGGTCCGAAGACGGGATTACTAAGCCTGCCGGACTATATGCGGCCGCTAGGCCCAGTATGGGAGAGCCGGATGAAGTAGTGTCGCTGGCAACCATCATGAAGCCGGACTCTTCTCCGCACCGGCTCCGAACCCTGAGTCAAGATCATGTGAGTTCAGCCAAGGAGTCTCCCCCGCCGCACTCCACGGACTCTCTTCTCCTGGCCAAACCTCGCTTTTAAGCGAGGCTCGACTTAATGCGATCCCTTCTCATTACAGAGGAGCAGCGTCCGAACTACGCACAACTCGGACTAGGGGCTGAGAGCAGGGAATTTTACGTCCCACCCACCACCCACTTCATAGCCACTGTCGAGAACTCAACCGACATGCTCGATTATGGCTCCGAAGGCATCGATGGTATGGACGACGATGCCAAAGAAGAGAAGGCCCAAAACCCACCGTTTACCGGATGCTGGACGGCCACCTCTTCGTATGACGTGTACATGGTGGATACACCGAAAGAGGGTAACGTCGACGACAAAGAAGATCCAGTCGAGGATAAACCTCATGGGATACAGCCAAAGCGCCGACGTCAGCGGCGCCGCTCTAAATCACGCCATGGAAAAGACAGCAATACCCGCACAGAAGAGAACAACACTCCGGACGATGCCGAAGACCAAGAAGACCCCGTCGACGATTAGGAAGACGGGCAAGTTAGCCCCGACGAATAGGCCATAAACGAAGAATCGGAGGACATTAATTATCTCCCACTCCCCGAGGACGAGGTAAGCCTCGGTGACGAAGACTTTATCATACCTGAGGAACCTCTCGAGCAGGAGCGCTTTAAGCGCCGACTAATTGCCACTACAAGGAGCCTGAAAAAGAAAGAGCAGCAGCTTCAGGCTGATCAAGATCTGCTCGACGATAGGTGGACTAATGTCCTGGCAGCCGAGGAATACGGCCTTGAGCGCCTAACCAAAAGTTACTCGAAGCATAAACTGCTACCCCAATTTGACGACGAGGCCCTCGAGCCGGTACCATCAGCATGTAATGCGGCTGACCGACCACCGCTTGGCCGGGACAAAACGGCAACTCAAACCGAACACCAGCCCATACTACCTCGCTGTAAAGGTAGAGACATAACAGCTCGGGGATATACATATGACCCGCGGCAGGACCAGGACAATAGAGCAGGTCTGACAAGATCAATCTACGGACCGCGGGGGCATTCCCCGACACGCGACGACGGCTATCTAGCCGGACGTGACAAGCACAATCACGCCCGGGCCAAAAACCGCAGACGAACTCCATCTGAGCTATGTCACGACTTGGCCCGCACACCCCCTCTGCTTCACTGATGAAGTAATGGAGCACGAATTCCCAGAAGGGTTTAAACCCGTTAATATCGAATCATATGATGGAACAACAGATCTCGCGGTATGGATTGAGAATTTTCTTCTCCATATTCATATGGCCCGCGGTGATGATCTTCATGCCATCAAATACCTCCCGCTAAAACTCAAGGGACCAGCTCAGCACTGGTTGCACAGCCTGCCTGAAAACTCCATTGGCAGCTGGGAGGACTTGGAAGACACCTTTCGCGACAACTTCCAAGGTACATATGTCCGACCTTCGGACGCCGATGACCTCAGTCACATTGTCCAGCAGGCCGGAGAGTCAGCCAGGAAGCTCCGGACTAGGTTCTTAATTAAAAAGAACCAAATCGTCGACTGTCCGGATGCCGAAGCCCTAGCGGCCTTTAAACATAGCACCTGAGATGAGTGGCTGGTCCGTCACCTCGGCAAGGAAAAACCAAAATATATGGCAGATCTTACCACACTGATGACCCGCTTCTGCGCGGGAGAAGATAGCTGGCTGGCTCCATGAATCAATAGCACCAGCGATCCTGGCACCTATGAGGTCAGGGACGGCAATGGCAAGCCTCGACGTAATAAAAACAAGCGTCGAAATAATAATGTAGGAACGCAAGACTTGGCTCTCAACGTCGGATTCAGTAGTTCCAAATCCGGTCAATGGAAGAAGCCATTCAAGGCAAACAAAGATGGCTCATCCAGTTTAGACACGATACTGGATCGGCCCTGTCAAATTCATGGTAGCCCTGACAAACCCGCTAACCATACCAACAGAAATTATTGGGTTTTCAAACAAGCAGGTAAGCTCAACGCCGAACACCAAGGGAAGGGGCCGCCTAGTGACAGCGAAGACGAGGAGACTCGCCAACCAAACACCGGGGGACAAAAGCAATTTCCCCCCTAAGTAAAAACAGTAAACATGATATCCGTGACGATATCCCTATGAGGGAGCACAAGTCGTATTACGAGACGACTACGCCATAAAGCCACCGTGCAAAATTTAACCCATGGGCAGACTGTTCGATCACTTTTGATCCCAATGACCACCCAACAGGTATCCGTCACAAAGGTTCGGCAGCTCTGGTCCTCGACCCAATCAGTGATGGATTCCATCTCACACGAGTCCTTCTGGATGGAGGCAGTAGCCTTAATTTGCTCTATCAAGACATTGTTCGCAAAATGGATATTGATCCCTCAAGGATCTAGCCCACCACAACTACCTTCAAAGGGGTAATACCCGGCGAAGAAGCTCACTGTACGGGCTCAATCACACTGGAAGTCATCTTCGGTTCGCCGAACAACTTCCGAAGCGAAGCCTTGACCTTCAATATTGTTCCGCTCTGCAGTGGATATCATGCACTGCTTGGGCGGACCGCTTTTTCTCGTTTCAATGCGGTCCCACACTACGCCTATCTAAAGCTTAAGATGCCCGGTCCACGCGGTGTCATAACGAACAATGGAAACACGGAACACCCCCTACATTCCGAAGAGTATACCACGGCCATCACAGCCGAAGTACAAAGTAGCCTCGTTAAACCGCATACCTCTTCGGCCATTAAGCCACCAGCCTTTACTACACAAGACCGGTCAATTTTAGAGCTGGATTAGTAGTTCCGCCTCCGTCGTTCGCCGCATATGTCCGCGAACTTACGCCAAGCGCTGCCTGCTGCTGGCCATGGTGCACTGCACGCGCTCCATGGAGGTGTAGCTGCCCTTGCTATCAACATGGGTGAGCTCCATGTGGAACCCTGCGCTACTACAAGTAACTAGGGTAGCAACACTGGAGCACAACACAAGAATGATCAGCACCAGGCTTATTTCCATTATTGTTTCCCTTCTTTTTTTAACAGAAAATATTTTTTTATTAATTAAGCATATTTTACAGAGAGGAGCATGAATGGATTCATGCTATGAACAGAAAGGATGTCCCTAACTGGACATTGACCTGCATTTGAACATAAACAGCTGAATACTATAGATCTGTTCTGAACCTTAATTGCTAAAGGAGACTGATGATGGGCTTTTACATTGAAGCTCCTTGGCAAATGATTGATCATGTTTGCCTGGAAGGATTTGCTAGATTGAATAGCTGCAACGTGGGGCCTAATCATCCAGTGACCTGAAGCAGCTACAATGTTAGAGCATCTCCAACCGTAGGCCACCCTAGGACGCATAAAAATCGCCCCCTGGGGGCGAGCCGGTGATACAATCGGCGCTGGAGGCGGTTTTGCGTCCAGCCGTCGCCCCCAGGTCGACCCGAGGCGCAGATATTGGCCCACCTTTCAGCCCACTTTCGGTGAATAAAGGGCCCATATGGACGAGAATAGGCCCATATTCGGCGTGGTTCGTCGTGGCTCGGTGTTCAATTATCAACATAAATATTTTTTTATCACATAGTTCATCCTGGCTCTTCTTCCCGGACGTCGGCCTCAGCTTCCTCCTCCAGCAGCTCGGCCAGCGCATCCTCGTCATCCGAGTCCATCGCCGGGGCAGGCAAATCGCCGAACACCTTGCGCCCGGTGGTCGTTTACCCGCCGCTAAACTGCCCCTCCTCGGCCGGAAACAGCGGCCGGAAACGTCCAGCTGCTGGTGGAGGGGCTGCCTCGGCGAACCTCTACTATTTTTTTGGCGGGGATTAGCTATCTAGCGGTGAAGGGCAGCGGGCGACGCCGGGATACCTAGTGGCGGCCGAGGGCGCGGGGGGTGGGAGGCGAGTTGGGGAAGAAGATCTTGAATTTTCCACCTGGCGGTGTGGGCCAGCCGTGCTTTTACCTTGCGCCGAGCCCCGATCGCTTCTGCGCGCTGGTTCGGCTTATGCACCGCCAGGCCCAAAAACAGGCCAAACCGGCGCCAAAGGTCCCGGGGCACAATCACAGGCGAGTTTACGCCGACAAAAAAGTGGCACTGGGGGCCTCTTGGGGGCGCGGCTGGAGATGCTCTTAGTTGAAGCTGATGCAAATGCCAAAACAGAGTTGTATGTGTAGAAGTGGGGTTCTTTGAGTTGAAGTATGTCAGCAGTCTTGGTGGCGAGAAGAAGTCCAAAAGTTCCAGCTTGAAGTGGCGACAACGCCGGGGAAGACATGGCCGAAATATATATCTGCTTGCAATGCTGGTTATGCTCCATTCAAAGGTAGATGCTTATGCCTACTAAAGATGAGAGTATGCCTTGCTGTAACTTCCAAGATGCGTCACAGAATATGGCTTCACCTGTAAAGTATGAAGGAATTTGAACCATTGTTGCCGAATGCTGAGCCTGTTGTAGTTTCTGTTAATTTTTGGAGTAGCCAGTAACATCAAGTTTTAAATCCTGCATGATAGCATTTGAAAAAAGAAAAACATGGGCAGGACTAGAACATCTTCTATTAAAAAGATGATCATTCCTTGCTTTTCATAAACACCACATCAATGTGTATAAGCTTGTTTGATTAACTGGGATGACCAAGATAGCAAAGCTTCAATCATATCAGGAATGTTATGGTTTGTGGCAGCAAGGGTTTCCGTTTTAATATACAACCAGCTCACTGGGGCCGCAGCACAAACAAGCCCAAAAGAAAAAAAGAGAGAAAGAAAGAGAAACAAATGCTGACGTCGGCAGCTCAACAAAGCAAAGATGGCCGATATCCGCCATACCCTCCGAGGAAGTACCACCGCACGCCTAGCACTCTGAAGTCTCGCGTATCAAGCAACACCTTCAAGAAGGAATGCGACGATGACGCCGCTGCTACCTGGACCGGTCCTAGGGTTTCCCCCTGAAAGTGCAACTATCCCTAGGTGGTTTTGGTAATTCCTAACAACATATAGCTCATTGATCTAATGCTATTTCAAGATAAATATTTCAGTAAAACTCAATGATTGGCATGGCATGGATGAGAAAAGTGGACCCCTCAAAATGCTAATGACAAAAGGATTGACTCAAGCTCAAAGCTCAAGACTCTACATTTTATATTTTAGTGATCCAAGATCACATTGAGTCTATAGGAAAAGCTAATACTATCAAGGAGGGATGAGGTGTTGCCTAATGGCTTACTTGCTCAAAATGCTTAGTGATATGCTCCAAAGCCCTCAACTACTTTCTCACATCCACATATGACCTAAACCAAAAGTCAAACTCGGCCCCGCCGATTCTTTCTATCCGGCGCCACCGAGTTCAAATGTCATAGCCACTGCCACAAACCCTAGGAAAATCGGTCTCACCGAGAGGGATCTCGGTCTCACCGAGATTGCAATGTAAACACTCTGTTTCCTTTTCGTAACATTTCGGTCTCACCGAAATGAGTGAATCGGTCCCACCGAGTTTACCTGACCAACTCTCTAATTATCCTATTACCAAAATCGGTCACACCGAGTTTGTGTAATCGGTCTCACCGAGATTACGTTATGCGCTAACCCTAACCATATCGGCCCTACCGAGTTGCATGTCGGTCCCACCGAAAATCCTAACAGTCACTAGATTTGCTGAATCGGTCCGACCGAGTATCTCAATTCGGTCCCACCGGGATTGGCAAGTTATGTGTGACGGTTAGATTTTGTGTGGAGGCTATATATACCCCTCCACCTCCTCTTCATTCGTGGAGAGAGCCATCAGAACGAACCTACACTTCCAACTTGCATTTTCTGAGAGAGAACCACCTACACTTGTGTTGAGACCAAGATATTCCATTCGTACCATATGAATCTTGATCTCTAGCCTTCCCCAAGTTGCTTTCCACTCAAATCTTCTTTCCACCAAATCCAAATCCTGTGGGAGAGAGTTGAGTGTTGGGGAGACTATCATTTGAAGCACAAGAGCAAGGAGTTCATCATCAACACAGCATTTGTTACTTCTTGGAGAGTGGTGTCTCCTAGATTGGCTAGGTGTCACTTGGGAGCCTCCGACAAGATTGTCGAGTTGAACCAAGGAGTTTGTAAGGGCAAGGAGATCGCCTACTTCGTGAAGATCTACCGCTAGTGAGGCAAGTCCTTCATGGGCGACGGCCATGGTGGGATAGACAAGGTTGCTTCTTCATGGACCCTTCGTGGGTAGAGCCCTCCGTGGACTCGCGCAACCGTTACCCTTCGTGGGTTGAAGTCTCCATCAACGTGGATGTACGATAGCACCACCTACCGGAACCACGACAAAAACATCCGTGTCTCCAATTGTGTTTGAATTCTCCAAACCCTTCCCTTTACATTTATTGCAAGTTGCATGCTTTACTTTCCGCTGCTCATATACTCTTTGCATGCTTGCTTGAATTGTGTTAAGATTACTTGACTTGTGCTAAGTTAGCTAAAATCTGCCAAAGACTAAAATTGGGAAAAGGATAAGCTTTTATTTGGTCAAGTAGTCTAATCACCCCCCTCTAGACATACTTTCGATCCTACAAGTGGTATCGAGCTTTGGTCTCCATTTGCTTTGATTTCCATAGCTTTTGGTAGTCATAGCCTTGGTTTCACAACCTAGGAGAGTATGGCGCCTAGCGAGGAAACTATCACCGAGAGGTCCTTACTTTGATGGTACTAATTTTGCTAGTTGGAAGCATAAGATGAAAATGCATATTCTTGGACATAACCCGCCGCTTGGGCTATTGTGTGTATTGACTTGCAAGGTGAATTCTTTGATGGGAGAGAACCGAACCGTGAAGCTAGCGCGAAGAGTTGAAGATGATGCAATACAACGCTCAAGCTTGTGATATCCTCTTCAACGGATTGTGCCTCAAGAATTCAACAAAATCAGCCGCCTTGAGAATTCAAAGGAAATTTGGGATACTTTGATTGATATGCACGAAGGTACCGACTCCGTCAAGGAATCCAAGTTGGATGTGCTTCAAAGTCAGCTTGACAAGTTCAAAATGAAGGTTGGTGAAGGTGTCGCTGAAATGTACTCTAAGCATGCTCTTATCACAAATGAGATTGCCGGCTTAGGAAGTGAAGAGATGACCGACAAATTCATCATCAATAAGATCCTAAGAGCTTTGGACGGAAAATATGATACCATGTGCACATTGATCCAAATGATGCCCAGTTATAAAGATCTCAAGCCAACGGAAGTCATTGGAAGAATTGTTGCTCATGAGATGTCATTAAGGAATAAGGAGGAACTACACAAGAAGTCAAGTGGTGCTTACGAAGCCTCATGTGAATCTCCCACATCATCAAGTGAGAAACAAACCTTCAGTGAAGAATTGAGCCTAATGGTGAGGAACTTCAACAAGTTCTACAAGAGTAGAAGCAAAGAGAGAAGTTCCAAGTCAAGGTCCTAGAATGACAAAAGATCTTCTAGTCGTGAGCGTAATTGCTACAATTGTGGAACACCCGGACACTATTCCAATGTGTATATGGCACCCTACAAAAGAAGAGAGGATTCTCCCAAGAGAAGAAGTAGAAGAGAAGAATCACCATCAAGAGAGAGAAGGAGTAGAGATGATCATTATGAACGAAGAACATCCCGGAGAAGCAAGGATTCAGAAAGGAAGGACAAGTCATCAAGGAGCTACACAAAACAAAGACATCAAGCTCATGTTGGTGAATGGGTATCTGGCTCCGACTCTGACAATCACTCCGACTACGAATATACTCAAGATGAAGGTGTTGCCGGTCTAGCACTTGTGTCAACCAACTCCTACGACATATTTGATCCACCAAATGAAGGACGTGGAAGATGCTTCATGGCTAAAGGTCCAAAGGTATCACACCCCGAGTATGTTGATTTCAATAGTGATGAAAATGACTTGTTAGGTGATGATGATTTACTTGTTGACAACTCTAGTGATGAATACTATGATGAAACGTCAATTAATGATGCTAATCATGATAAAATGAATGACAATGATAAGGAGAAGATTGAGCTTCTAACTAAAGAACTAAACACTCTTAAGTTAGCTCATGAAACGTTCTTACAAGATCATCGAGAACTTTTAAGGACTCATGAGAAGTTACGCATTGAAAAGCTCAACCTTGAGCAAGAGCATGAGTTCTTAAAGGCAATCAATGATGATCTTCATAAGAAAAATTCTTCTTACATTGCCAAGCGTTTACTTTTATCCACTTACATGCCTCAAGTCAAGTCTAGTAACAAGAACAAGAAGGATTCTTCCTCTAGTAGTAACAATAATCATGCTAAATCCAATGTTCTTGCTTCTAGTAGTTCTCTTGATTCCACTAATGATTCTCTTAGCCAAGTTACACTTGAGTAAGAAAATATCTTATTGAAGGGAATTATAGAGAAAGGTGTTTACAAGAGCCTTGTCGGGAGTAAGCAATTCGAGGAAATTGTACGCAAGCAAGGAAGGCACCGGAAGAACCAAGGTGTTGGTTTTGAACGGAAGTTCAATGCCAATGGAGTTGAGTGGGAAGAAGATCAATACCCCAAGACGAAGTTTGTTCCTCAACAAGAGAAGTATGATCCTACTTCCTTCAAAGGGACACAAGCTCAAGATGATCTTCCACCACAAGACCACAAGAAAAAAGGCAAGGATAAGCTTCAAGAGGAGATTGATGCATTTGAAGAAGCTCCTAAGGCCTTGGTCAAGTGGGTTCCCAAGACTACATCAAGTTCTACTTCATCAAGTACGACTACAACTCCAAGGATTCCCATCAATATGATGTGGATCCCGAAGAAGAAGAACTAGAGAGTTCTTGAGGATGACTCCGCCAACATATTTCACTCATATCATTTTTGGCAAGAACAAGTGCAATCAACTTCCACATCTTGCACTAGTTCAAGGAGTCACAAACCCTCTTGTTTGTAAGACAAGCGACAAGGTAATCCAATGCTTCCATGGACATCATCTTGTGTGTGCATCACTCTATGTCTATGGATATCCTTGTTTGTTCCTTGTGGGACTAACTCGTGTAGGTATTGAAAGTGCAACTTACTCCAAAGGATTGCTCCAAACGATCTACAACAACATTGAGCTTCCATATCTTGAACACCTACATGAAGTCATCGCCGACAAAACCCAAGGTTAGTTCATCCCTCTTAGGGGGGATCTCACATCTAGTGGGAGCTTTACTCTAAGAATTGAGTCAAAGCAACTCTAATGGTGTGAACACAACAATGCTTTATGTAGAAGTGGTAACCCCACTTGAACTTAAACGATGAGTATGACCTATGATCAAATGTTCTCATTTGACTCCTAAGTCAATATACTCATATATAGATGACCTAGTCATCACAAATTGCTTGATAGATGCTAGAATTGGTTGTGCATGCTTTGCCACATATTTCATTTGACATTTTATTGTGTGAGCATGTTGGTTGCATATTTTACTCATTTGAGGACATCCACTTGTTGCTTTGATTGTTTGGTTTCTTTTCTTTTTCCAAGTGGATGGACAAGAATGCCTAAGAAACTTCTCTAGCTATCTATGCTTTTCTTGTCTCAAACTCTATTCATGCTACATCACAAAGTTTGATCAAGTCAGATTCAAACCACTCTGTGTGAGGAGCACTCGGAGTCCCCGATTCGTCATAGACTTAAACTTCCAAAACTTCTTTGTGCGTTTCGGTCTGACCGATTCTTCCATTTCGGTCATACCGAGATCACTAAGTCGATCTAGGTTTTAAATCAGGGTGCAACCGATTTGAACTTTTCGGTCACACCGAGTTGTTGTAACTGCTTGTAGTTATGCATCTCGGTGCCACCAAGTTGTTCCACTCGGTCACGCCGACAGGGTCATGCTATATATATCCACGGGCCAAAATTTGGAAATTTCTCCGAACTCTTTCGCCCACACTCAGCCTGCTCTGCCTCCCTGGGTCTCCGGATCGTCCTCCTTGTCGCCAGCTGCCTCCCGCCGCTGGTCTCCGCCGCCGTCAACGGCAATCATCTCCGCCGTTGCCGCCGTAGCAAGTCCATCGCCGAACTAGGGTATGGACTTGATCCTTGTGCTAATCCCACTCCGAATTCCTAGCACATTGTTTTGCCATGTATCTTGCCACGATTGAGATCATCTTATCCAGCGAAAACACTCCGTAGTTTATTCGTGAATTGAAAATTTAGGGTTAGGTTTCTGCCAAAACCATCTCGGACCAACCGAGTTGTGGAACTCGGTTCCACCGATTCGGCTAAGGCCATTGCACATGTGATTCTCAGTCTGACCGAGAATTGCAAATCGGTGTAACTGAGTTTAGGACTTTGTGAAACTCTAGCAGTCTCGGTGTCATTAACTGTGACTCGGTCTGACCGAGTTCACTAGTTTAGGTTCCAAAGCTGCTTCGTATCACCGAGTTCACAAATCGGTAGATCCGAAATGCTTTTTGTGGAAAACTAAAACTAAGTTTTGACTCATTCTTTGCAAAACCTTTGTATTTTGTGATGCTCATCTATTCTACCTCATCTATATCTAATCACAGGGTCTGCTGTCAGTGTTTGCAACATGTCTGATCAAAGTGACAGTCAGAACAAGTCTGAGGAACAGGTTCAGATGAGTGAGGGCACTAGTCCCTCTAGCAGCTATGATGAGGGTAGCAGGAGCACACCCAGCAACTTACCCAAGGCAGCCACCAGGGCCAGAAAGAAGAGAACCTCGGATTCTGAGGATGAAGACTATGTCGCTGTTGAGGATGAGGCCACTTCCAAAAAGAAGAAAGTGCTCAAGAAGGAGTATGGCGCAGCTGCTGCCACTAAGCCTGGTACGAAGACCAAAGCACCTGCCAAAAGAATTCCCATGTCTAAAGCCAGAGCCTCCACGCAAATATCTTTGGAATCTGAACCCAAAGAGGCTGCTGTAGAAGGGAAGAAGCGGAAGGAAAGGGTTAAGAAGACCATGGCCAGGGTTGTTGGAAAGCCTTCCATGATGGAAGAAGAAGAAGAGGAAGAGGTTGCTGCACCAGCACCTAAAGCTCAGAAGCTTATGGGTGATGCCATCAGGTCAGGGGCTGCTTCATCAAAGCCCAAAGAAGCTCCTAAGGCAGCTGCTCCAAAGCCCAAATCTGCACCCAAGAGGAATACAAGGAACATTCCTACTGGAGAGAAGAACAAGGCCCCAGTGCCTGAAGCTGCTATTGAAGAAGAAGAAGATGAGGAACATGTCTTGAGAAAGTTGAAGCCCAAAATTCCAGATCACAATGATGTTCATCCTGTAGCTGAGGATATGAAGCTGAGAAAGGATGCAGGACTCAGACAGTGGAGATTGACTAATCCCTACGCAGTTAGGAGGAGAACTGCTGTGGACTACAGGTTCCATACAAAGGAACAACCGGACTTCTATGAGACAGTGCTGCTTGACAAGAAGCCAATAGTCTGTGATATAAGATGGGTGGAGTGGGAGTACATTAGGAAGAATGAAGAGCATTATCCAGGAGTGTATGACAGTTTCAATGCTTGTGGAGTGGATGGCTTTGTTGGGCAGAAGCTCACAAAGTGGAATGATGAGCTAATTATGCAGTTCTACTCCACAGCTCACTTCTACCCAGATGGAAGGATTGTTTGGATGTCTGAAGGTACTAGGTACCAATCATCAGTTGAAGAATGGGCAAAGTTGATCAATGCACCTAAGGAGAATGAGGATTACCTGGATGTCTATGCCAAGAAGAAGAAGGATCACAACACCATGGCACATATGTACAGAGAGATCCCAGATGCTGCTCTTGAGACACACAAATTTGGATCAGTACATTACCTTCTGTCAGGATTGCCAACAATCAACTGGATCCTCAGGCACACTCTTTTGCCTAAGTCAGGTGATCACAAGATGATCAAAGGCCATGCTATCAACCTACTTCACATTTTGATGTGCCTCAAAAGTTCAAGGTCATGAGCCTCATAGTGGAAACTATCAAGAGAACACCACTGACCAAAAGAGAAGTTGTGGGTATGCCCCACGATCCGAGGAGCTAATCAACTCCAAGATGGGCACTGGCACATACCTCTTGGACAAGGAACACATGCCCATCTATCAATATTTTGAGGACAACACAGTGGTTATGGATGAAAATGAACCATTTTCTGTGCGAGCACAAGCAAAGAAGGAGAAGGCAAGGACTGAAAAGGCTGCAAAGATGTCAACCATTGATGAGGCATCTCAGTACTTCCCGAAGAGAAAGCAGGATCAGCTTGGCTACTTGATTGCCTCCACTCTGAGGATTGATAAGGGATTGGCCACCCTGACTCAAAACCAGGAGAGCCTGGAGAGGATCATGGAGCAGAAGTTCTATGACTTGGATGTGAAGGTCACAGAGATACAGTCAGTTGTTGAGCAACTTCAGGATGACATGCAGGAGAGGAAGGGCAAGACTACTACTGATGCATTTGCTAGAGTGCCCAGGAGTCAGAGATCAGCTGCAGTGTCTATTCTAGACACCAGAGCAACTTCATCTGCACCAGCTACAACTTCTGTACATCCAGCTCCAGCACCTACTCCACCAGCTCCATCTACATCAACTGAAGTCTTCGTCCAAGGAGCCATCTCTACACCACCACCTGAAGACCAAGCCTGAGAGTCGATTTAGTGCAATGCATTTTCTATAAACTTTTAGGTAACTTGTTGCCAAAGGGGGAGAAAAATGTATAGATCATAGGTTTCGAGAGAGAGTGTTGCTTTTGTTCTCTCTTGTTTTGGTGGTTGAACTTTATTTGCTTGTTTGAGATACTTTATGCTTTTGTGAGATACTTGGATGATCATGTGTTTGATCATATGCTACCTTAATGCTTGTTGGATGACATTATCCTTTTATCTCTATATGATCATTCACTTTGCTTGGTGATGAGTGCATGTATTTAATTATTATCATTTTGAGCGCTCCACCAGATGTATGTGACATGGAAGAGTAACTCATGATCCTAACTCATTGTGCATTTGCAGTCCAAAGCAAATCTTAAACTATGCACAAATTTAGGGGAGCTCTTACATTTCACATACTTCTCAAAGCGACAATGTTTTTCAATCTTATTATCATTTGTCGAATCTTTGATCTATATGTTGTCATCAATTACCAAAAAGGGGGAGATTGAAAGTGCAAATATCCCTAGGTGGTTTTGGTAATTCCTAACAAAATATAGCTCATTGAGCTAATGTTATTTCAAGATAAATATTTCAGGAAAGCTCAATGATTGGCATGACATGGATGAGAAAAGTGGACCCCTCAAAATGATAAGGACAAAAGGATTGGCTCAAGCTCAAAGCTCAAGACTCTACATTTTATATTTTAGTGATCCAAGATCACATTGAGTCTATAGGAAAAGCCAATACTATCAAGGAGGGATGAGGTGTTGCCTAATGGCTTACTTGCTCAAAATGCTTAGTGATATGCTCCAAAGCCCTCAACTACTTTCTCACATCCACATATGACCTAAACCAAAAGTCAAACTCGGCCCCACCGATTCTTTCTATCTGGCGCCACCGAGTTCAGATGTCATAGCCACTGCCACAAACCCTAGGCTAATCGGTCTCACCGATAGGGATCTCGGTCTCACCGAGATTGCAACGTGAACTCTCTGTTTCCTTTTCGTAGCATTTCGGTCTCACCGAAATGAGCGAATCGGTCCCACCGAGTTTACCTGACCAACTCTCTGGTTAGCCTATTACCAAAATCGGTCCCACAGAGTTTGTGTAATCGGTCTCACCGAGATTACGTTATGCCCTAACCCTAACCATATCGGTCCTACCGAGTTGCATGTCATTCCCACCGAAAATCCTAACAGTCACTAGATTTGCTGAATCGGTCCGACCGAGTTTCTCAATTCGGTCCCACTGAGATTGGCAAGTTGTGTGTAACGTTTAGATTTTGTGTGGAGGCTATATATACCCCTCCACGTCCTCTTCATTCGTGGAGAGAGCCATCAGAACGAACCTACACTTCCAACTTGCATTTTCTGAGATAGAACCACCTACACTTGTGTTGAGACCAAGATATTCCATTCCTACGATATGAATCTTGATCTCTAGCCTTCCCCAAGTTGTTTTCCCCTCAAATCTTCTTTCCACCAAATTCAAATCCTGTGAGAGAGAGTTGAGTGTTGGGGAGACTATCATTTGAAGCACAAGAGCAAGAAGTTCATCATCAACACACCATTTGTTACTTCTTGGAGAGTTGTGTCTCCTAGATTGGCTAGGTGTCACTTGGAGCCCCCGACAAGATTGTGGAGTTGAACCAAGGAGTTTGTAAGGGCAAGGAGACCGCCTACTTCGTGAAGATCTACTGCTAGTGAGGCAAGTCCTTCGTGGGCGACAACCATGGTGGGATAGACAAGATTGCTCGGTAATGCACATCACTATAAGCCTTACAAGCAATGTAGCTAATGAGTTAGTTACGGAATGATGCATTACGTAACGAGTAAAGAAACTTGCCGGTAACGAGATTGAACTAGGTATTGAGATACCGACGATCGAATCTTGGGCAAGTAACATACCGATGACAAAGGGAACAATGTATGTTGTTATGCGGTTTGACCGTTAAAGATCTTCGTAGAATATGTAGGAGCCAATATGAGCATCCAGGTTCCGCTATTGGTTATTGAACGGAAACGTGTCTCGGTCATGTCTACATAGTTCTCGAACCCGTAGGGTCCGCACGCTTAAGGTTTCGATGACAGTTTTATTATGAGTTTATGAGTTTTGATGTACCGAAGGAGTTCGGAGTCCCGGATGAGATCGGGGATATGACGAGGAGTCTCGAAATGGTCGAGACGTAAAAATCGATATATTGGACGACTATATGCGGACATTGGAAAGGTTCCGAGTGATTCGGGTATTTTCGGGAGTACCCGGGAGTTACGGGAATTCGTATTGGGCTTTAATGGGCCATACGGGAAAGGAGAGAAAGGCCTCAAAGGGTGGCCGCACCCCTCCCCATGAGCTTGTCCGAATTGGACTAGGAGGGGCGCCTCTTCTTTCCTTCTCCTTTCCCTTCCCTTTCCTTCCCTCCTACTCCTACTACTTGGAAGGGCTCCTAGTTCTACTAGGAAGGGGAATCTACTCCCGTGGGAGTAGGACTCCCCTAGGGCGCGCATAGAGACGGCCGCCCTCCCTCCTCCACTCCTTTATATACGGGCAGGGGCACCCCATAGACACACAAGTTGATCTTCGTGATCGTTCCTTAGCCGTGTGCGGTGCCCCCCTCCACCATATTCCACCTCGGTCATATCGTTGCGGTGCTTAGGTGAAGCACTGCGTTGGTAGAACATCATCATCGTCACCACGCCGTCGTGCTGACGGAACTCATCCCCGACACCCTGCTGGATCGGAGTCCGGGGATCGTCATCGAGCTGAACGTGTGCTTAACTCGGAGGTGCCGTATGTTCGGTACTTGGATCGGTCGGATCGTGAAGACGTATGACTACATCAACTGCGTTGTCATAACGCTTCTGCTTACGGTCTACGAGGGTACGTGGACAACACTCTCCCCTCTCGTTGCTATGCATCACCATGATCTTGCGTGTGCGTAGGAATTTTTTTTGAAATTACTACGTTCCCCAACACAGGCCACACCAGCCCTCGCTGCCGAGCCCTATCCCTCTCCCTCTGCTGTGCACCGCCGCCGCCGAGCCCTCCCTCTCCCTCTCCCTCTATCGTGCGCTACCTCCGAGCCCTCCCTCCCCCAATGGTCGAACGCTTCCCCGGTGACGAGGCGGAGGCCAACGGCTTCAGCCGCCGCTCGCTACGCAAACATGAGTCGTGGCTCCTGTTCGAGGCCAACATCCCGGCGCCGCCGGACATGCGCGTCGGGCCGTCGTGATGGCGGCTCAGCAACGGGGGATTGCCCGTTCCGCCGTTGCCCGACGCCGCGACACGGACCGCCTACTTCGCCGACGAGGTCGAGCTCGCGCGCGCCTCCCTCACCTATGAGCAGCGCACCCTCCCCCAGTACGCCGCCGACAACCACTTGGCATGGGCGGCGTACTTCGAGCGCCGACAGGAGCAGAGCACTACTAGAAAAAGGGCTATAGATGGGATTGACACTAACGGCGCACCAGACAAGTGGTGCGCCATTAGTATATACTAATGGCGCACCACCTTCTGATGCGTCATTAGAGTTGAAACTACTAATGGCGCACCAGGCAAAGGGTGCGCCATTAGTATCAAAATTTTTTTTGAACTAGTGCGCCTGTCCAAACATACTAATGGCGATCCAGCTTAAGTGCGCCATTAGTAGTTGTAACTACTAATGGCGCACTGCAGTTGGTGCGCCATTAGTATAAATTTTTTGAACTAGTGCGCCTGTCCAAACATACTAATGGCGCATCCCGTGAAGTGCGCCATTAGTAGTTGTAACTACTAATGGCGCACCATGCAAGTGGTGCGCCATTAGTATCAAAAATTTTTTTTTTGAACTAGTGCGCCTGTCCAAACATACTAATGGCGCATCCAGATGAAGTGCGCCATTAGTAGTTGTAACTACTAATGGCGCACCGCAAAAGGGTGCGCAATTAGTATTTTTTTTATTTTGCAAAACTACTAATGGCGCACCGCCAGAGGTGCGCCATTAGTTACCTGGATTACTAATGGCGATTTAGTGCTGGTGCGCCATTAGTAAGTGGGCAGCAACAAGATATTTTGGACAGCCTCTCCTACCCACACTCACTTTCTCCCCACTTCATTCTCTCCACCTCCTCCTTGTCTCGGTGCCTCCTCTTTTCACCTCATTTCCACCATAGATTCATTCAAATTAAGTGGTTAAATTACCTTGTTTTAATAGGTAAGTAAGGGGAAGCTATATTTATGTTGTTCTCCTACAACAATGTGCACATGCACTTTTTACGGCCTAGCTAGATCTATGTATGTTCGTGGTGTTGCATATGTTTGTGGTGTTGCATATGTGTTTGTGTTTGGAGGTGTACCGTATTTGAAATGCGATAGTTGCCAATATTTTGCCGGAATGTTGATTCATTTCCGTTTCAAGCAGAATTTTGGCATTAAGCATTCTTTTGGTCCTATTTTAGGGAAAGTCATGCCAAATTTTTGTTTGGTTCTAAAATATCGTTTTGCTCTACCCCGCAGGCGACCATGGTCTGCACGATGACCGAAGGCATCGTGAATAGGTTTTTGACCAATGCTTCTTCATTACCGACCCGCCAAAGCCCAGTCGTGTTGTCGGAGGAGAGGCAAAGGAAGATCATCGGAATGGATGGAGTAGCCAATGAGCAAGACTTGACAAGTCGGCGACCGAGGATCGAACATGACGATGATGAAGTAGCAGCATACACCACAAGAAGAAGCAGGACCACCCTACCTAAAGGACGTCTGCTCCATAGAAGAACTCCATTTGCGAAAAAGAAGGGCAAGAAGATTGTGAAGAGATAGCTAGCTAAGATCGATTGTATATAAATCGAGACTTCATTTCTTGATTGTATTTCATGGGCACTTTTGAACTATCATGAATATTTTTAATTTCATGGACACTCGATCCCGATCCCCTCCATCTCGATCGCTATCCCACCTCGCCAGATCCGGTCCACCGCCACGCCACGACCGCCCGCACCTCGATTCCCCTACTCAACCGCCGCCGACCCCCCCGCACCCTCCCTACTCAACCGCCACCGACCCCCGCACTTCGCACCTCCCCCGCTCCACCGGCATTATTGTTTGATGATATTTTTTAAAAAATATTACTGTCTTATAAAAAATATTACTGTTATGATTTAAACAAGTTTGAACATATTTAAACACAAGTAAGTGTCAAACAACATTTTAATGCATAAAAAAATTGTGGAGCACAGGAATCGAACCCAGGACCTCTGGTGTGAGAACTGCTCTTGACAAGTCGAGAAAGTAGAGGAACTTGATCTGGATCAGGTTAGGTGGGAGATAACCTGTTGGCTCGAGCAGAAATCAAAAAAATACTAATGGCGCACTAGGTGAGGTGCGCCATTAGTATGGATGTACTT
Source organism: Aegilops longissima (assembly GCA_021605205.1). Classification (NCBI taxonomy): domain Eukaryota; kingdom Viridiplantae; phylum Streptophyta; class Magnoliopsida; order Poales; family Poaceae; genus Aegilops; species Aegilops longissima. The sequence continues at coordinate 788,147,037 of CM038678.1, forward strand.
ATGGCGCACCGAGGTGTGGTGCGCCATTAGTATTGTGCCGCCCCATCCATACTTCCTTCCGGCCCACACCTATCCCTCTCCCTCGCCCTCGCCTCGATCCCTTCCCTCTCCTCTCCCGACGCTGCCTCTCGCCGCCGCCGCCTCGGCGCCGACCCGCCGCCTTGCCCTCGCCCATCGCCGCGCCCGTCGTCCTCGTCGCCCATCTCCAACCACCGCCGCCGAGGCCCGGACGTCGGGCGCCGCTTCTCCTGCCGCCCACCTCGTTGGACGCCATCGCCCGTCGCACTTGCCGCCGGGCGGCCGGACGCCGCCCGCCCACACCACTGCCGCCGAGCACCACCACCACCCGGACCTCGCCGCCTCCTCCCTCGTCGCCGCCGTCCCCGACATCCTCCCCGCGCCCCACCGCCCCGTGAGCTCCCCTCCTCCTCTCCCTCTCCCCCTCCTCCTGCCCCGTGAGCATTGTTTTGTCAGTGCCTTTGAACTGTTGTGCCATGGTGATTTGTGAATAACGAAAAAAGTTCAGAATAACTCAAGTTAGCATTTTGGTGTTATTTCTGTTCTTCAGTGACTGATAAAGTTCAGAATAACTCAAGTAACTCAAGTTAGCATTTGGTGCTCCAATTTTTTGCTATATGCAGTCAATTTGTCCACATATTAAGATCAGAGATAATGTGCCTTGGTGTTTTGTGTATAACTGAAATTCAGAATGAACTCAATCTACCATGTGAGTGCTGAATGTTTTGCTATATGCAGTTTCTCAAATACTGAATGTTTGAGTGCCTAGAACACACGAAACTTGGTTCTATCTGAAACAAAGAAACTATACACTAGATAAAATGGTTAGTATCTGAAGGGTTAAGCTTATTTTTGGTTAATCTACTGCTTCAAGTTTGCTTCATCAAATGATGCCTTTTTTGGCCATTTTAATATTTATTGAAATGGTTAGTATCTGGTACTTTAATCTTCCACAGTTCACCAAGAATCACTAGGAGTACTGTGCAATACACCACAAATAAAATAAATAAATAACTATGCAACAATAGAAGGCTGCGTGCATGAATCGATATTAAGTTCGGGGGTGCTATCAGTTTAGTTTATACAGGGGCTGTGCTGCTGTATTATGCCTATAAAAACACTTGTTTGGTCAATTAAACAGGGCATTGAAAATTGACATAACATGATAGTTTTGGGGGCTCCCCCTCCTCCTCTTCCCCTCTCCCCCTCCTCCTGCCCACAAAATAACATGATAGTTTTGGGGGTTCAGAAGTAAGGAAACGAATTTGGTTTGTAGGGTTCATTTTCATTCAGACTGTTCTTTTGTTTTTGTTTTGCCTTGGTGGCATTGTTAGGATATGCAACAAGATCAACCTGCTTTACTGGTTTGTTTTGTGTTCATTTTCATTAAGATATGCAACAAGGAACAGTCAGCACCATGAATTAGGATTTCTACTAGCTAGTTTGATGAAGCAGGGGGCAGATTTCTACATGTTGGTCCTGGTACTTTCGGTGCTCAGAGAGCCTGAAACCGGCTTACTGCACTTCTTTTAAATAGTGTTTGGGGTTCAGGAGTACCAAAATTTTTTGTGGTTGTTTCAAACTGCAACCATTGTTTGCTTTTATTTTTCGAATCGTGAACGTCGTTTGTTTGAGTGCCTCTTTATATTGCTGCACGCAGGAGTACTCCCATCCTCTGTTTTTCCACCAACATATCACTTGAGAGCCTCAAGCCTGCCTCTTGCAACATCATTTTTCAGACTAACAGGATACAATGTTATCTTAGTCAGTGAGTATTTCTCATCTCAACTTGGAATTTCTCATTTCACTTAGTGAGTATGCATTGAAGCACACCTTCCAGTCAATAAATTCAAACACCAAATGTTTACATTCACTTGATAAATATTTCACATCTCTGTACATGCAAATATTCAGTACGGCTTTGCTCAGCTCGATAACACCATCGAGTAAAGCTATTTCAGACACAATAAAGTTGCAAAATTCAGATACTTCATAGACATATGTGTGTTGCTTTTGTTTCTGCTAAACTGTCTATGGTAGATAAACTGAGTGTTGTGGCCATGCTTGATGCAGGAGCTCAAGAACCTGCGGCAGCAGCTCTACTCCTTCTCTGAGTATCTGAGAAGTCCTACCTCAACACCCACCAGAAGTAGATGTGAGTAGCCACCTCAGATGTTCCTCCTCTCCTCCATTAGAACAGTTGATCAGTGTAAAGTAGTCTGAGTTAGAGAAATGTTGATCAGTGTTATGAGTGTTGGCCAAAAGCTCACAAGAGCTAACTGCCTCATGTTCTGCTCTGTGAACTGCTATGTGGTGCTGCTCATGGATGATCGTAGGAATTTATGCAAATATTCAGAGATACAAAATATTGAAGTTGCTGTAACTGATTACTTTCCCAAGTGAGAAAAATACATTCTATTCTACCTATTTCATACTCAGTGATTGTTGCAGCCAAGAAATGCATAGCCAATGTTAAATGGTCCTATAAATGACAGTACCCTAACAACTATTCTGCTCATGATCTTATTTTTATTTGTTTGATGAAAGTTGGTTCTTTTCTTCCCAAGTTCACAAAAAATCTTTTACATTTGTAGTGGTTGCCAAAAGCATAATATGACCAAGACAAACATAAACTTTGAGGCTGAAAGGAAATCAAGTAATGAACCACATAGGAATAGAAGGTAAACAAACTATGCTAGTTGAGAATGTACCTCAGGAGTCGATCAGAAGTGCGGCGTCTCAATATTTCCTGAAAACCCATGTTGGCTAGGATAATTTGCTTTTATTACCTTATTTACACCAAGTTTTAGTTAAACAATGATACTTGAATAATTTTGTGCTACTTCTGTTTTGGTTTTGTGGACAGTATTTGACCTTATGGTAACTAGTTGGCGTCAGGTTTTGGGGTTTTGATTATTGGTATGAAGTACTGACAGAGGATCTTATTCACACCAAGTTTTAGTTAAACACTGGTACTTGAATGATTTTGTGCTACTTCTGTTGTGGTTTTGTGGACAGTATTTGAACTTAAAGGTAACTAGTTGGTTATGAAAGCATGATACTGCTATAACTTTAGTAGTAAGCAGAATAGATCGTGCTACAGTAGCTCTAGGCAGAGAATGGCATGTTACTACCATAGAAGTACCCAAATATGTAGGTGTAGTTTGTGTTTTTATTTGTTCACACTGTCGCTGTATTGCTCAATTAGACAATTAGTCTTTATGAAGAAGAAGAATAAAGTTGCTGCTGCCGTTATGGCTGTATTCACTGCTGCTGCTGTTGTACTTGTGATCTTCTGAAATGACCCATCGGGGACTTCATTACGCGGGGATAATGATATTGCAGGTACCTCGAGAGGCCCTTGAGTTTGCCGGAATGTCGATTAACTTCCGTTCCGGCAAATTCGGGTACTCCATATGTCCTATTTTCAGCAAAGGTCATGCTGAAATTTTCCGTGAATTTTAGCATGACTTTGCTAAAATAGGACATATGGGATACTTGTGACTAATGCATGGGCCGGGTATCTTAGTAGTTAATTAAGTAGGATCAAGTGCCCGGCGCATTTGTGACTAATGCATGGCTTTTAGGGTGCCTCGTGTCGATAAAACCGAAATGATGAAAGGTTAGGCTTTTAGGGTGCCTCGGCGTCGAAAAACCCTCAATGATAAAAGCTTAGATTTTAGGATGCCTCGGTGTCGACAAACCCTAAATGATGAGACCATGATCTTGTTCCTTGATAATAACCAACTTTTTGACCAAACTTTGTTTCTATTTAGAGAGAAACATGGCCCACAACGATGAGGCCGAGTGTTCGGGCGGCAAGGCATTCTGGGAGCTATCCCAGGAGATGGAGGAACAACCTCACTTGTATGAGGACGCCGCCTTCCCCACTGATCCTGAGACCACTGATGGTACCGCCGAGGATGACCCCACCGATGCCACCACCGATGGTGCAGCTGAGGATGCCACCATCGATGATGCCGGCGCGCACGCACGATGGCAGCCAACAGAAGAGGCAACGGAAGGACGGCGCCCGACCGTGCTCGCACCCTCAAGGATGAAGTTATCAAGTGGACTCGACGGAATCCAACGGCGCCCGAACGAATAGTCAAGGGTACTCGCTTCAGCTCGGGTGCATTCTCCGAGCACCGCCTCGATCAACACCGAGAACCTGAGGCATCCTGACCGAGGGAATTTGCGCAACCTCCTCTTCACGAAGCTGCACGAATGATACAAGTTCCCCGCTGCTTTTGAAAACACAAGCCTCAAAGGGAATAAAGTGAACAATGCTGCCCTCGCGAAGATGAGCAAGGCCCTGTCTACTTGGAAAAGCAATGTGAAGAGAATGATCGAGAAAGGTGAGAGTTAAGAGAAGATCAAGGAGAAAAATCCTTCGATCACCGAAGATGACTACAACGACTTCAAGATCAATTGCTCGAGCACCGCAAACTCCGAATCAAGTCATTGGGGGAAAGAAATGAGGGAGCTGAACTTAGGGGAACATACACTCGGTCCCGGCGGTTACTGAGTGGCGGAGCCTATATGGGACAAGGAGGACGCGGAGCGTGCCGAGCAAGGCCTACCGCCCCTCTTCGATAAATACGGTGACAAGCAGACCAGGAACTTTGTCAGGGCCCGGTACAAGAAGGACCCGAAAACAAAGGAGCTTACCACGGATCCGAAGACCAGGGCGCTTGAGGTTGTTCTGGTAAGGAATACCACCCCCGGGGTAATTAGCTCCATATGGTTGCATTCTAATTAATGAAGCCAAATTTCTAAATGGTTCACATTCCTTCCGCAGGCGACTGAAAGTAGTAGCGCAGGGTCGACTAAGAGTAACCCTTGGGACACCACTCTCAATAGGGCGTTGAATGTAATGAAGAACAAGGATAAGCTCAGTAAGCCGACGTCAGCTGGTCGTGTGGCCGGCAAAGGCTTGTCCACAAAATTGGGGTCATACTATACCGCTGGTGTGCGGAAGGAGAAAAAGACCAGCTCGGAAAGCCAGGCGCGCGAGGTTCAAGAACTCAAGGCACGGTGGCGGATTCGGAGATTGTCCAAGAGCAAGTGCAACAACAACTCGGAGCGACGATCACCGCCATTGTGCCTACCTTGATCCAGGGGTTGAGTGCGTGATTGCGGGCGCCAACAGGGCCGCCCGATTCCTAGCTTCACGGCCAGCAACTCGCAGAATGCGATGGCGGGCCATTGGTGTCTCCGGCGGGCGCGGCATTGGTGTCTCGACGCCGCACGGGAGCTTAATGCACCGGGTGTCGCCGCCGGCACCTCTGCAGCAAGCGCCCTCCGTCAACTGCACGCCGCCGTTGGCGGTGCCTCGACATTAGCCGAGCTCGACGCCATCATCACGGTAACTAATTAAGCCTCTCTCGGTCAAGGACTTCATCTCCTTGCCTTTGATCGGGCATCCCCGACGCCTCTACATGTTTTCGCAGGCGCCGCCGATGTTCGTGCACTCTCCTGCACTTCGTGAACAACGAGTTGGTCGATGTCGCCAAGGGCAAAATCGCTCAACCGGCAACCCCTTGTTCCACGGTACCCAGATGCCACCCAACTTGTTTAGGGTTCAACTGGTTCGGGTGCTGCCAGGCTCCGACGAGTTGTTACCTCCGATTCAACCCGTCGGGGCCGACGATGATGACGTGATGACCCTCAGCGCCCGCCTGAGCTGGCCCCTGCTTTAGCCGAAGAGCCAGATTTGTTTGGGGGCGGGGGACACCACCCCAAAGACAACACCGCTAGTCGTGCCGTCGCCAAGTCGGCCCCATGGCAAGACCGCCGCAACGGTGCCGGACATCCCTATGCCATCGGATCCAAACATGCATATGGCACAGATCGAAACGACGACGACGACGATACATTTGCCAACGTCGATCAGTACTTTGCCGATCATGGGTACGGTGGAGACTTCATGGGGCCTCCTTCTCAAGAACCCGACCCAACAAAAGACGTCGCGCGATCTAGCTGGTACCGCGGAGAAGCCAAGTAGCAACAGCGCCGCCGCCGCTCAGCTTCGAGAGACGCCTCCAGCTGCCGGCTTCACCGAGCCTCAGATAGGCGAGGTGCGAAATATTATCAGCCCCAACACACTCAAGAAGGCGGTCTGTGAGCAGAACTCGGTCCCATTACAGGAGAAGAAGAAGGCACGCAAAAGAAAGACTAACAAGGGTGCGGGCCAGCCGGCACCGAGTACGATCCGTGCTCAGGACGGGCCACCTTCACCTGAGGATATCTCGAGGAGGGTGCATGTGGCGGGTAGGGCGATGCTACCGACAAATATGCTCAATGCTGCAACCGGTGCTATGCGGAGTCTGCATGACAGTGTTCTTTCTTTGGAGAAGCGGCGTCTCAGAGAGAAGGATGTGGCATACCCGGTTTTCGTGGCCAAGCTGCCAGAGGGAAAGGGCTTTGTGGATAACTCCATCGGGCGTACGATCGTCCTGCGGTATGATGACATCCACGCTATGTTGAACCTTCATCCGCTCCACTACACCTTCGTTCGGCTATTTTCGCTGAGTATGGAGATGCGGATCATTCGCGACAAGACCCCGGACATCGTGATAGTCGACCCCTTCTACATGCGTGCCAAGATCTTGGGCAGCGCTGGGGACCGGCAAGTCGCGAGTTCTTACCTCGAAGGCGTCATTCTGGCAAACCAAGATAAGGATAACTTCCTCGTGCCTTACTTTCCCGAGTAAGTCCTCCCCTCAACCGGCCCGTAACATATGAATTCTTAGATTTCGATCGTTTTTCTTTTAACATTCCGTGTTTTCTGCAGTGACACACATTGCACGCTCATCCCCCTAAGCCCCAAATATTCCATGGCTATGTATTTCGACCCGGACCGTCAGTCGAACGTAGACTACACAAATGTCAAGAAGGTTCTTAATGATGTTCTCCCCGGCTACGCCCAATCTGGAGGCACCTTCACCAGGCCTATTCGTAAGTACGGCAAGCACGTGTTCTCCCACAATACGACGTTCTGCTGCGTCAAGCAGCCGCCTGGCGGTCAGAAGGGTGCCTACTACGCCATCCATCACATGCGGGCGATCGTACGGGACCATCATCAACTTCTGCTACCAAGTAAACTCCAAGATTGGGCCGCGAGCATGTCGGCAATCCAGGACGCGGACATCAGACAAGAATTCTTTCGCATCCAGTCGGATTTTGCGGAAATCATCCATCAAGATGTCCTTCGTACCTCGGGGCAGTTCTACCTCAGAAATCAACCGTCCAACAGTGACATCGACACAATGCTACAAATGCAGGATGACAACGCCCGTTCTTTCATGACTCCACGATAGACGGCGGCTTCATCCACGCTCCGGTCCCTTGAGTCGAGTTGTCTAGTTCTGAAACATCGATTGGCTCATGTTGTAATTAAACTTTAATGAACTTGTAGTATGTCTCTTTGGTTTGAGAGTCGCTCAACTTAGATGTAATCGATGCTATTAATGTCTTGCTTTTCTCTTCCGATCGCTCTGTTGCATACTTATATATTGCTTATGTATTGTCTGTGAATTGGTACTAACGCTTCGCTTGGCTAGTGCATAGCGATGCCGTCGTATGTCGTGTACAAGGGTAAGGTTCCCGGAGTCTACGACGACTAGGAGGAGTGTCGGAGACAGGTTCACCGATTCAGCGGTAACAGTTACAAAGGGTACACCACTAGGGCCGAGGCCGAATCTAGATACGCCCGCTATCTAGCGGGAGAGGGAGGGCGTTGGAGGAACCGGATGAAGACGAGTTTCATCGTGATGATGCTCATCGTGTTGACCGCAGCTCTCTTCTATGTGATGGTAGTTTAGATGATCGATATCGACTTGTAATGTGAAGACAAACTCGCTACTCGCGGTCTCGAGACTTGTAATATAATGTTCTATCTTTCTTCGGTCTTTTCAATTCGGAGACTAATATGATGAATTGTATTCGGAGACTAATATGATGAATTGTATTCAGAGACTAATCTTCTATTGTATTCGATGAATCTGTTGTTGTTGTGTGCTGTCTATATTTTGCCCAATTATACATTTTGTAACCTGTGCAAAAAACAGAAAATAAAAAATAAAAAAAACCTAATATTCATACTAATGGCGCATCACATGACAGTGCGCCATTAGAATGACAAAGCATACTAATGGCGCATCACTGGTCAGTGCGCCATTAGTATGCCGCGGTTACTAATGGCGCATCTCATGGTCGTGCGCCATTAGTATGCCAAAGCACCTGGGTATACATGGCCCCTGGGAGGCATACTAATGGCGCACCGTAGCCTATAATAATGGCGCACCAGTGATGCGCCATTAATGGCCAAATTAGATGCGCCATTAGTAGCGGTTTTTCTAGTAGTGGAGGCTGGCGTCCACCAACGAGGCGCTGGTGGTGGGCGGCAGACAGAACAGTGAGGGTCGCCGTGTTTGGTGGGGCCTCCCCGGCCGCACGCTCGGCGGCGTGTTGGCGCACCTTGAGGGCGGCAACGAGCCTCCACTGACATACCCTCCCCCGGCGGCCCTGGCCCGCCGCCGACGTGTCGGGCAATGGCTGCCCAGGAGGTTCGTCTCTTCATCGTCTTCCTCCTCCTCGTCGCGATCTTCTTCCCACTCCTCCGGCTCTCCGACGCTGCTCGGCATCAAGACCGAGCCCGCGGTGGAGACGCCGCTCGGCCGACGCACTCGCAGCGTCGGCATTGTCATCAACGAAGGTGGTCAGCGCGCCCCTCTTCGGCTCCTCCGCGGTTCGTCAAGCCGAAGACGGAGCCCGGGCTCGCGACGGTGAAAACGGAGCCGGGGCTCCCCGCCGTGAAGACGGATCCCGACGAGGTGGCGCTCGACGACGATGCGTCCTTGAAATGGGCGTGCAAGGACTTCCTCAGGATAGAGAGGGAGCGCCAGGTCGCCGCACTGCGGCGCTTCGAGCAGCGCCGCCGGGGCCGCGAAGTAGGAGGCGTCGTCTTCCTCGATGACAGCGACGACGACGACGTGCCGCTGGCACCTGTTCGCCATGGCGACGCCGGGCAAGGGTGCAGCCGGGACGGCCGCGTCAAGGAGAACAAGGACGACGACGGCGGCGGTGGCGAGGATGGCGACGACGACGGCGACTACTCCGCGTTTAGTGATTTCTTATTTAATTATATTTGTTATGTAAACGCGTCGCAAACATGTAATATATTCCAAAGTTTGCTGAAATTTAGCCTTGTTTAACCGAACTTTTTTTTTGGAAAAATTAGACGCCCCAGGGCACGGCGCTGGGGACGGCGAATGGGGGGTAACTCGCTCCTAGGCCGTTTTTTGCGCCGGCTCGCCCCTAGGCGGCGATTTTAGGCGCCCCCTGGGAGGCCAACAGCTGGAGATGCTCTAAGTGTCTGGATATGTTGTTTCCTTTCTCAGTAAACCGACTCTGTACAACCCTAGGCCCCTCGGATGTCTATATAAACTGGAGGGCTTAGACCGAAGACAGGATCATAACATTGATAGGCTAGACAATCTAGGGTTTAGCCATTACGATCTCGAGGTAGATCAACTCTTGTAAATCCTATACCCATCGAATACAATCAAGTAGAACGTAGGGTTTTACCTCCTTTAAGAGGTCCCGAACCTAGGTATCCTTTGTCCATTGTTACCATTGATCCTCAGACATACAACTTGGGCTCCCTACCCAAGATCTGCCGGTTTTGACACCGACAATAGGTGGCGCAGCCACCCCTGGCCGTGCCACGTGTCTATGTGGCTGTCTTGTGGTTCCCCTTGATGTCTCCCCAAGATTCTAGTGTTTTTTGTTGCCCAAAAATATCGTGCTAAATCGGCAACGTATTTTGACCTACATAGATACTAATTTCTTACTAATTCAAAAATAAGCAGAAAACAGGAACTGACACTGGGCACTAAATTAATAAGTTAGAAAAAATCATAATATAAAATTGTATAAAATGCTAGTAAAAATATATATAAAGGGTATTCTAATACTATTAAAATATTAAAATAATAAATACGTTTGAGAAATATCAAGGCCCTATTCGGCGACCTGCACGCCAGCCTGTTTTTGGGCCAGTGCGCCCTCCTCCTCCCCTGTACACGTTTTTGGGCCAGCCTATGTACAGCGCGTGATGACCCCTCCTTTTATTATATTTTTTATTATTATTTCATTTTTCCATTTTCTTTTTTCTTGTTTAAATTAATTCGGGATTTCAAAAGGCTCCAAACACTAAAAACTTGTGAATTTTGAAAAAAAATGTTTGAGAAATCATAAAATGTCTGTGAGTTCAAAAAATGTTCAAGACTTTGACATATATGCCGGAAATCATAAATTATTCACGGATTCAAAAAATGCTTTTATACTGAAAAATTGTTCACATTTAGGATGATGTTCATGATTTCAAAATATGTTTGAGAAATAAACAAATGTTCATGATTTATACAGGGTTTAATGCTCGGGTGGTTCCTCCATCTCGGTTTGTAGGGAGTGCGCGTAGATTTAGGTCATTGATTTGACTAACTAAATATGAGTTATATGTCACCAAAAGTATATCATTAAATTCTTAAGTGGACTAGTTTTTAAGCATATATTTTTTATCAAATATAATACGTATTTAGCTAGTTAAATTGTCAATCTAAAACGACGCGCATGTCTTATAAAAAAAGAGACGGAGCTGGAAGCAGCATGTCATTTCCACCTCCTGGCTAAGCAACTGCTACTGCTGCCGCTGTGTGCCTCCGAAGACAGGGTTTAATGCTCACACATGACCGTCTATCTCCAATCTGCAGCTGTAAGCCACGCTACCGCCATGTCCCGTCCAGTACATCGAACACGTACATGGCCAAGCACACCTCGTTGCGGCCGAGGCCAGCCTCCTCGAACCGCCGCTGCAGCCAAGCTGATCGACAAAATGCCTCCTCGAACTCCGCCGCCTGCTGCTGGAGTGATGATTGCGCGTAGGCGCCACTACTGTCTACTGGATCGATGCTATCCGCCGAGACGCAAGTACAGAACCCATACAAAGCAAAGACGTATGTAGAAACTAGCTTCAAACCTACAGAGCTGATTGATCCGGCTGGATGGGCAAGCTACTGGAGCCAGCACGCGCCGAGGTCTGCATCGATGTCGTCTATGCAAAGTGAGCCGACTACCAGACACACCTCTTGGTGGTGCAGGAGGCACCAAGGGTTGCACCTCTTGGTAGTGTGGTGGCGGCGCCGGGGCCTGACCCGACGGCACGCGACGCGGTGGTCACTTGGGGACACCGGAGCAGTGTGGTGATTGTTGGAATATTAGGCAAGTTTATGATTAATTTCAGTAAATAATCTTTCCCTAATAATAATATCATGATTTTGAAAATGATTATTTATTCAAAACATGTTCGTGAATTGGAAGAAAATGTCTATGAATTTTGAAAAAAGGTTCATAAAAACTCATAAAAATCGCGAATTTCAAAATATGTTCCCCGACTTAAAAAAGTTCACCAATTCAAAAAATGTTCGCTGAGTAAAAAACTGTCCATGCATTTCACAAAAAAGATAAGTGTACATCAATCGATAAAATTTAGAAGGGCGGCCGCGCTGGGAGAGGCATGGCCGGGAGTGAGTGTAGATTGTGAAGAGTGAGTGTTGGGGAGCGTAGCTACGGGAATAATAATATAATATACACGATCTCACGCTGGCTGGCACTAGTTTGCGCCCGCCACTGCAAATTGGTACCAAAACTGAGCACCTGACCACGATAACTAGTGGCGGTTTCTAGGCACCGCCCAACACTGCGATGTCGAACAGTTGTGGCGAGCACTAGAGACGGCCCATCACCAGAAGGGCGGCGTAGCACTGGATCGTGCCCCCTGCACGGGCTCCTTCTTGTGCTTGTGGGTGAGATGGGGAATGGGTGAGGCAGACTAATGGTGCAGGGTGGGCGGAGAATAGCGTTCGGGGCGGCTTCGCCCTTGTCTATAGTGAGAGGGGGGGGGGGGGGGTTATGGCAGCAGGATACAACAGGTGGGTGGGTGTGCAAGGTCCATGACCATGTATGTCTAAACATCCAACACACAGGATAACAACATTTTCTTCTCTTCATCATCGAGCTGCTAACCACGGCCATACAGCCCAGTCCCGAACGAGCACTGGGATGACGTAGCCAGACAGGGGTGCAAGATGTGCACGTTTCGATCCAATGACAACCAGCACGTTCGGGACGAGATGGCAGAACATGGAACGTTTGTGACTTATTGATTCGGAACTTCATTGGTCCAACAAAAGGAATGGAAGTTTTGGAGCAACAAGGAGAAGAAACTTTGCCTGGTGATGGTCAACCGTAGTCTAACAACGTCTAATGTGCTACTACTCATATGATATGCTATTGAATGCTAGATTTGATGATAACTCTTTTAATCGAGCACAATTCAGAACATCTACAGAATTTATATTGGCATAAATATGGAAAATATAATCAATTATATGGATACCATATTTACAAATTAAAAAGATCTTTCGGAATTAATCGAGTGATATGGTAGAAAATGCTCTCCACCTACGAGTCTATATATAAAGATACGATCATGTATGCTTGTGGACGCCGGGAATAAGAAAATTTAGTCTGCTCTTATGGAGGGGAAAGTTATTCTTCTTTGCCTTATGGTGCTTGTGCAGCTGGGTAACTCCATAGATGGTAAGGAATCAATCTCCCTGTCCATGTATGTTTATTTTCTCCTGTAAACAGGAGTAGAGTAATAATATTGTCAGTGAAATTGCACGAATTTATTTATAATTTTCTGATGTGCATTCCTGTCTACAGATCATTGCGAGATACGAACTATTCTTTCGAGTCCTAAGTGCACAGGCTCAACTTGCCAGACGGCCTGCCAAAAAATTTGGGGACCAGACGTCAAGAGAGCTGACTGTAGGGTTGTCGACCATCACAAGTATTGTGACTGCATCATCTGTTACTAGAGTTGCACTAAACGGAAAATGTTAGGATCCAATAATAAAATCTTCATGTGACATGCATGCGAGGTCGTATATTGATCACCAATTTTGGATGTTCTATTTTATTTTGGCGTGTGCAATATTCTCCTCAATCGTGGCAATACACTGAACGCCAGAAAAAAAGTTACATCCAGATCCGTAGACCACCAGTGACGAGTACAAGCACTAAAGCTTGTGGAAGGCACGCCTCCGTCATCGCCCCTCCCTCACCATGGTAGGGTTGTAGTAGACAATTGAGTAGTCATCGTGTTAAGGCCCCGTAGGACCAGTACACCAAAACTACAACTGCCGCCCATGAAATTAGCGTAGATCAAAAGGATCCAACTTAAAGATAAACAATGACCAGATCCGAGAAAATCCATAAAAATAGATTAACAATGACCAGATCCGAGAAAATCCACAAAAGACAGATCCGTTAGTGACATACCTTGAAATGCTCACAGACGATCTAGCTGAACCACTAAAACAAGGCTAGGTGGGAAGAAACTTATTGCATCTTTAGGCAGCCGCCACTGTCTAGCCTTCCTGAGCAAGGCACTTGCCCTAACAAAACTCGAGGTAACATCTAAAAGCAGAGCCCACCCACCAGCAAGGGCTGGGATCCACCGTACCCCATGGCCTTAAGGCTACCAGAGACGCGGCGGACCAACTGCAGGGCTGGCTTGAGGCAGAGGAATCCGAATCTTTTTTGGAGGGGAGGTGGCTGCGTGAGGAGGCCACGGCCTCCCAGTTAACCTAATGCTCAAATATGGTTTTCTGGCCTAGCCGATGGTAGATCAAAAACGAACCGGGACAGATGTGCCTCCACGTGGCCGGTCCGCTGAGCCCAGTCAGGGGGGCCTTTGGTCCCGGTTGGTGGCACCAACCAGGACCAAAAGTCCATGTTTTTTTAGAAAAGTGGCTGCTTTAGGGGTTTTGGGGGTTATTTTTAGGTTGTTATTAGCTAGCTAATAGAGAGAAGTGTCCTCTCTTATATCTTCGTCCTTGGTTTATCAACGCTGCTGCTATGTTCATTTCACCCGCTGATATAACATGCTCATGCATGCTCGCATCATACATCATCATATATAATAACAAGTCCTACTAATCATGCATCATCATACAACTTCTACTCGTTATTAATAATAAGTCATACGATCATCATCCTCATAGTCATCGAACCCAACCCTACATAATTGTTTTTAGCACATGATCATCAGTATCAGGTAGGACCTAAACACCCTTAAGGTAAAATAGCATAAAACAATATAGACCCTGACTCTCCATTATGAAGAATGGAGATCATCCTGTCTCCAATTCTTGCGCTTCGCTTCCTTTTGCTTCCAATAAGCTCCTTACAACTGTCCATACATTTTTTCCATTCTTTGATTGTCATGTCTCCACTTCTTTTAGAAATCCGGTATGGACAGTTGAGATTCGTAGGATGACCTGGATATATGTTCGAAACATGAAGGCTGCCATTCTCATACATCAAATGAGGCACACAATCCTCTGGGATTCTCTGTTGAAAAACATAGTAATAACTTTGTAGTTAGCAATGATGTACTAGTTTTAGAAGTATGCGAAAAGATGCACGGATGTTGTAATAGTAAAAAATCTTACCAGGGTATCTCCATGGTAGTTACCGTAGTTCAACACGTGCACTAGTGGCATGTATTGACCATAATGTTCAGGAGTTCGATTGTAGACATTGTAATTATCAAGATCAGTACAAAATGCGATCAGATGATTTTTCTCCTTATAAGTTAATTCGGAGCCATCGGTGTAGTGGGTTTTGTCTACCATCTTCCGCACATTCTTTGAACAATCAAAATAAGCTGTCAATGGAAATAAGTTGTCAACTATTTTGAAATAAACAATATAAATTACTTAATAACTATGTTAAGCTCACATGGGGGCAGAATTGGAGGTGTATCCACAAGGACCCAAATCGAAGGTCTCTCTTGCTCGATTGTAAGATCACCAAGATCCATGGTGACAAGCATACCCTCATCAAGACCATACATCTTGCAAAGTGCTTCCCAATTTTTGCAACCAAAATGGGTTACACTCTCAGCATTGTACAGCTTTACTTGAAAATCCACACCATGATGGGTACTTAGGATAATTTTTTTGGTTTCAAAACTTTCATGATCTTCAAAACCCATCCTCACCAAGACATAGCGTCTTGCAAAGCATGGGATAAGCTAGTCGAATTGGAAAAGATGAATAATATTGTCATGATTAAAATAGTTGAAGTCATGATTAATTACGAAAAAAATATTGTCGTCGTTGTGTACCGTATGAACATCGAAGCTCTCGTCGAGCTTAATGCTGAAGCGCTGATCTTTGTCCAGCTCAATGAACCTGTCGCAGATACCTCGGTCGTCGTGGCACCAGTCGCACTCCCCAGGGCGGTTTTCGTCGTCCGAGTACGACATTTCCGGCCTATGTTCATAGTTCAAATGAAGGAGAACTTATCCACTATGAGCATTCAATAAGCAAAACCAAATCATAAAATAAGCAAAACCAAATCATAAAATAAAGTAGTATTCAAATTAGCATGCATTCAATAATTATAAGCAAAAGTACATCATCTCTTGGTGTTCGTACATCGTCGAATATTATCACTAATATAGCATCACTAATACAACTAGAACCGTAGCGCCCGACGGGTATCGACGCGGGCGGTGGACACCCAAAGATAAGGAACCATCACAGGATCATAGCTCCAGTGAGATCCCTGAATAACCTGCCAGGTATTGTCGAACCTGCCCTCCAATGCAACCATGTAGCGACGGACGTGCTCGTCCTCCTCGCTGACACGGTGACGTACCACCTCCGCGGTGTCCGGAAGCCTCGGACCGTCACTGGCCCACGCGACCGCCACCAAACAAGGATCGGGTCAACAACGGGCCTCCTCACCAACCTAAGTCCCCCGGAAGGTAGCACCTCCCAATACCAGCCCGGCGGAGACCAGTCCCGAACATGGCCCTGATCAAGCAAGCCTCCACCGCCGAGTCGTCGATTTACGAGGATGTGGGATAGGCATCGCCGACGTCGATCACGGGAACTACTTCTATATATAGTTAAATAAAGTAGTTTTATTAATTAAATCAACTATCTAGTTCAACTACTATACTAAGCATTTACTATAAATAAATAAAGTAGTACTTACTATAAATAAATAAAGTAGCACTTACTATAAATAAATAAAGTAGCACTTACTACAAACTACTTCTATATATAGTTAAATAAAGTAGTTTTATTAATTAAATCAACTATCTAGTTCAACTATATATACTAAGCACTTATTACTATAAATAAATAAAGTAGTACTTACTAAAAACAAAGTAGCACTTACTATATAGTACTTACTAAAAATAAAATAGTATTTTTCTAACTAACTAATATTTTTCTAACTAATTATATTAGCAAAAAATCTAAATAAAATAGTAATTATATTTTTCTAACTAGCTAGTTCAATTATAGTACTTACTAACACAATCTAAATATCACCAAAAATCTATTAACAATAATATCGCCAAACATACTATGAATAAATTAATAGAAAAAGAAATTATTAACAGAAAAAAATCTAACACAATATGAACAAATTAATTACACAATCTAAATTAACATACTATGAACTACATATCTAAATTACTACACATCTAATCTAACAAAAAAAATCTATAAACTACAAAAAAATCTAAAAAAATTCTAACAAAAATCATAAAAGTTGCTCACGTCTAGGTCGACGGCGACGGCGAGGTGCGGCGTGGGCGGCGACGGCGTCGGGCGGCAGGGCGGGCGGGCGGCGACGGCGTCCGGCGGGCGCGCGCGGCGGCGTCAGCGTCGGCGTCGCGCGCGTGACGGCGCGTCGGGACGGGCGGCGACGGCGAGGTGGCGGCAGGCGACGGCGCATGTGTCGGGAGATCGAGGAGGAGGAGAGATCGAAGTGGGGTGCGGTTCTGAAATTTTCCTTATATAGCAAAGTCTTTGGTCCCGGTTCGTGGCACAAACCGGGACTAATGCCCACCTTTAGTCCCGGTTGGAGCCACCAACCGGGACCAAAGAGGCTTTTGGTCCCGGTTGGTGCCACCAACCGACTAAAATGGGCGTTAGTCCCGATTGGAGCCACGAACCGGGACAATCTTCTGTGTCTGGCCCGGTGCAGCACGAAAGTTTAGTCCCACCTCGCTAGCCGAGAGGGGCGCGCAGTGGTTTATAAGCCCCACTGCCGCTCCCCTCTCGAGCTCCTCTCCACTGCAGGCTTATGGGCCTACTTACTACTGCTTTGCCTGATGGTCCTACTCGGCCACCCGCGGGCCTGAATCCTGGCCCATGGTGGGTTTCTAGTCGTATCCAGGCCGTGGGGGCCTAGTAGGAGGCATTTTTTTTCTTTACTTATTTATTTTATGCAGCTGTTTTTTTAGTCCCACCTCGCCAAGCGAGAGGCACTCGCAACTTTTTATAAGCCCTGAGTGCAGAGACGATGAAGAAGAGGCTCAATGCTCACCTGCATGTTGGTTCGCTTCAAGCCTTGAGGAATAGGGTAGACTGCACGGAGCTATGTGCAGTGCAGTTTACACTATTCCGAACGGCTGAAGCGAATTAACTAGCATTGCGCCTCTTTTTAATTTTAATGACTTATTACAACTCAGAAATAAATAGAAGAAAAAATAGTTGTGATTAACTTTACTAAAATCTTTTTTATTTTTAATGACTTACTGCAACTCAGAAATAAATATAAAAAAATAAATATAGCAGAAAAGAAAAAACTATATAAAAACTACTCAGAAATAAATAGAAGAAAAATAGTTGTGATTAACTTTAGTAAAAATGCGATAGATGCTTATTTTTAATGACTTATTACAACTCAGAAAGAAAAATAAAAAATAAATATAGCAGAAAAGAAAAAAATTATATAAAAACTATTCAGAAATAAATAGAAGAAAAATAGTTCTGATTAACTTTACTAAAAATGAGCATAGATGCTTATTTTAATGACTTATTACAATTCAGAAATAAATAGAAGAAAAAATAGTTGTGATTAACTTTACTAAAAATGAGCATAGATGCTTATTTTAATGACTTATTATAACTCAGAAATAAAAAGAAAAAAATAAATATAGCAGACAAGAAAAAACTATATAAAAAACTACTCAGAAATGAGCATAGATGCGCTTATAGAGAAAATTCAACCTAAATTCATAATAAATTTCTACGAAATTCAGTATGAATTTACGTTAAATTCCCTGTATAAGGGCATCTATTTTTGTTTTGAGAGGAGCTCAACTTGGCAGAGAGGGAGGGGCTTATAAACCGGTCTGATTCCCCTTCGGTGGGCGAGGTGGGACTAAACTCTGGCCGCAACGAGGACCAACCCTTTAGTCCTGGTTGGTGGCATGAACCGGGACTAATGGGCAGCCTTTGGTCCCGGTTCAAGCCTCCAACCAAGACCAATGGTGGTGGGCAGAGGCGAGGCCATTGGTCCCGTTCGTCCCACCAACCGGGACCAATAGGTCCGACGAACGGGACCAATGGCCCACGTGGCCCGCCGGCCCTCGGGCTCATTTAACCGGGTCCAATGTTCATTGGTCCCGGTTACGGATTGAACCGGGGTAATGGGCTGGCGGGCGCAGACCATTGCCCCCTTTTCTACTAGTGTAAGGAGCTGCATCGCAATCTGGGCGAAGAATATTAAACCAAAAGACAATGACAATAATTAATCTTGTTAGGCCCACTAGAAAATATGGAGGACCCAATCAGTATGTTGGTTTCCTTGGTCATTTATTACAAAATAGCAAAATGGAAAACATGTTTGGCGAGAACGTTTCATCTCGCGCCTCTCCCATGACAGGCCGGGTGAATACCTAGCCGCCGTCTTCCTTGGCCTAACTCGCATCCCCTCCCCTTCCCGCCGCCTTGGGACATCATCAGGCAAATCCTGGCCGGCGTCGGCAGCGGAGGGGATCTCCCCTCCCCTCTCAGGTGGATTGTTCTGTGGGTTGTGGCTGCCAGGTAGGGCGTTAACGCGGGGCTTGACAGCGGCACGGGGCGTGGCTGCGCCGGTGGTGCGGTGGTGCGCCTGGGTCGCGGTGGCTGCCTGTCGGTGGTTCTAGTGTTTGTTCGCATGTGTGGCTGTGAAGCCTAGTTGTTCGGTGCGGGCAGGGATGGAGACGGCTATCCTAGATCTGTCCGACGGGAATTCTCCCGAGAAGAAGGCGCGTGAGCGGTGTCCTTCCGCAGTGATTGGTTGGCTGGTGGGTGGCCTAGCCTTTTCTCCCTGCTGTTGTGCCGCGGCTCGACGTCGGCTGCGGTGGCTGCCTCTGGTGTGAGATTTTCTCCTCTCTAGGTTGGTCAACGTCATGGTGGGACCTCGGTGGTGCCTAACGGTGCCGGAAACCGGTCTGGCAGCGGCAGGCTGAATTGGGGCGGCGTGGGTGGCCTGCTGCCGTGATGATTAAGGTGGCGCTCCTCATGCTCTTCTCGCATCATGGCTTATGCCTGCATGATTGGTCCTCCTCGATCTGGCCATCAATGTGTTCCGGAACGGTCGCCGGAGATCTTGCTCGGGATACTAGATCGGTTAGATTCTGGTCGTGCAAGTCCATATCATCCTACAAGGTACTGAGGTGTGGCGCGAAGCTCTGTTGGTGGTGGCCGAGATCGGATAATCGTTTAGTCGGACGGAGCCATGGTGGCGATGGCTTCGTACAGGTGCCTGATATTTCTCAGGAGGAGCATAAGTGAGGGCGGAAATCCTGGCAGATTTCATTTTTGGAGGTACTCCTCAGGGGCCGAGTCATGACTTTCAGGATGAAAACCTAAGGCCTGACCGTCATTGGTTGTGCCTGGAGATTGCCTTGCTGAAAGAATTGTTTTGAGAGCGTGGACTTTCTCCAATGTGAAACCTAAGATCTTGGATCGGGCAATGACGGTGCTTGTGCACCGTTTCCTTCTTCGAGGCATTGCTTTTCGGGACCTTTTATATTTTCTGGGTGATGTATTAGGTGGTCGTATGTGTGCTGCTGTCTGGAGGAGTCGATCGATGATGGGACCTTTCTTTTTATTTTCTCCTTTGGATGTGTCCATCTTGGATGTCTTTGTGACATCTTTTAGGTGCACAGACTGGATGTAACTGGTATCTTCACAATATTAATACATTCTTCTTTTGAAAAAAATATGCAAATCATGTTTAACGCGCCGGCCAATGAAAAGAGCAACATGCAAATCAAAAAGTAATGATCGCAGGTAATGATGGGTTCTTTCACACATGGTGCCCTATTATACATACTAGTGGATGGGGCGAACCGGTGGTGCGCCGCCTGAGAAGAAGTTGGGGCGGTTCCATGTCTGATGCACCCCTTGCACTAGCTTTTCTATTCTTTGTATTAGTGTTTTGGATAGTATTCCATACCAAGAAAGTAATGTCAAAGTAGCCACCTGTGCAAATTGCTGACTGGAGCAGTATAAATAGTGAATGTATAAATACTTACAACTGACTGTGATAGTAGATACTAACATCAATGATATCAAAGATAATAGTAATTCAAAAGATCTGATGGCACACATAGTTCAAATAGAGATAAGAAACACGGTGTGCAAGCCGTGGTCATCGAACACATAGTCCTATGTGGCAACTCCTGGTCGGTGCCGTCCAGATGGATCGTCAGCGGCGATTGATAACCCACAAGTGTAGGGTATCGCAACAACTTTCGAGTGTAAAGTGTTCAACCCAAATTTATTGATTCGACACAAGGGGAGCCAAAGAATATTCTTGAGTATTAGCAGTTGAGTTGTCAATTCAACCACACCTGGATAACTTAGTATTTGCAGCAAAGTGTTTAGTAGCAAAAGTGGTATGATAATAAAGGTAACGGTAGCAAAAGTAAAGATAATAGTTTTAGGGTTTTGTAGTAGTTGTAACAATAGCAACGGAAAAGTAAATAAGTGTAGAATAATATGTGAAAAGCTCGTAGGCAATGGATCAGTGATGGATAATTATGCCGGATGCGATTCTCATGTAATAGTTATAACATAGGGTGACACAGAACTAGCTCCAATTCATCAATGTAATGTAGGCATGTATTCCGTAAATAGTCATACGTGCTTATGGAAAAGAACTTGCATGACATCTTTTGTCCTACCCTCCCGTGGCAGCGGGGTCCTAGCGGAAACTAAGGGATATTAAGGTCTCCTTTTAGTAGAGAACCGAAACAAAGTATTAGCACATAGTGAATACATGAACTCCTCAAATTACTGTCATCACCGAGAAGTGTCCCGATTATTGTCACTTCGGGGTTGTCGGATCATAACACATAATAGGTGACTATAGACTTGCAAGATAGAATCAAGAACACACATATATTCATGAAAACATAGTAGGTTCAGATCTGAAATCATGGCACTCGGGCCCTAGTGACAAGCATTAAGCATAGCAAAGTCATAGCAACATCAATCTCAAAACATAGTGTATACTAGGGATCAAACCCTAACAAAACTAACTTGATTACATGGTAAATCTCATCCAACCCATCACCGTCCAGCAAGCCTACGATGGAATTACTCACGCACGGCTGTGAGCATCATGAAATTGGTGATGGAGGATGGTTGATGATGACGACGGCGACGAATCCCCCTCTCCGGAGCCCCGAATGGACTCCAGATCAGCCCTCCCGAGAGAGATTAGGGATTGGCGGCAGCTCCGTGTCGTAAAACGCGATGAAAATTTCTCTTTGATTTTTTTCTCCCTGAACGTGAATATATGGAGTTGGAGTTGATGTCGGTGGAGGTCCAGGGGGCCCACGAGATAGGGGGCGCGCCCTATAGGGGGGGGCGCCCCCCTATTTCGTGGATAGGGTGTCGGCCCCCTAGTGTATTTATTTCGCCCAGAAATTCTTATTAATTCCAAAAAGTGCCTCCGTGGATTTTCAGGACATTCCAAGAACTTTCTTTTCTACACATAAAACAACATCATGGCAGTTCTGCTGAAAACAGCGTCAGTCCGGGTTAGTTTCATTCAAATCATGCAAGTTAGATTCCGAAATAAGGGCAAAAGTGTTTGGAAAAGTAGATACGTTGGAGACGTATCAACTCCCCCAAGCTTAAACCTTTGCTTGTCCTCAAGCAATTCAGTTGATAAACTGAAAGTGATAAAGAAAAACTTTTACAAACTCTGTTTGCTCTTGTTGTTGTAAACATGAAAAGCCAGCATTCAAGTTTCAGCAAATACTATGAACTAACCATACTCACAATAACACTTAGGCCTCACAATTACTCATATCAATAGCATAATCAACTAGCGAGTCATAATAATAAAACTCGGATGACAACACTTTCTCCAAACAATCATAACACGATATAACAAAATGGTATCTCGCTAGCCCTTTCTGAGACCGTGATATATAAATGCAGAGCACCTTTAAAGATCAAGGACTAACTAAACATTGTAGTTCATGGTAAAAGAGATCCAGTCAAGTCATACCCAATATAAACCAACAATAATGAACGCAAATGACAGTGTGCTCTCCAGCGGGTGCTTTTTAATAAGAAGGGTGATGACTCAACATAAAAGTAAATAGATAGGCCCTTCGCAGAGGGAAGCAGGGATTTGTAGAGGCGCCAGAGCTCGATTTTAAATTAGAGAATGAATAACATTTTGAGCGGCATACTTTCACTGTCAACGCAACAACTACAAGATGGTTGTATCTTCCATACTACATGCATTCTAGGCAGTTCCCAAACATAATGGTAAAGGTTTATACTCCCCCAACCACCAACAAGCATCAATCCATGGCTTGCTTAAAACAACGAGTGCCTCCAACTAACAACAGCCAGGGGGAGTTTTGTTTAATTATTTTGATTTGCTTTGATCTTTTTGGATCATGGGACTGGGCATCCCGGTTACCGGCCCTTTCTCGTGAATGAGGAGCGGAGTTCACTCCTCTTGAGAATAACCCACCTAGTTGTAACATGAGCTGCTCGAGCATACAAAAAAGAATTTCATTTGAAGGTTTGGAGTTTGGCACATACAAATTTACTTGGAACGGCAGGTAAATACCGCATATAGGAAGGTATGGTGGACTCATATGGAACAATTTTGGGGTTTAAGGAGTTTGGATGCACAAGCAGTATTCCCGCTTAGTATAGGTGAAGGCTAGCAAAAGACTGGGAAGCGACCAACTGAGAGAGTGACAACAGTCATAAACATGCATTAAAATTAATTTACACCGAGTACAAGCATGAGTAGGATATAATCTACCATGAACAAAAATATCATGAAGGCTATGTTGATTTGTTTCAACTACATGCGTGAACATGTGCCAAGTCGAGTCACTCAATTCATTTAAATGAGGATACCATCCCATCATACCACATCATAAGCATTCTAATAGCATGTTGGCACGCAAGGTAAACCATTATAACTCATAGCTAATCAAGCATGGCACAAGCAACTATAATCTCTAAATGTCATTGAAGATATATTTACCTCATAATAAGCTGAATCAGAAACAATGAACTCATCATATTTTCAAAGACAAGAGAGGTCGAGTTCATACCAGCTTTTCTCATCTCAATAAGTCCATCATATATCGTCATTATTGCCTTTCACTTGCACGACCGAACGATGTGTATAATAATAATAATGCACGTGCATTGGACTATGCTGGAATCTGCAAGCATTCAACTCAAGAGAGAAGACAAGTAATATGGGCTCTAAGTTAAATAAACAATCATGCATATGAGAGCCACTAAACATTTTCAATATGGTCTTCTTGACCTCCAAAGGAAAGAAACGAAAATAAAACTATTTACACGGGAAAGCTCCCAACAAGTAAGAAGAAGAAACATAAATCTTTTTGGGTTTTCATTTTAATTCTATAGCATGGAAATTAAACTAACTATTTTTTTGGTTTTTCTTAAGGTTTATCGAACACACAAGAAGAAAACTAGAAAAAGAAGTTTAAACTAGCATGGATAATACAATGAAAGAGTATGAGCACCGACGACTAGTGTGTGAACATGAATGTAAAGTCGGTGAGAAATACGTACTCCCCCAAACTTAGGCTTTTGGCCTAAGTTGGTTTAATACCAAGAACCGCTTGGCTGATATCCATAAGTGAAACCGGGGTCGTACTGAGATGCAGCGGCAACCGCCTCCTGAGCTGCAGCGTGTTGGCGAGCTGCCTCCGCTCTCCTCTCGTGTTCAGCTGCTTCCTCCCTAGTGACAACATATCTTCCTTTTGCCTGATAATCAAAAAGGTCGGGAGCAGGAAGAGTAACAGGGACGACGTTGCGTCTGTCATAGGTTAGTCGATATTGGAGGAATTGTTCATTCCTCGCAAGAAATTGATGACTGACCATAGCTTCATAATCCAAAAGAACAGGTGGTACAATCATATCCCCTTCTCGTGGGGCTATATTAAGATAATTAGCCACACGTGTTGCATAAATTCCTCCAAATAAATTTCCCTTTCTACTATTATTCTGCAACCTATGTGTAACTATTGCCCCCAAGTTATAACCTTTATAACCTGAAACATCACTCTTGAGGACACACAGATCAGGGACACACATGTGACATGCTTCGTCTTTAACGTTAATGCATCTACCAATAAAGAGAGCAAAATAATGTATAGCGGGAAAATGAATGCTCCCTATGGTAGCTTGTGCTATGTCCCTAGATTCTCCCACAATAATACTAGCAATAAAATCTCTAAATTCAGATTTGTGAGGATCATTAATATTACCCCACTTCGGGAGTTTGCAAGCAGTTGTGAAATCCTCTAAATCGATGGTATAAGATGTATCATAAATATCAAATATGACACTAGGAGAATTACACGCACAGTTATATTTGAACCTCCGCACAAAGGAAACAGTCAATTGATAGTACTAAGGACACTTATCTTGTAAGAAGTCCTCCAGCTCGGCATTTTGCACATACGCGTCAAATTCCTCCTTGAAGCCTGCTTCGACCATAAAATCATCGGATGGCCACTCACAAGCTCGTACATCCGCGTCCCTCGGCAATTCAACATCTTGCTCACATATAGCAATCCTTGGCCCTTTCTTTGCCGAGGAACCACCTTGGTACATTCTTCTAAGCATAATTCAATTTCTGAAAATTTCTGAAATTTTAGTAACTTCAAAACAAAAGTGAATAAAACTGAACAAGATTGATAGCAACTACTCCTACAAGTGCCTAGAGCCTATATCATGCATTAGAATTGCTTGGGACCTCATAAATTAAACATGCAAGCTCAAGAACATGGTCACCTATGCAGCAAAAATTTGCAACGAATAAAGCACTAGAACAAAAAATAATTGGACCAATGGAGGAGTCACATACCAAGCAACAATCTCCCAAAGCAGTTTTGTGAATGGAGCTTTGAGCAAGGAGATCGAAAATCACAGCAAAACGAGCTAGAACTCGTCCTTGAGCTGGATGGTGATTTTTTTGGGTAGAAGATGAAGTGTGTGGGTGCTGGCATAAGTGGAGGGGGCCACCAGGGGCCCACGAGACAGGGGGCGCGCCTATAGGGGGGGGGGGGCGCCCTTCACTCTCGTGGCCTGGTGCTTGCCCCTCCTGCAGTGTTTTCAGTGCCTAAAATCCTCAAATATTCCATAAAAAATCGTACTAAATTTGCAGGGCATTTGGAGCACTTTTATTTTCGGGATATTTTTTTAATGCATGGATCAATCAGAAAACAGACAGATAATACTATTTTTGCTGTATTTATTCTAAATAACAGAAAGTAAAAAGAGGGTACAGAAGGTTGTGCCTTCTAGTTTCATCCATCTCGTGATCATCAAAATGAATCCACTAACAAGGTTGATCAAGTCTTGTTAACAAACTCATTCCGAATGACACGGAACCGGAGAAATTTCGAATAACACTAAGTTACCTCAACGGAGATATGAAAATCCCCAACAATAAGAATATCATACTTTTTCTTGACAGTAGGGAGAGGAAATTCGAAACCTCCAATAATAATAGTTGGAACTTTTCCAATAGAATTGATGCTATGAACTTGAGATTGTTTCCTCGGAAAGTGTACCGTATGCTCATTACCATTAACATGAAAAGTGACATTGCCTTTGTTGCAATCAATAGCAGCCCCTGCAGTATTAAGAAAAGATCTACCAAGGATAATAGACATACTATCGTCCTCGGGAATATCAAGAATAACAAAGTCCGTTAAAATAGTGACATTTGCAACCACAACAGGCACATCCTCACAAATACCGACAGGTATAGCAGTTGATTTATCAGCCATTTGCAAAGATATTTCAGTAGGTGTCAACTTATTCAATTCAAGTCTATGATATAAAGAGAGAGGCATAACACTAACACTGGCTCCAAGATCACATAAAGCAGTTCTAACATAATTTCTTTTAATGGAGCATGGTACAGTTGGTACCCCGGGATCTCCAAGTTTCTTTGGTATTCCACCCTTAAAAGTGTAATTAGCAAGCATGGTGGAAATTTCAGCTTTTGGTATCTTTCTTTTATTTGTAATGATATCCTTCATATACTTAGCATAAGGATTTACTTTGAGCATATCAGTTAAGCGCATACGTAAGAAAATAGGTCTAATCATTTCAGCAAAGCGCTCAAAATCCTCATCATCCTTTGTCTTGGATGGTTTAGGAGGAAAGGGCATGGGTTTCTGAACCCATGGTTCTCTTTCTTTACCGTGCTTCCTAGCAACAAAATATCTCTTATCATAATGTTGATTCTTTGATTGTGGGTTATCAAGATCAACAGCGGGTTCAATCTCTACATCATTGTTTTTGCTAGGTTGAGCATCAACATGAACATTATCACTAGGTTCATGTTCATCACCTGATTGTGTTTCAGCATTAGAGGTAGAAATATCATTGGGATTCTCAGGTGTGTCTACAGTAGGTTCATTAGAAGCATGCAAGGTTCTATCGTCTTTCTTGTTCTTCTTTTTAGAAGAACTAGGTGCCTCTAAATAATTTCTCTGAGAATCTTGCTCAATTCTCTTAGGGTGGCCTTCAGGATACAAAGGTTCCCGAGTCATTCTACCAATTCTAGTAGCCACTCTAACAGCAAAGTCATTTTTATTATTTAATTCCTCAAGCAAATCATTTTGAGCTTTGAGTACTTGCTCAGCTTGAGTTGCAACCATAGAAGCATATTTGCTAACGAGTTTGATTCCATCTTTAACTCTAGCCATATTATCGCTTACGCGTCCTATCTCAAAAGCATTATTCTTTAACTCTCTACCTACATAAGCATTAAAACTTTCTTGTCTAGCCATAAAGTCATCAAACTCATCTAAGCACGGGCCATGAAATTTAGTAGAGGGGATTTCAACTTTATCATATCTATAGAGAGAATTTACCTTTACTACCTGTGTCGGGTTATCAAGACAATGTGGTTCTTCAACAGGCGGTATATTAAGACCATGTATTTCTTCAATAGGAGGTAAATTCTTAACATCCTCGACGTTAATAGCTTTTTCTTTCATTGATTTCTTCGCCTCTTGCATATCTTCAGGACTGAGAAATAAAACACCTCTCTTCTTTGGAGTGGGTTTAGGAATAGGCTCAGGAGTTGGCTCAACTGGTTCAAGAATTGCCTCAGGAATTGGCTCAGGAAGAGTCCAATTTTTTTCATTAGTCAACATATTATTCAATAATATTTCAGCTTTGTCGACTGCTCTTTCCCTTAAACACAACCATCACAACTATCCATGTAGTCCTTGGAAGCATCGGTTAGTCCATTATAAAAGATATCAAGTATTTCATTTTTATTAAGAGGATGATCAGGCAGAGCATTAAGTAACCGGAGAAGCCTCCCCCAAGCTTGTGGGAGACTCTCTTCTTTGATTTGCACAAAATTGTATATTTCCCGGAAGGCAGCTTGTTTCTAATGAGCAGGGAAATATTTAGCAGAGAAGTAATAAATCATATCCTGAGGACTACGCACACAACCAGGAGCAAGAGAATTATACCAAGTCTTAGCATCACCCTTTAATGAGAACGAAAATATCTTAAGGACATAATAATAGCGAGACTTCTCATCATTAGTAAACAGGGTGGCTATATCATTCAACTTGGTAAGATGTGCCACAACAGTTTCAGATTCAAGGCCATAAAAAGGATCAGATTCAACTAAAGTAATAATTTCAGGATCAACAAAGAATTCATAATCCTTATCAGTAACACAGATAGGTGAAGTAGCGAAAGCAGGGTCAGGTTTCATTCTAGCATTAAGAGACTGCTGCTTCCATTTAGCTAATAATTTCTTAAGATCATATCTATCATTGCAAGCAAAGATTTCCCTAGCAGCTTCTTCATTCATAACATAACCCTTAGGAACAACAGGCAATACATAATCATTGGGAGAACTTTCATCATCACTATCATCAATAATAGCATCTTCAATATTTTCATCCCCCCTAACTCTAGCAAGTTGTTCATCAAGAAATTCACCTAATGGCAAAGTAGTATCACGCACAAAAGTAGTTTCATCATGCATAGCAGAAGTGGCATCATCAATAACATGCGACATATCAGAATTCGTAGCAGTAGCAGGTTAAGTGTCACAAGCTTACTAATAACAGAAGGAGAATCTAGTGCAGAGCTAGATGGCAGTTCCTTACCTCCCTCGTAGTTGAGGGCAAAATCTTGGTTCTGTCGTCTTTCAAGTTCTTCATAGTGATCAACAGATATAAATCCCAAGTGACTCAGAGAATAGAGCTATGCTCCCCACCAACAGCGCTAGAAATTAGTCTTGATAACCCAAAAGTGTAGGGGATCGCAACAGCTTTCGAGGGTAAAGTATTCAACCCAAATTTATTGATTCGACACAAGGGGAGCCAAAGAATATTCTTGAGTATTAGAAGTTGAGTTGTTAATTCAACCACACCTGGATAACTTAGTATCTGCAGCAAATTGTTTAGTAGCAAAAGTGGTATGATAATAAAGGTAACGGTAGCAAAAGTAAAGATAATAGTTTTTGGGTTTTGTAGTAGTTGTAACAATAGAAACGAAAAAGTAAATAAGCGTATAACAATATGTGAAAAGCTCGTAGGCAATGTATCAGTGATGGATAATTATGCCGGATGCGATTCCTCATGTAATAGTTATAACATAGGGTGACACAGAACTAGCTCCAATTCATCAATGTAATGTAGGCATGTATTCCGTAAATAGTCATATGTGCTTATGGAAAAGAACTTGCATGACATCTTTTGTCCTACCCTCCCGTGGCAGCGGGGTCCTAGCAGAACTAAGGGATATTAAGGCCTCCTTTTAATAGAGAACCGGAACAAAGCATTAGCAGATAGTGAATACATGAACTCCTCAAACAACGGTCATCACCGAGAAGTGTCCCAATTATTGTCACATCGGGGTTGTCGGATCATAACACATAATAGGTGACTATAGACTTGCAAGATAGGATCAAGAACACACATATATTCATGAAAACATAATAGGTTCAGATCTGAAATCATGGCACTCGGGCCCTAGTGACAAGCATTAAGCATAGGAAAGTCATAGCAACATCAATCTCAAAACATAGTGGATACTAGGGATCAAACCCTAACAAAACTAACTTGATTACATGGTAAATCTCATCCAACCCATCACCATCCAGCAAGCCTACGATAGAATTACTCACGCACGACGGTGAGCATCATGAAATTGGTGATGGAGGATGGTTGATGATGACGACGGCGATGAATCCCCCTCTCCGGAGCCCCGAACAGACTCCAGATCAGCCCTCTCGAGAGAGATTAGGGCTTGGCGGCGGCTCCGTATCGTAAAACGCGATGAAACTTTCTCTCTGATTTTTTTCTCCCCGAACGTGAATATATGGAGTTGGAGTTGAGGTCGGTGGAGGTCCAGGGGGCCCACGAGATAGGGGGCGCGCACTATGGGGGGGGGCGCCCCCTGTCTCGTGGACAGGGTGTGGGCCCCCTGGTGTATTTCTTTCGCACATAAATTCTTATTAATTCCAAAAAGTGCCTCCGTGGATTTTCAGGACATTCCGAGAACTTTTCTTTTCTACGCATAAAACAACATCATTGCAGTTCTGCTGAAAACATCGTCAGTCCGGGTTAGTTTCATTCAAATCATGCAAGTTAGAGTCCAAAATAAGG
Source organism: Aegilops longissima (assembly GCA_021605205.1). NCBI lineage: Eukaryota > Viridiplantae > Streptophyta > Magnoliopsida > Poales > Poaceae > Aegilops > Aegilops longissima. Next base: position 788,177,167 of record CM038678.1, read on the forward strand.
GCAAAAGTGTTTGGAAAAGTAGATACGTTGGAGACGTATCAGCGACATGGGCATAGGCGTTGCCCGCCACTTCCAAAACACTATCAACGCCGATGTCGATGTGGTGGCCATGGATCTGGCCGGAGAAGCGCCTGATGTAAAACACTCTTCCGTAAAATGTTTTAGTTGGAGATAAAGAAACGTGTGTAAACTAAATAGATTGTCCTAAGCTTTGGGTGAAGCGATGATGGCTATATTGGCTCATAGGCTAAGCAACGCCCGACTTGGACGGAAGACGATCCGTGATTACTGATACGTCTCCAACGTATTTATAATTTTATAATTTTTGATTGTTCCATGCTGTTAATATCATTATTGGATGTTTTGCAATCATTTTATAGCAACTTTATATAATTTTCTGGGACTAACCTATTGACATAGTGCCCAGTGCTATTCGTTGTTTTTTGCTTGTTTTTTACTTTGTAGAAAATCAATACCAAACGGAGTTCAAATGCAGCGAAACTTTTTGGAGAATATTTCTGATACAGAAGACACAGGATGGGCCGAAGAAGTATCAGAGGGGTGCCCCGAGGGGGGCACAACCCACACTAGCGCGCCCAGGTGGGTTTTGCCCACCTCGTTGGCCTACCGCACCGCCTCTTTGCTCTATAAATATCCAAATATTCCAGAAACCCTAGGGGAGTCACTAAAAAACAATTCCAGCCGCCGCAAGTTCCAGAACCACCAGATCCAATCTAGACAACATCACGGAGGGGTTCATCATCCTCAGTGGTGCCTCTCCGATGATGCATGAGTAGTTCATTGTAGACCTACCGGTCCATGGTTATTAGCTAGATGGCTTACTCTCTATCCACTACAAAAAAGACACATCCGCGACATTTTTGGCCGAACGATTTTTTTTGTTATGGTTATGACACTTCTATGACGATAATTGTGACAAAACCTGGTATCATCATAGATGTTGTGGGATATTATGACAAAACCTGGTATCTATGACGATATTATGACAAAAAATGATGACAGAAAATGTGATTTTCTTCCTGGGCACGCCGGAGACGCACCTGCAAGACATTCTTTGGGCCGTCCATGACAGAGAACATCATGGTAGAAGCGAGGGCGAGGAAAATTTCAGGGATTTCCCAGTTATGCTGGGTGGTCGGGGCCGAGCGATGGATGGAGGTTTGCGCGTTTCTCTCATACACGTACACGCGTGTGTGCGAGACGTTGCGCTCTAACTAAACCCGAGCGAGTCGTTGGGCTCTAACTGAACCCGAGTTATTGCAGTTGCTATGTTACTGAACCCCGATCGATCCCTTGCTGTTAACTAAACCGGAGTGATTCCTTTGCTGCTGCTGCTAACTGAAACCGATCGAAGCCGCCTCTTGATGAACAGTTCCTGGTGGGGGTTGGATGAACAGTTCCCGGTGGGGGTTGGCTGAATAGGATCCTGTGGTACTAGAGGTCGTTGCCGCTGAATGAACAGGACCCGATCGAAGAGGTGGGGGTGAATGAACAGTAGATGATGGAGGCACCCCGTGGAGGGCTGGTTGAACAGGATCCCGTGGAGGGCTGGTTGAATAGTAGCTGGTGGAGGCTGGATGAACACGACCCCATGGAGCGCTGGATGAACAGTAACCGGTGGAGGCTGGATGAACAGAACCCTGTGGATGAACAGTAGCTTGTGGATACTGGAGGAAGTAGACGGTGGATGAACAGTAGAAGGTGGAGGCTGTAGGAAGTCGACGGTGGATGAACAATAGCCCGTGGAGTCCTGTTTTGCGGTACGCCACACCCCTCCCGATCAACAGCACCCCGTTTCGACTGTAGGCACTTGAATAGAAGTCTATTTCTCAGTTTTGCGGTACGCTAGACCCTTCCTAATGAATAGGACACCGTATCGACCATACGCGGTCGAATGGAAAGTCGTTTCTGACGTTCTGCGGTACACCAAACCTCGTTTCGGATGCTCTGTCCGAGCCGGTTGGCTCCCGAGGACCATGTGATGCTGTTTACTATGTTCCGACCAGCCGGTTGGCTGCCGATGAACAGGATTAGTTGTTGTACACGTTAGAGACCCCGCCCGTATGTACGTATGTAGCCGTATTTACTATCTTGTAGCATGGCCGTATGTATGTGTACATGATATAGATCCTCCCTGGCAACGACGCTAGAAAATCCTTTTGATGTCTTCTAGAACTACGTCGATATTTCCCCAAAGAGGAAGGGATGATGCAGTATAGCGACGGGAGGTATTTGACTCAGTGATGATACCAAGTTTATCGAACCAGTAGGAGAACCTCCTCACACCACGTAAATAACAAATACTCGCAATCCGACGTGTTGAAGGGGTTGTCAATCCCTTTCGGGTACGACGCCTCAAGATAGGCAATAACGTGAGGTAAAAATGGTAGATAGGATAAACAGATCGCGGAACAAATAAATTGCAGCAAGGTATTTTTTTCTATTTTTCGTTTAACAGATCTGAAAATAAATGCAAAGGAAAATAAATCGCAAAGGCAAATATGATGAAAAGAGACCCGGGGGCCGTAGGTTTCACTAGTGGCTTCTCTCGAGAAAATAGCAAATGGTGGGAAAACAATTACTGTTGGGCAGTTGATAGAACTTCAAATAATCATGACGATATCGAGGCAATGATCATTATATAGTCATCAAATCCAAAATTAGTAGATCGACTCCTGCCTGCATCTACTACTATTACTCCACACGTCGACCGCTATCCAGCATGCATCTAGTGTATTAAGTTCATGGAGAAACGGCGTAATGCAATAAGAACGATGACATTATGTAGACAAGATCTATCTATGTAGAGATGGACCCCATCGTTTTATCCTTAGTAGCAACGATACATACGTGCCATTTCTCCTTCTGTCACTGGGATGAGGCATCGTAAGATCGAACCCACTACAAAGCACCTCTTCCCATTGCAAGATAAATAGATCAAGTTGGCCAAACAAAACTCAAATATCGGAGAAGAAATACAAGGCTATATGCATATAAGAGATCAAAGAAGACTCAAATAACTTTCATGGATAAAAACACAGATCTGATCGTAAACTCAAAGTTCATCGGATCCCAACAAACACACAGCAAAAAGACTTACATCATATGGATCTCCAAGAGACCTTTGTATTGATAATCGAGAGAGAGAGAGAGGAAGCCATCTAGCTACTAACTACGGACACGTAGGTCTACAAAGAACTACCCACGCATCATCGGAGAGGCACCAATGGAAGTGGTGAACCCCTCCATGATGGTGTCTAGATTGGATCTAATGGTTCTGGCCTCTGCGGCTACTGGAATTGATTTTCGTCGACTCCCCTAGGATTTCTGGAGTATTGGGGTACTTATAAAGCAAAGAGGCGGTTCAGGGGGCACCCGAGGTGGGCACAACCCACCAGGGCGCACCTGGGCCTCCTGGCGCGCCCTGGTGGGTGCTGCTTCCCTCGGGGCACCCCCCAGGTGCTTCCTTGGCCCACTGGATGTCTTCTGGCCCAAAAAATCCTAAGGAAGTTTTCTTGCGTTTGGACTCCGTTTGATATTGATTTCCTGCGATGTAAAAAATATGCAGAAAACAACAACTGCCACTGGGCACTATGTCAATAGGTTAGGATGAAAAAATAATTTAAAATGACTATAAATAATTTTAAAACATCCAAGAATGATAATATAACAGCATGGAACAAATAAAAATTATAGGTACGTTGGAGACGTATCTGTCGGTCACTGTACATCCATTGGCGGTTCATCTGCATTATGTAACTAAGTTATCAAAAGCCATTACAGAACATCATGAATAGAGAAATGAACCAAAGTACAATAGTGATCAAATGTTATTGCAGCAAAAATAAATACATAAAGTTCATATATAGTTATCATAAAGCAACATTCAACTATGTAAAACATTTAAATGCAACAACAAATGCGATCAAAATCTAAACTAAGATAACAATTGAAATGAGCTAAACTAGCAGTGAGAGATGAAATGATGAAGTTGCCGACCTTTTGGAACACTTGTGCAGTTGGTGCACCGCGAAACATACACAAATCTTGAGTAAAATGTAGCTTGGAGGTCGAGCTTGGAGAGGAGAAAGATAAAGTGTTGCTCGGGCATTTCATCAAACACATCATGTGCATAGGAGGTGAACAAGCAGAGCAGCAAACACCTCCACCCTTCCATGGCCAATAAACAGAGGAAATGGGAGGGGTGCTGGATATCTATAGGCAAAATATTAGACCCTGTTTATGTCTAAAACTGGGTCTAATGGCTTAACATTTAGTCCTAGTTCCAGCCACCAACTGGGACTAAAGGGCAGCAACACTTTTAGTCCCGGTTGGTGGCTGGAACTGGGACTAAAGGTCCCAACCGAACCAGGACTGATGTCTGCCGAGGCCCGGCTGGCGTCCTGGCCTCACGGACCGGGACTGATGCACCCATTATTCTCGGTTCATGACACGACCGGGACTAATGCACTTATCTAGCCTGGATCAGAGCCCTGTTTTCTACTAGTGAAAGTCAAGATTGTATTATATGGCGGGGCAAAGCTGGTGGCGGCGTCAAACGGTAGGTTGCTTCCTATAGATGAAAACAATGTCTCTATAGTTGCCAACACATTTAGATCTGGTCCTGTCCCATGCATCTTGATGATCCACTTGTTATGCACTACATGATGTGCTAATGTGTGGTCCTCGAGGATGACAGGTTCCCTGCGGCAGCGCTGCGGCAGGCGGAGCATGTGGACATCTCCAAACCGAGTGAGGCAGTAGTCCATACCATTTCTATGGCAGAGGATGTCGGCGATCTGGTCTCCATCGTCAAGGCGGATGGGGTCGAGGACGAACCACCTCCTGGCCCTAGTGGTGACGTTGGCAAGCCTGTTGATGACACATATCACGGAGGCCAGGAAGTCTCCAGTGGTGGGGTTGGGTGTAAAGACCATCTTGAAGACGAGGCGGCTATCGTAGATAAACAGGGCCGGGGTAGGAGGATCTCAGCAGCCATGACTGGGTGGAAGAGGTTGAGCAGACTATGACCGTTGTCAATGCAGACAGAGAGGGCAAGCCATCCGCCGCAACAGCCAAGACATGTCCTAACCGAGGGGATTGTGGCGAGCTTGAAGGAGCGGCATGCGATGGGGAAGAGCTTGCCTGAAGGTATGGGGTCGAGCCCGATGGAGCGACGCATGATGACCGAGTCTAAAGTGGTACGGCGCTTGATGGTGGTGGTGATGCAACGCTTGGCAGGGTCGTCGCTGTGGTCCATGAGCAGCGACGCAATGACGGCGTGAATGCGGAACGCCCTGTCGGGAATGTTCCCCACGCACTCGTGTAGCACTCGAGGTTGACAAGTCCATCGGCGATCCGGTAGACAAGCTCCGGCGGCATGTCTACCCAGGACCGGCACGACAGCATGGCGGGGCAATGATTTTGACGAGGTTGGGGAATTTCTCAATGAAAAACAAGGGGCTTTCGCTCACATAAAGAAAGAAAGAAAGAAAGAAACAGAGAAGCTGAGTGCCCTGGCCTATGATAGAAATCTTTTAAAGCGTCTGGCTGAGCCACAGAGACGTGCATGCAGAAAACTGCTTGCAGAAATTGTGGTAACAGTTGTATATATAATTTAATTAATGCTTCCAGAAGTCGTGATTTACTTCCGTCAAATAAATATAGAATTTAATTAATGCTTCCAGAAATTACGTAAAATACTCAAATGTTTTTCCTTGGTAAATTGTGAGTTCTTACTCTTTTTTTGTTGTTGTTTTTGGTAAGTCGTGATTGCTTGAAAATAGACATATACTCCATCGGTCCCGCATTAGTCGGCTCAGATTTTACTAAATAATGCTGTATCTAGACTCGTTTAATTGTTGGATACATTTGTATCTAAACAAATCTAGACAACTAATTTGGAGCAAAGGTTGTACAAAATATTAATGTTGTACAGAAATCCCAGATTTGCTTCCAACGAACAACTAAATTTTTTCCCTATACCACTAAATTGCATAGACACTAAAATTTTGTCCAACGCTCGCTGTGTTAACACCGACGTGCTTGATCGGTTCAATGTGAGACCTATACATCTCCAACGTATCTATCTATAATTTTCTATTGTTCCATGTTGTTATGTATCAATCTTGGATGGTTTATATACATTTACAAGCAACTTTACATCACTTTTTGGGACTAACCTACTAACTTAGTGCCTAGTTCCAGTTGTTGTTTTTTCTTGTTTTTGACTTTGCCGAATGAGTACCAAACAAAGTCCAAATACCACGATACTTTTTCGAGATTTTTTCTGGCAACAAGAGACCCTGGAAGCTTCGAGGAGGAATGCGAAGACAAACGAGTGACCCACTAGGCAACAGGGCACACCAAGGGCCTGGGATGCGCCCCGATACATAATGGGGCCTACGAGCCTCTGTTTGACCTAACTCCGCCTCTACAAATACTCTAAAATCAGGAAACTTACCAGGGAGTCGAAAAAATACTTTTTCCATTGCCGCATGCCTTTGTTCACAAAGAGATCCCATCTGGGGACCCTTTCTGGCACTCTGTCGGAGGGGGAAACCATCACGGAGGGGTTCTACATAATCCTTGTTGTCCCTTCGATGATGCATTAGTAGTTTATGACGGACCTATGGATCCATAGTTAGTAGCTAGATGGCTTCTTCTCTCATTTTGATTCTCAATACAATGTTCTCCTTGGTGTTCTTGGAGATCTATTTGATGTAATGATTTTTGCGTTATGTTTTTTGGGATTTGATGAAATGTAAGTTTATGATCAGATCAATCCATGAATATAATTCGATTTTCCTCTGAACTCTTTTATGCATGCACTACTAGGGAAAAGCCTAGCAGTAGCGCTGGTTTTTGGCCTATCAGTAGCGCGGGTAAGTGCGCTACTGATAAGGTGCTACAACTAAAGCTTTGCAGTAGCGCCGGCTGGGACACTCTACTAAAGTTCTTAGTAGTAGCGCTTTCCATGCCAATCGCTACTGCTAATTACTAGTAGCGCTTTCGAGAACAACCGCTACTACTATTTTTCTGTATTCCATTTCTTTTGAATTTTAGGTCGTATTCATACACATGTATACAATTTTTCATACAGTAGCAATTTAGAGATTGTTTTAACATCATAATGAGTTATTAAATCACTAGGTGAAAGAACTTTGGATTAGTTTCTAGTGCATGGATCCAAAGTAACCAATGGTCACTTTGGATCCATCCATTTGAAACTAATCTGCAGTTCTTTCAGCCAATGACCTAATAACTTATCATCATCATCATAATATCATTAACAACTTATCATCATAATATATCATTGTCATATAACTCCTCATAATCATCATTTTTGTCCATGATGAGAAATCATATAACAACTTCATCACTAGTTATAATAACAACTCCTCCTCATCATCATCATAGTACTCATAATCACTACTCCTACTCAGCATCACCATCAAGTCTAAGACATTGTAGTCATATATAATCAACACTAATAAATTGTTCTTAATACTTAGGACCTACTCCTCTCTCCTAGCTAAAATAGCATAAAACAGATAAACTGGTCCTTCACCATAATGGAGAATGGACATAAACCTATATCTAACTTGTGGCTTGCGCACAGTCATTTTGTCTCCAATTATTTGCGTGTGCGTGTTCATCACTTTGCTCCATTCTTTGATTTTGAGCTTTCCATCATTTGAAGAAATCAAGTATGCAGTATGGTAAGCCTCCGAAGGAGTTGGTCGTAAGCTAACCATATGCGTATCACCTTCGGTACATAGCATGTCAGGCACAACCTGCTTTGGGAGCCTCTGTTAAAAAATGAAATAGTAACATATATAGTTAGCAATGTAGTTTACTTAAGAATAATGTATGCAATGAAGTTACCATCATTAACAAAATCTTACCAAGTTTTTGGCAATGAAGTTGCCATCAAGCAATTTATGGACTAGTGGCATGTATCTAGTATAATTTGGGCTAATAGAGTGACTGGTTTTGAAGGCCTCAACATCTTCTATGAATGAGACAAGATAACCTTTCTCCTCACAATTAAGCTTGGAGTCATAGCTGTAGTATGTGTTGTCTACTACCTTCCGAGTATTTCTTGAAGATAAGAAATAAGATGACAATTCTAAATAAATAAGTTTAGTACGGACGAACACCAAATATTTTTAAATTAACAACATAAATTACTAAACTTACCAAATTAGTTTGACAAACGCACATCTAGGTAAAACTGGAGGCATATCCACATCCACCCAGATGTCGATATCATCATCATCATCATAATCTTCGGGACGGATATCAAATCTTATCCGCATTACCTCCTCAAATCCATATGCCTTGTAGAGAGCTTCCCAATTAGAGCAACCGAAATGGGAGTGATCGACCGCATTGTAGAACTTAACCAGAAACTCATAACCATGTTTAGTTCTTAAGTGAGCCCTCCTCGTCTCCACATTCTCAAAGTCATCTAAACCAAAACCAAGCTTCTCCAACACATATGGTCTAGCATGCCATGGGATGTACTAGTTGAATTGAAAAAAATCCATAAATTACACATTGAACAAAAGAAGCAGAGGTGATGATATTTATTACTATGAAATGCTTGTCGTTGCGTACCGTACAAACATCGAAGGTCTCTTCCAGCTTCACGGTGAAAAACCTATCATTTTGCAGGTGAGGAAACCTGTCGCACACACCACGGTCATCTTAGCAGTACCCGCACTCCGGGATCCCATCGTCATCAGACATCTCTTGTGTTCAAAATTCAAAGATTATAACTCGATGGTAAAACCCAAAAAATCCGGCATGACCTTTGCTAAAAAAGGACATATCGAGCGCCTGAAATTTCCCGGAATGCTAATTAATCAACACTCCGGCAAAACATAGGCCACTTATCGATGGTCATTGTATTTCAATGGTTCAAAATATGAAAAAAAAACATTTGAAAATATCTTATATATAATCCTAACACTAAATAAACTAGTTTTATTAACTACTTACTAAATAAACTAGTTTTATTAACTACTTACTAAATATACTAGTTCTATTAAGTACTTACTATAAATAAATTAGTTAAATTAATCACTTACTAAATAAACTATTTCTATTAAACACTTCCTAAAAATTCTACTACCCTAGTTCTAACCTAAATTTTCTTACTTCTATTTTATTCAAAACACCTACGATTTGCAAGAACAGAGACAACGGAGGGAGGAAGGAGAGAGGAGGGGTAGGGGCGGTCGGAGGAGGAGGGGGAAGGGCCGGCTGGAGGAGGAGAAGGGAGGGGTTGTGGGAGGAGGAGGAGGAGGAAGGAGCGGTGGGAGGAGGGCTGCCGGCGGAGGAGGGAGGAGGGGGCAGTCATAGGCGGAGGGAGGAGGGTGCGGTGGGAGGAGGAGGGAGGAGGGCGCGGTGGGAGGAGGAGGGAGGAGGGCGCGGTGGGAGGAGGAGGGACGAAAGGAGGGAGTACCTCGGTGGCGGACGGACGACAGCAGCGGCTGCGACGGACAACAGCTGTTATTGGCGCGCGCGAGAGTGACAGAGAGGGGGAGAGTGAGTGAGAGAGAGGGTCGTCCGCGCGCGTGGGGATAAGGTAGGGTTAGTAGCAGCGCGGGTACAAAAACGTGCCACAGCTAATGAGAATAGCAGTAGCGATGTGCAGGGATGCACGCTACAGCTAAGTTGGACTAGCAGTAGCGCTTTGCTACTAAAAGCGCTATGCTAAGTGTAAGCATGCAAAAATACATTGTCTGTCAATTCAAAAATACATTGGCCATCAATGATCTTTTTGTGTACAATCTGAATTATCAACATAAGTCCTCTCTGTTAGGAAACGGAGAAGACTCATATTGCGGCCACAAATTCTACACATAGATTTCAGTGAAGACCAAGTGGTTGTGATAGTTTGAGAAGTAACATATTTAAGGTGGTAAACACCCTGTTCGCAGAGCGAGGTGGGACTAAACTTGTGGGCTGAACTTAGCAGTAGCGAGTTTTACGGAAATGCGCTGCTGCTAACATCTATAGCAGTAGCGCCGGTTCGTTCTAAGGCACTACTGCTATAACTAGCTGGACGGCGAGGTCATGGCAATTAGAGCAGTAGCATGGTTTAGTGGGAATGCGCTACTACTATTTTTCTTTCAGTAGAACATTTTTCTTGAACGCGCTGCTGCTAAGTAGCAGTAGCGTTGTATCTTGAAGAGTGTTGCTGGTAAGATTCTGTGTATAAGTTTTTCCCTAGTAATGATGATTAATATAGCTTCGTATTTTTCTCTGATTTATTGGTTTGGTTTGGCCAACTAAATTGATTTATCTTGCCACGGGAAGAGGTGCTTTGTAACGGGTTCGATCTTGCGGTACTCAATCCCAATGACGGAAAGGGATATGACACATATGTATCGTTGCTATTAAGGGTAACAAAACGGGGTTTATTCATACGTGAGTTTATCTAGTCTACATGGTATCATCTTGCTTAATGCATTACTTTTTCTTCAAGAACATAATACACTAGATGCATGTTGGATAGCAGTCGATGTGTGGAGTAATAATAGTAGATGCAGGCAGGAGTCGGTCTACTAGTTTTGGATGTGATGCCTATGTTTGATCACTGCCTTGGATATCAAAATAATTATTTGCTTTTCTATCTATTGCCCAACAGTAATTTGTTCACCCGCCATATGTTATTTTCTCGTGAGAAGCGTCTAGTGAAAACTATGGCCCCCGGGTCCATCTTTTATCATATATTAAAACTAAAAATAACTTGCTGTAATTTTATTTTATGTATTTTATTTTGTCTTTTTGGTCAATATATCTATCAAAAACTATACGATTTATCTTGCTCGTAACCGTTGAGGGATTGACAACCCCTCTATGCGTTGGGATGCAAGTGTTTGTTCTTTGTGTGCAGGTGTTGTTTAGATAGTGTTGCTTTGTTCTCCTACTGGATTGATAAGCCTTGTTTCATAACTGAGGGAAATACTTATCTCTACTGTACTGCATCATCTTCTCCTCTTTGAGGAAATCCCAACGCAGCTCACAAGTAGCAGAGACGTCTATTCCGAGTCATGTGGGCTATTTCAATAGTCAAACGCTTCATCCTAGGTCCCCTCCTCTATCTCTCGTAGGTCCCTAGAATACTATGACCAAAAAAAACATTGTTAAAATATGGGATGTCGCCACAACAAGACCTCTCACATCTAGCAGCAGCTTGCCATCCCCTCCCGCTCCAACACCACACACTCCAGCCAACTACTGTGGCAGTCGTGGTCATAGCATCCCTAAAAGCTGGCACCTACATCCCATCTTCGAGCTGCAGCATTATTGGGTGGTGTCCCAACATCTCTTTTGCCGGTCATAGCTCATAGTGATATTGGTCCCAGACGGGGGTGACCAAGGTGCCTCCTAGAATAGAGTGACCATAGTAGTAACAAGCTGAGGTGTCATTCCCTGCCTGGGGTGACCATAGTTGCATTTTCCCACCCACCCCCTCAATTTTCTTTTATGTATTTTATTTTATATTTTTGTTCAATATCTCTATCAAAAACAATACGATTTATCTTGCTCGTAACCGTTGAGGGATTGACAACCTCTCTACTCGTTGGGATGCAAGTGTTTGTTCGTTGTGTGCAGGTGCTGTTTAGATAGTGTTGCTTTGTTCTCCTACTGGATTGATAAGCCTGGTTTCATAACTGAGGGAAATACTTATCTCTACTGTACTGCATCATCCTCTCCTCTTTGAGGAAATCCCAACGCAGCTCACAAGTAGCAGAGATGTCCATTCTGAGTCAAACGGTTCATCCTAGGTCCCCTTCTCTATCTCTCATAGGTCCCTAGAATACTATGACCAAAAAAACATTATTAAAACGCGGATTGTCGCCACAACAAGACCTCTCACATCTAGCAGCAGCTCGCCATCCCCTCCCGCTCCAACACCACACACTCCAGCCAACTACTGTGGCAGTCGTGGTCGTAGCATCCCTACAAGATGGCACCTACATCCCATCTTCGAGGTGCAACATTATTGGGTGGCGTCCCAACATCTCTTTTGCCGGTCATAGCTCATAGTGATATTGGTCCCAGACGGGGGTGACCAAGGTGCCTATCCTAGAATAGAGTGACCGTAGTAGTAACAAGCTGAGGTGTTATTCCCTGCCCGGGGTGACCATAGTTGCATTTTCCCATGCACCCCCTCAATTTTGCCGCCTGGCTACCAACATCATATTGCAACAACATATCAGTCGTTACCTCGGAGAGTGGCTATGGCCAATTGCCAGAGGCAGCGGCCCGTGCTTCGGTTCACAACTTTGAAGCCAGACCATGAAGGGAGAGGTGGAGAAGGAGGCCGACGACGAGCATGGAGGAGCGACTCTACCGGAGAACCTTGCATGTTCATCATCGGGATCATCAACATTCTATTCATCATCATGAGCATCTTCTCCATCAACATCTTCAGTAGCACCATCTGATCTTCGAACCCTAGATCATCGCTCTTGCTCAATCTTTGTATCAAAGTTCATATTGGTACATGTGAGTATTTTATCTGTTGATTACACGTTTGTAGTTGATTCATAGGAGAATTATATGTGAAAGATTGTTATGTTCAGATTGATCTTCATATATTCATACCTACTGATCATTATCCATATGATGTCTTGTGACGACGGCCAGGAAGTCATCTCTAGCGGGGTTGGGTGCAAAGACCATCTTGGAGACGAGGCGGCTATCGTAGATCAGCGGGGGCAAGAGGATCTCACCGGCCATGATGGGGTGGAAGAGGCTAACCAGACTATGACCATCATCGATGCAGACAAAGAGGGCAAGCCATCCATCGCAGCAGCCAAGACAGGTGCTAACCAAGGGGATTGTGATGAGCTTGAAGGAGTGGCATGCGGCAGGGTAGAGCTTGCCTAAAGGGATGGGGTTGACCCCATAGGAGCGACGCCTGTGGGTCGAGGCAACAGTGGTATGATGCTTGATGGTGGTGGTGATGCAGCGCTTGGCGGGGTCGTCGCTGTGGTCCACGAGCAGCGAGGGCGATGACGGCATGAGCGCGAAACGCATTGTCGGGCAAGTTCTCCGCGCACTCGTGTAGCACTTGAGATCATCAAGTCTGTCGGCAATGCGGCAGAGAAGATCCGGCAGTAGGTCTGCCCATGCCCGACATGACAACATGCGGGGCAAGGATTTTGGCATGGTTGGTGAATTTCTTAATGAAAAACGAGGGGCTTTCGCTCACATAAAGAAAGAAAGAAACAAAGAGACAGATAATCTAAGTAACCTATCCTATGATGGAAATCTTTTAAAGCGTCTAATTAAGCCACGGAAACATTCATGCAGAAAATTTCTTGCGGAAATCACGGTAACAGCTGTATATATAATTTAATTAATGCTTCCAAAAGTCGTGATTTCCTTCACACCCAAATGAATATAGAATTTAATTAATGCTTCGAGAAATTACGTAAAATATCAAATGTTTTTCCTTGGTAAATCGTGATTTCTTACTCTTTTTTGTTTCTGTTTTTGGTAAATCATGATTTTTGAAAATAGACATATACTCCATCGGTCCCGCGTTAGTTAGCTCAGATTTTCTTAAATAAGGATGTATCTAGACAAGTTTAAGTGTTGGGTACATTTTTATCTAAACAAATCTAGATCAACTAATTTGGAGCAAAGGTTGTACAAAATATTAATGTTGTTCAGAAATCACAGATTTTCTTCCAACACACAACTAAAATATTTTCCCTATTGCACTAAAGTGGCTTGGACACTTAAATTTTGGCCAACGCTTGGTGTGTGAACACCGATGCGCTCGATCTTTGCAATGTTAGACTGATATCTCTCCATCGTATCTATCTATATTTTCTTTATTGTTCCATGTTATTATAGTATCAATCTTGGATGTTTTATATACATTTACAAGCAACTTTACATCATTTTTTGGGACTAACCTACTAACTTAGTGCCCCGTACCAGTTCCAATTTTTTCTTGTGTTTGACTTCGTAGAATATGAGTAACAAACAAAGTCCAAATGCCATGAATTTTTGTAGATTTTTTTCTGGCAATAAGAGACCCTAGATGCTTCAGGAAGGAACGAGAAGACAAAGGAGTGGCCCACTAGGAACCAGGGTGCGTCAGGGGCCTGGGGCGCGCCCTGGTACATAGTGGGGCCCATGAGCCTCTGTTTGACCTAACTCTGCCTCTATAAATACTCTAAAATCAGGAAACCTACCAGGGAGTCCATGAAATACTATTTTTGCTTCCGCAAGCCTTTATTGTCAAGATATCCCATCCGGGGACCCTTTCTGGCACTCTGCCGTTGGGAGAAACGATCACGGAGGGGTTCTACATCATCCTTGTTGTCCCTTCGAGGAGCGACTCTACCAGAGAACCTTGCATGTTCATCATCGGGATCACCAACACTCTATTCATCATTAGGAGCATCTTCTCCATCAACATCTTCACCAGCACCATCTCAGCTTTGAACCCTAGATCATCGCTCCCGCTCAATCTTTGTATCAAAGATCATATTGGTACATGTGAGTATTTTATGTGTTGATTACACGTTTGTAGTTGTTGCATAGGAGAATTATTTGGGAAAGAGTATTATATTCAGATTGTTCTTCATATATTCATACCTACTGATCATTATCCATATGATGTCTTGTGAGTTGATCCATTAGTTCTTGAGAACATGCCAAAAGTCTCATTGATAGTAGTCATGTGAAGTAGATTACCATTCAATGTTTTGATTATATGTGGTGTTGTTCTTCCTCTTGTGGTGTTATGAGAACGTCGATTACATGACATGCACTTCACCATATTGAGTCCCAGGGGAAGGAATTGTGGAATCAGTTTGTTGATTATGGGTTGCTGGAGTGATTGTAACCCAATCCACAGTTTATCAATTGTTTAGTGAGGGGCTGTTTTGGAACCAATTGTTTAATGTTATGTTATATTTATCTTGATTACTTCAAATGTAGGGAATGGTGAATCAAATGACAGACCGATGATTCCATTTGAATTAAAGAAACTTTGATTGTTGTATACAAAAAACACGAACAAAACCATTTATCGATGGCATCACCAATGTTGTTGGTGGTCCTTTTCACTATGTCGCTAAGCTGCCCCAACGACGCATCACTTGTTTCCATATTAAGCATGGACCCTTGCCTAGGTCTGGTAAACTCTTCTTTCATTCACTGCTTAGTAAGTACCAGCAGATTGTGCTATGTTGAGTCCCCGGAACGACACCATCCATGAGGGGAATGCAAGGTGTTGACGTACCAATTTTCATGTCATAGACCATGCCCCAACCCCTTCCTCTCCCACCGATCTAGTACACACAATCACCCTTGAGTCCCGGAATACATTCTGCATATATCAACACTGCATTGTCCTCACAACAATCACTTAGTGTCCCCTTAAGTCGGCCACAACGTCCCAACATGGTCGGCGCTGGGGGTCATACCTCAGAACAAATATTTCGGCATGTTCTACATGGTAACGACCCCCTCCTTGCAGCTGCAAACTAACCATGCAAGCTGCATTCCTCCAGATTTTGTATATGTTACCATCACAGAACACAATGTTTTTACCACTACTGAAAGTCAAGATTGTATTATATGGCAGGGAGAAACTGGTGGCGGAGTCAAACAGTAGGTTGCTTCCCACAGATGACAACAATCTCTATAGTGGCCGGCACGTTAAATTTTGTCTTGTCCTGTGCATCTAGGATACCCACTTGGTATGCACCACGGGATGTGCTAATGTATGGCCCTCGAGGATGATAGGTTCTGGCCAGCAGCACTGTGGTAGGCGAAGCACATGGAGGTTTCCAAACCGAGTGAGGCAGTAGACCATACCATTTATGTGGTAGAGGAGGTTGGTGATCTGGTCTCCATCTGTGAACTGGATGGGGTCGAGGCTGGCCCACCACCTGGCGCCCGCGGTGACATAGAAAAGCCTATTGATGTCACATACGTCGGCGGCCAGGAAGTCTTCACTGGTGGGGTTGGGCGCAAAGACCATCTTCGATACGAGGCGGCTTCCGTAGTTCAGCAGGAGCAGGAGGATCTCAACGGCCATGATGGGGTGGAAGAGGCTAAGCAGACTATGTCCACCGTCGATGCAGACAAAGAGGGCAAGCCATTCACAGCAGTCGCCAAGATTGGTCCTAACCGAGGGGATTGTGGTGAGCTTGAAGGAGTGGCATGCGGCGGGGGTAGAGCTTTCCTGAAGGGATGGGGTTGACCCCGAAGGAGCGACGCGTGAGGATTGAGGCTACAGTGGTACGGCGCTCGAAGGTGGTGGTGATGCAGCACTTGGCGGGGTCGTCGCTGTGGTCCACGAACAACGACGACGAAGGGGAGTGAGCGCAAAACATGTTGTAGGGCAAGTTCCCCGCGTACTCGCGTAGCACTTGAGGTCGTCAAGTCCGTCGGCAATGCGGCAGACAAGATCCGGCGGGATGTCTGCCCATGGCAGGCATGAAAACATGGCAGGGCAAGGATTTTGGCGAGCTTGAGGAATTTCTTAATGGAAAACGAGGGGTTTTCCCTCACACAAAGAAAGAAAGAAAGAGAGAAGCTGAGTGCCCTGGCCAGTGATGGAAATCTTATAAAGCGTCTAACTAAGCCACAAAAACGTTCATGCATAAAATTGCTAGCAGAAATCACGGTAACAGTTGTATACATAATTTAATTAATCCTTCCAAAAGTCGTGATTTCCTTCCGCCAAATGAATATAGAATTAATTAATGCTTCCAGAAATTACGTAAAACAATGAAATGTTTTCCCTTGGTAAATCGTGATTTCTTACTCTTTTTTGCTTTTGTTTTTGGTAAATCGTGATTGTTTGAGAATAGACATATACTACATTGGTACCGCGTTAGCTAGCTCATATTTTATTAAATAAGGATGTATCCAGACAATTTTAAGTGTTGGGTACATTTATATCTAAACAAATTTAGATCTACTAATTTGGAGCAAAGGTTGTACAAAATATTAATGTTGCTCAGAAATCACAGATTTTCTTCCAACAAACAACTACAATATTTTTCCTATGGCACTAAGGTGGCATGAACACTTAAATTTTGGCCAACGACCGGTGTGTGACACCGACACGCTCGCTCGTTGCAATGTGAGACTGATATGTCACCAACGTACATATCTATAATTTTTTATTGTTCCATGTTATTATAGTATCAATGTTGGATGTTTTATTTACATTTACAAGCAACTTTACATCATTTTTTGGGAATAACCTAGTAACTTAGTGCCCAGTACAAGTTGCTATTTTTTCTTGTGTTTGAGTTTGTAGAATATGAGTACCAAACAAAGTCCAAATTGCACGACATTTTGGAGATTTTTTCTTGGCAATAAGAGACCCTTGATGCTTCGGGGAGGAACGAGAACATAATGGAGTGGCCCACTAGGCACCAGGGTGTGTTAAGGTCCTGGGCGCGCCCATGTACATAGTGGGGCCCATGAGCCTCTGTTTGACCTAACTCCGCCTCTATAAATACTCTAAAATCAGGAAACCTACCTGGGAGTCCACGAAATACTATTTTCACTGCCGCAAGCCTTTATTCTCAAGATATCACATCTGGGGACCCTTTCCGGCACTCTTCCAGAGGGAGAAACGATGCACGGAGGGGTTTTACATCACCCTTGTTGTCCCTTCGAGGAGCGACTCTACTGGAGAACCTTGCATGTTCATCATCGGGATCACCAACACTCTATTCATCATCAGGAGCATCTTTTCCATCAACATCTTCACCAGCACCATCTCATCTTCGAACGCAAGATCATCGCTCTTGCTCAATCTTAGTATCAAAGGTCAGATTGGTAGCTGTGAGTATTTTATGTGTTGATTTCACGTTTGTAGTTGATGCATTGGGGATTTATTTGTGAAATATTGTTATATTAAGATAGTTCTTCATATATTCATACCTACTGATCATTATCCATATGATGAATTGTGAGTTGATCCATTAGTTCTTGAGGACATGCCAAAAGTCTCATTGATAGTAGTCATGTGAAGTAGATTGCGATTCAACGTTTTGATTAGATGTGGTGTTGTTCTTCCTCTAGTCGTTTTATGAGAACGTCCATTACATGACATGCACTTCACCATATGGAGTCCTACGTGAAGGAATTGTGGAATCAGTTTGTTGATTATGGGTTGCTAGAGTGATAGTAACCCAAACCCCAGTTTATCAATTGTTATGTGAGAGGCTGTTTTGGAACCAATTGTTTAATGTTATGTTTAATTTATCTTGATTACTTCAAATCTAGGGAATGGTGAATCAGATGACAGGTCGATGTTTCCATTTGAATTAAATAAACTTTGAATGTTCTTTAAAAAAACACGAAGAAAACAATTTATCGACGGTTCAACTTCACCTCCACCAATGTTGTTGGTGGCCCTTATCACTATGTCGCCAAGCTGCCCCAATGACGCATCACTTATTTTCCATATTAAGCATGGTCCCTTGCTCAGGTCTATTAAAATCTTCTTTCATTTATCGCTTAGAAAGTACCAGCAGATTGTGCTTTGTGGAGACCCCGGAATGACACCATCCATGAGGGGAATGCAAGGTGTTGACCAACCAGTTTTCATGTCATAGACCATGCCCCAATCCCTACCTCTCCCACCGATCCAGTACACACAATCACCCTTGAGCCCCGGAATACCTTCCGCATATATTGACACTGCATTGTTCCTCCCAACAAACACTGAGTGTCCCCTTAAGTCAGCCGTAACGTCCCAACATGGTCAGCGCTGGGGGTCATACCTCAGAACAAATATTTCTTCATGTTCTACATGGTAACGACCCCCTCCTGGCAGCTGCAAACTAACCATGCAAGCTGCATTCCTCCAGATTTGGTATATGTTACCATCGCAGAATATAATGTTATTAGCACTAGTGAAAGTCCAGATTGCATTATATGGCGGGGAAAAACTGGTGGCGGATTCGAACAGTACGTTGCTTCCCACAGATGACAACCATGTCCCTATAGTGGCTGGCGTGTTTAGAACTGGTCTTGTCCCATGCATCTAGATGACCCACTTGTTATGCACTACAAGAAGTTCTAATGTGTGACCCTCGAGGATGATAGGTTCCCGGAGGGAGCGCTACGGTAGGCGAAGCATGTGGACATATCCAAACAGAGTGAGGCAGTAGACCATACCTTTTCTGTGGTAGAGGAGGTCACCGATATGGTCTCCATCGGTGAGGCGGATGGGGTTGAGGCCGGCCCGCCACCTGGCCCCAGGGTTGACATAGGCAAGCCTATTGATGTCACATATGATAGCGGCCAGGAAGTAGACACTCGTGGGGTTGGGTGCAAAGAACATCTTGGAGACGAGGCAACTGTCGTAGATCCGCGGGGGTAGGAGGATCTCAGCGGCCATGATGGGGTGGAAGAGGCTAAGCATACTATGACCACCATCGATGCAGATAGAGAGGGCAAGCCATCTACCGCAACAGCCAAGACAGGTCCTAACCGAGGGGATTGTTGTGAGCTTGAAGGAGTGGCATACCGCACGGTAGAGCTTGCCTGAAGGGATTGGGTTGACCCCGAAGGAGCGACGCGTGAGGATCGAGGCTACAGTGGTATGACGCTTGATGGTGGTGTGGTGATGCAGCACTTGGCGGGGGCATCGCTATTGTCCACGAGGAACGACGGCGACGGTGGCGTGAGCACAAAATGCGTTGTCGGGCAAGTTCCCCACGGACTCGCGGAGCACTTGAGGTCGTCAAGTTCATCGACAAAGTGGCAGACAAGATCCACGGTAGGTCTGCCCATGCCCGGCATGACAACATGGCGGGGCAAGGAAATTCGCGAGGTTGGGGAATTTCTTAATGAAAAACGAGGGGCTTTCGCTCACAAAAGGAAAGAAAGAAAGAAACTGAGAAACTGAGTGACCTGGCCTATGATGGAAATCTTTTAAAGCGTGTAACTAAACCACGGAAACGTTCATGCAGAAAATTGCTTGCTGAAATTGCGGTAGCAGCTGTATATATAATTTAATTAATGCTTACAAAAGTCGTGATTTCCTTCAGCCAAATGAATATAGAATTTAATTAATGCTTCCAGAAATTACGTAAAATAATCAAATGCTTTTCCATGGTAAATCGTGATTTCTTACTCCTTTTTTGTTTTTGGTAAATCGTGATTGTTTGAAAATAGACATATACTCCATCTGTCCCGCGTTAGCTAGCTCAGATTTTATTAAATAAGGTTGTATCTAGACAAGTTTAAGTGTTTTGTACATTTGTATCTAAACAAATCTAGATCAACTAATTTGGAGCAAAGGTTGTACAAAATATTAATGTTGTTCACAAATCACAAATTTTCTTGCAACAAACAACTAAAATATTTTCCCTATAGCACTAAATTGGCATGGACACTTAAATTTTGGCCAATGCCAGGTGTGTGAACACCGACGCGCTTGATCGTTGCAATGTGAGACTGATATGTCTCCAACCTACCTATCTATACTTTTTTATTGTTCCATGTTATCATGGTATCAATCTTGGATGTTTATATACATTTACAAGATACTTATTATCATTTTTTGGGACTAACCTACTAACTTAGTGCCCAGTACCAGTTGCTATTTTTTCTTGTGTTTGACTTTGCGGAATGAGAGTACCAAATAAAGTCCAAATGCCACGACTTTTCGAAGATTTCTTTCTGGCAACAAGAGACCCTGCATGCTTCATGGAGGAACGAGAAGACAAAGGAGCAGCCCACAAGGCACCAGGGTGCGTCAGGGGCCTGGGGCGTGCCCTGGTACATAGTGGGGCCCATGAGCCTCTGTTTGACCTAACTCTTCCTCTATAAATACTCTAAAATCAGGAAACCTACCAGGGAGTCCATGAAATACTATTTTTGCTACCGCAAGCCTTTATTCTCAAGATATCCCATCCGCGGACCCTTTCTGGCACTCTGTCGGTGGGAGAAACGATCACAGAGGGGTTCTAGATCATCCTTGTTGTCCCTTCGAGGAGCGACTCTACCGGAGGACCTTGCATGTTCATCATCGGGATCACCAACACTCTATTCGTCATCAGGAGCATCTTCTCCATCAACGTACGTCTTCACCAACACCATCTCATCTTCGAACCCTAGATCATCGCTCCCGCTCAATGTTTGTATCAAAGTAAATATTGGTACCTGCGAGTATTTTATGTGTTGATTACACGTTTGTAGTTGATGCATAGGAGAATTATTTGTGAAAGATTCTTATATTAAGATAGTTCTTCATATATTCATACCTACTGATCATTATCCATATGATGACTTGTGAGTTGATCCATTAGTTCTTGAGGAAATGCCAAAAGTCTCATTGATAGTAGTCATGGGAAGTAGATTACCATTAAATGTTTTGATTATATGTGGTGTTGTTCTTCCTCTAGTGGTGTAATGAGAAAGTCGATTACATGACATGCACTTCACCATATTGAGTCCTAGGGGAAGCAATTGTGGAATCAGTTTGTTGATTATGGGTTGTTGGAGTCATAGTAGCCCAAACCCCAGTTTAGCAATTGTTATGTGAGGGGCTATTATGGAATCAATTGTTTAATGTTATTTTTAATTTGTCTTGATTACTTCAAATGTAGGGAATGGTGAATCAAATGACAGGCCGATGATTCCATTTGAGTTAAATAAACTTTTAATGTTGTATACACAAAACATGAATAAAACCATCTATCGACGATACAACATCACTTCCACCAATGTTGTTGGTGGTCCTTACCACTATGTCGCCAAGCTGCCCCAATGACGCGTCACTTTTTTCCATATTAAGCATGGTCCCTTCCGCAGGCCTGGTACACTCTTCTTTCATTCATCGCTTAGAAAGTACCAACATATTGTGCTTTGTCGAGACCCCGGAACGACACCATCGATGAGAGGAATGCAAGGTGTTTACCTACAAGTTTGCTACTAAAAGCGATACTGCTAAGTGTAAGCATGCAAAAATACATTGTTTGTCAATGCAAAAATACATTGGCCATCAATGATCTTTTTGTGTACAATCTGAATTCTCAACATGAGTCCTCTCCGGTAGGAACCGGTGAAGACTCATATTGCGGCCACAAATTCTACACATAGAGTTCAGTGAAGACCAAGTGGTTGTGATAGTTTGAGAATAACATATTTAAGGTGGTAAACACCCTGTTTGCAGAGTGAGGTGGGACTAAACTTGTGGGTAGAACTTAGCAGTAGCGAGTTTTACGAAAGTGCGCTGCTGCTAACATCTAGAGGAGTAGCGCGGTTCGTTATAGGGCGCTACTGCTATAACTAGCTGGACAGCGAGGTCATGGCAATTAGAGAAGTAGCGTGGTTTATTGGGAATGCGCTACTGCTATTTTTCTTTCAGCATCGTGTTTTTCTTGAACGCGCTGCTGCTAAGTAGAAGTAGCGTTGTATTTTGAAGAGTGCTGCTGGTAAGATTCTGTGTATAAGGTTTTCCCTAGTAGTGATGATTAATATAGCTTCGTATTTTTTCTCTGATTTATTGGTTTGGTTTGGCCAACTAAATCGATTTATCTTGCCACGGGAGGTTCTTTGTAATGGTTCGATCTTGCGGTACTCAATCCCAATGGCAGAAAGGGACATAACACATATGTATCGTTGCTATTAAGGGTAACAAAATGGGGTTTATTCATATGTGAGTTTATCTAGTCTACATGGTATCATCTTGCTTAATGCATTACTTTTTTTTCAAGAACTTAATACACTAGATGCATGTTGGATAACAGTCGATGTGTGGAGTAATAATAGTAGATGCAGGCAGGAGTCGGTCTACTAGTTTCGGATGTGATGCCTATGTATGATCATTGCCTTG
This sequence comes from Aegilops longissima, assembly GCA_021605205.1. Lineage (NCBI taxonomy): Eukaryota > Viridiplantae > Streptophyta > Magnoliopsida > Poales > Poaceae > Aegilops > Aegilops longissima. Next base: position 788,200,049 of record CM038678.1, read on the forward strand.
GATATCAACATTATGATTTGCTTTTCTATCTAGTGCCCAACAGTAATTTGTTTACCCACCATATGTTATTTTCTCGAGAGAAGCCTCTAGTGAAAACTATGGCCCCCGGGTCTATCTTTTATCATATATTAAAACTAAAAATAACTTGCTGTAATTTTATTTTATGTATTTTATTTTGTCTTTTTGGTCAATATATCTATCAAAAACTATACGATTTATCTTGCTCGTAACCGTTGAGGGATTGACAACCCCTCTATGCGTCGGGATGCAAGTGTTTATTCTTTGTGTGCAGGTGCTGTTTAGATAGTGTTGCTTTGTTCTCCTACTGGATTGATAAGCCTTGTTTCATAACTGAGGGAAATACTTATCTCTACTGTACTGCATCATCTTATCCTCTTTGAGGAAATCCCAACGCAGCTCACAAGTAGCAGCGACGTCCATTCCAAGTCATGTGGGCTATTTCAATAGTCAAACGCTTCATCCTAGGTCCCCTCCTCTATCTCTCGTAGGTCCCTAGAATAATATGACCGAAAAAACATTGCTAAAATACGGGCTGTCTCCACAGCAAGACCTCTCACATCTAGCAGCAGCTCGCCATCCCCTCCCGCTCCAACACCACACACTCCAGCCAACTACTGTGGCAGTCGTGGTCATAGCATCCCTAAAAGCTGGCACCTACATCCCATCTTCGAGCTGCAGCATTATTGGGTGGTGTCCCAACATCTCTTTTGTCGGTCATAGCTCATAGTGATATTGGTCCCAGACGGGGGTGACCAAGGTGCCTCCGAGAATAGAGTGACCATAGTAGTAACAAGCTGAGGTGTCATTCCCTGCCTGGGGTGACCATAGTTGCATTTTCCCACCCACCCCCTCAATTTCGCCGCCTGGCTACCAACATCATATTGCAGCAACATATCAGTCGTTACCTCGGAGAGTGGCTATGGCCAATCTCCAGAGGCAGCGGCCCATGCTTCGGTTCACAACTTTGAAGCCATGACCATGAAGGGAGAGGTGGAGAAGGAGGCCTATGATGATCATGGAGGAGCAACTCTACCGGAGAACCTTGCATGTTCATCATCGGGATCACCAACACTCTATTCATCATCAGGAGCATCTTCTCCGCCAGCATCATCAACAACATCATCTCATCTTCGAACCCTAGATCATCGCTCTTGCTAAATCTTTGTATCAAAGTTCATATAGGTACATGTGAGTATTTTATGTGTTGATTACACGTTTGTAGTTGATGCATAGGAGAATTATTAGTGAAAGATTGTTATGTTCAGATTGTTCTTCATATATTCATACCTACTGATCATTATCCATATGATGTCTTGTGACGGCGGCCAGGAAGTCGTCACTAGTGGGGTAGGGTGCAAAGACCATCTTGGAGACGAGGCGGTTGTCGTAGATCAGCGGGGGCAGGAGGATCTCACCGGCCATGATGGGGTGGAAGAGGCTAAGCAGACCATGACCACCATCGATGCAGACAAAGAGGGCAAGCCATCCGTCGCAGCAGCCAAGACAGGTGCTAACCAAGGGGATTGTGATGAGCTTGAAGGAGTGGCATGCGGCAGGGTAGAGCTTGCCTAAAGGGATGGGGTTGACCCCAAAGAGCAACGTGTGAGGATCGAGGCTACAGTGGTACGATGCTTGATGGTGGTGGTGATGCAGCGCTTGGCGGGGTCGTCGCTGTGGTCCACGGGAAGCGACGGCGACGATGGCGTGAGCGCGAAACGAATTGTCGGGCAAGTTCCCCGCGCACTCGCATAGCACTTGAGGCCGTCAAGTCCGTCGGCAATGTGGTAGAGAAGATCCAGTGGTAGGTCTGCCCATGCCCGGCATGACAACATGGTGGGGCAAGGATTTTGGCGAGGTTGGGGAATTTCTTAATGAAAAACGAGGGGCTTTCGCTCACACAAAGAAACAAAGAAACAGAGAAGCTGAGTGACCTATCCTATGATGGAAATCTATTAAAGCGTCTAACTAAGCCACGGAAACATTCATGCAAAAAATTGCTTGCAGAAATCGCGGTAACAGTTGTATATATAATTTAATTAATGCTTCAAAAAGTCGTGATTTCCTTCCCCCAAATGAATATAGAATTTAATTAATGCTTCGAGAAATTACATAAAATATCAAATGTTTTCCTTGGTAAATTGCGACTTCTTACTCTTTTTTATTTTTGTTTTTGTTAAATCGTGATTGTTTGAAAATAGACATATACTCCATCGGTCCCGCGTTAGCTAGCTCAAATTTTCTTAAATAAGGATGTATCCAGACAAGTTTAAGTGTTGGGTACATTTTTATCTAAACAAATCTAGATCAACTTATTTGGAGCAAAGATTGTACAGAATATTAATGCTGTTCACAAATCACAGATTTTCTTCCAACAAACAACTATAATATTTTTCCTATAGCACTAAAGTGGCATGGACACTATAATTTTGGCCAACGCCTGGTGTGTGAACACCGACGTGCTCGATTGTTGCAATGTTAGACTGATATCTCTCCAACGTATCTATCTATATTATCTTTATTTTTCCATGTTATTATAGTATTAATCTTGGATGTTTTATATACATTTACAAGCAACTTTACATAATTTTTTGGGACTAACCTACTAACTTAGTGCCCAGTACCAGTTGCTATTTTTTCTTGTGTTTGACTTCGCAGAATATGAGTACCAAACAAAGTCCAAATGCCACGAATTTTGGGAGATTTTTTTCTGGCAATAAGAGACCTGGATGCTTTGGGAAGGAACGAGAAGACAAAGGAGTGGCCCACTAGGAACCACTGTGCGTTAGGGGCCTGGGGCGTGCCCTGGTACATAGCGGGGCCCATGAGCCTCTGTTTGACCTAACTCCGCCTATATAAATACTCTAAAATCAGGAAACCTACCAGGGAGTCCATGAAATACTATTTTTGCTGCCGCAAGCCTTTATTCTCAAGATATCCCATCCGGGGACCCTTTCTGGCACTCTGCCGGTGGGAGAAACGATCATGGAGGGGTTCTACATCATCCTTGTTGTCCCTTCGACGAGCGACTCTACCGGAGAACCTTGCATGTTCATCATCGGGATCACCAACACTATATTCATCATCAGGAGCATCTTCTCCATCAACATCTTCACCAACACCATCTCATCTTCGAACCCTAGATCATCCACTAATTTGGAGCAAAGGTTGTACAAAATATTAATGTTGTTCAGAAATCACCGATTTTCTTCAATATTTTTCCTATAGCACTAAAGTGGCATGAACACTTAAATTTGGGCCAATGCCCGATGTGTGAACACCGACACGCTTGCTCGTTTCAATGTGAGACTGATATGTCTCCAACATATCTATCTATAATTTTTTTTGTTCCGTGTTATTATTGTATCAATCTTGGATGTTTTATATACATTTACACGCAACATAACATCATTTTATGGGACTAACCTACTAACATAGTGTTGAGTACCAGTTGCTATTTTTTCTTATGTTTGACTTTGCAGAATATGAGTACCAAACAAAGCCCAAATGCCACGAATTTTTGGAGATTTATTTCTAGAATTAAGAGACCCTGGATGCTTCGAGGAGGAACGAGAAGACAAAGGAGTGGCCCACTAGGCACCAGGGGGCGTCAGGGGCCTGGGTGCGCCCTTGTGCGTAGTGGGGCCCATGAGCCTCTGTTTGACCTAACTATGCCTCTGTAAATGGAAACCTACCAGGGAGTCCATGAAATACTATTTTTGCTGCCGCAAGCCTTTATTCTCAAGAGATCACATCCGGGGACACTTTCTGGCACTCTTTCGGAGGGAGAACGATCCACGGAGGGGTTCTACATCACCCTTCTTGTCCATTCGAGGAGCGACTCTACCGGAGAACCTTGCATGTTCATCATCGGGATCACCAACACTCTATTCATCATCAGGAGCATCTTCTCCATCAACATCTTTACCAGCACCATCTCATCTTCGAACCATAGATCATCGCTCTTCCTCAATCTTTGTGTCAAAGATCATATTGGTATTTGTGAGTATTTTATGTGTTGATTACACATTTGTAGTTGATGCATATTAGAATTATTTGTGAAAGATTGTTACATTCAGATTATTCTTCATATATTCATACCTACTGCTCATTATCCATATGATGTCTTTTGAGTTGATCCATTAGTTCTTGAGGACATGCCAAAAGTCTGATTGATAGTAGTCATGTGAAGTAGATTACCATTCAATGTTTTGATTATATGTGGTGTTGTTCTTCCTCTAGTGGTGTTATGAGAAAGTCGATTACATGACATGCACTTCACCATATTGATTCCTAGGGGAAGCAATTGTGGAATCAGTTTTTTGATTATGGGTTGCGGACTCATAGTGACCCAAACCCCAGTTTATCAATTTTTATGTGAGGGGCTGCTTTGGAACCAATTGTTTAATGTTATTTTAATTTGTCTTGATTACTTCAAATGTAGGGAATGGTGAATCAAATGACAGGCCGATGATTCCATTTGAGTTAAGTAAACTTTGAATGTTGTATATAGAAAATATGAACAAAACCATCTATCGATGGTACAGCATCACTTCCACCAATGTTGTTGGTGGTCCTTATCACTATGTCGCCAAGCTGCACCAATGACGCGTCATTTTTTTCCATATTAAGTATGGTCCCTTGCGCAGCCCTGGTAAACTCTTCTTTCATTCATCGCTTAGAAAGTACCAACATATTGTGCTTTGTCGAGATCCCGGAGCGACACCATCCATGAGAGGAATGCAATGTGTTGACCTACCAGTTTTCATGTCATAGACCATGTCCCAATCCCTACCATTCCCTCCGGTCCAGTACACACAATCACACTTTAGTCCCGGAATACCTTCCGGATATATCGACAGTTCATTGTTCCTCCCAACGTCCCAACATGGTCGGCGCTGGGGGTCATACCTCAGAACAAATATTTCGTCATGTTCTACATGGTAACAACCCCCTCCTGGCAGCTGGAAACTAACCATGCAAGCTGCATTCCTCCAGATTTGGTATATGTTACCATCGCAGAACATAATGTTATTAGCACTAATGAAAGTCGAGATTGTATTATATGGCGGGCGTAACTGGTGGCGGAGTCGAACAATAGGTTGCTTCCCACAGATTACAACGATGTTTGTATAGTGGCTGGCACGTTTAGATCTGGTCTTGTCCCGTGTATCTAGATGACCCACTTCTGGTAATGTGTGGCCCTCGAGGATGATAGGTTCCCGGCGGCAGCGCTGTAGTAGGCAAAGCACGTGGCGATCTCCAAACCGACTAAGGTAGTAGACCATACCATTTCTGTGGTAGAGGAGGTCTACGATCTGATCTCCATCGGTGAGGCGGATGGGGTCGAGGTCGGTCCACCACCTGGCCCCAACGGTGACGCAGAAAAGCCTATTGATGTCACATATGACGGCGGCCAGGAAGACATCACTGGTGGGGTTGGGTGCAAAGACCATCTTCGATACAAGGCGGCTGCCGTAGATCAGCAGGGGCAGGAGGATCTCAACGACCATGAAGGGGTGGAAGAGGCCAAGCAGACTATGACCACCGTCGATGCAGATAGAGAGGGCAAGCCACCCGCCACAGTAGCCAAGACAGGTCCTAACCGATTGAGCTTGAAGGAGTGGCATGCGGCGGGGTAGAGCTTTCCTCAAGGGGTGGGGTTGACCCCGAAGGAGCGACGTGTGAGGATCGAGGCTACAGTTGTACGACCCTCGATGGTGGTGGTAATGCTGCGGTTGGCGGGGTCGTCGCTGTGGTCCACGAGCAGCGACAGCAATGGAGGCATGAGCGCGAAACGCTTTGTCGGGAAAGTTCCCCGCGCACTCGCGTAGCACTTGAGGTCGTCAAGTCCGTCGGCAATGCGGCAGGCAAGATCCGGCGATAGGTCTGCCCACGCCCGACATGACAACATGGCGGGGCAAGGATTTTGGCGAGGTTGGGGAATTTCTTAATGAAAAACGAGGAGCTTTCACTCACACTAAGAAATAAAGAATGAAACAAATAGGGAAGCTGTGTGACCTGGCCAATGATGGAAATCTTTTAAAGCGTCTAACTAAGCCACTGAAAATTTCATGCATAAAATTGCTTGCAGAAATCACAGTAACAACTGTATATATAATTTAATTAATGCTTCCAAAAGTGGTGATTTCCTTCCGCCAAATGAATATAGAATTTAATTAATGCTTCCGAGAATTACGTAAAATAATCAAATGTTTTTCATTGGTAAATCGTGATTTCTTACTCTTTTTGTTTTTGTTTTTGTTTTTGTTAAATCGTGATTGTTTGGAAATAGACAAATACTCCATCGGTCCGGCGTTAGCTAGCTCAGATTGCATTAAATAAGGATGTATCCAGACATGTTTAAGTGTTGGGTACATTTGTATGTAAATAAATCTAGATCAACTAAGTTGGAGCAAAGGTTTTACAAAATATTAATGTTGTTTAGAAATCACAGATTTTCTTCCAACAAACAACTACAATATTTTTCCTATAGCACTAAAGCGGGATGAACACTTAAATTTTCGCCAACGCCCGGTGTGTGAACACCGACACGCTCGCTCGTTGCAATGTGAGACTGATATGTCTCCAACCTATCTATCTAGATTTTTGTATTGTTCCATGTTATTATAGTATCAATCTTGGACGTTGTATATACTTTTACAAGCAACATAACATCATTTTTTGGGACTAACCTACTAACTTAGTGCCTGGTACTAGTTGCTATGTTTTCTTCTGTTTGACTTTTCAGAATATGACTACCAAACAAAGTCCAAATGACACAAATTTTTGGAGATTTATTTCTGGCATTAAGAGACCCTGGATGCTTCGGGGAGGAATGAGAAGACAAAGGAGTGGCCCACTAGGCACCAGGGGCCGTCAGGGGCCTGGATGCACCCTTGTGCGTAGTGGGGCCCATGAGCCTCTGTTTGACCTAACTCTACCTCTATAAATACTCTAAAATCAGGAAACCTACCAGGGAGTCCATGAAATACTATTTTTGCTGTCGCAAGCCTTTATTCTCAAGAGATCACATCTAGGGACCCTTTATGGCACTCTTCCGGAGGGAGAACAATCCACAGGGGGGTTCTACATCACCCTTCTTGTCCCTTCGAGGAGGGACTCAACCGGAGAACCTTGCATATTCATCATCGGGATCACCAACACTCTATTCATCATCAGGAGCATCTTCTCCATCAACATATTTACCAACACCATCTCATCTTCGAACCATAGATCATCTCTCTTCCTTAATCTTTGTGTCAAAGATCATATTGGTACTTGTGAGTATTTTATGTGTTGATTACACATTTGTAGTTGATGCATAGGAGAATTATTTGTGAAAGATTGTTATATTCAGATTATTCTTCATATATTCATACCTACTGATCATTACCCATATGATGTCTTGTGAGTTGATCCATTAGTTCTAGAGGACATCCCGAAAGAATCATTGATAGTAGTCATGTGAAGTACATTACCATTCAATGTTTTGATTATATTGTTGTTCTTCCTCTAGTGGTGTTATGAGAAAGTCGATTACATGACATGCACATCACCATATTGAGTCCTAGGGGAAGCAATTGTGGAATCGGATTGTTGATTATGGGTTGCTGGACTCATAGTGACCCAAACCCCAGTTTATCAATTGTTATGTGAGGGGCTATTTTGGAACCAATTGTTTAATGTTATTTTTAATTTGTCTTGATTACTTCAAATGTAGGGAACGGTGAATCAAATGACAGGCCGATGGTTCCATTTGGGTTAAATAAACTTTGAATGTTGTATACACAAAATATGAACAAAACCATCTATCGATGGTACAACATCACTTCCACCAATGTTGTTGGTGGTCCTTATCACTATGTCGCCAAGCTGCACCAATGACGCGTCACTTTTTTCCATATTAAGCATGGTCCCTTGCGCAGGCCTGGTAAACTCTTCTTTCATTCATCGCTTAGAAAGTACCAACATATTGTGCTTTGTCGAGATCCCGGAGCAACACCATCCATGAGAGGAATGCAAGGTGTTGACATACCAGTTTTCATGTCATAGACCATGCCCCAATCCCTACCTTTCCCACCGATCCAGTACACACGATCACCCTTTAGTCCCGGAATACCTTCCGCATATATCGACAATTCATTGTTCCTCCCAACGTCCCAACATGGTCGGCGCTAGGGGTCATACCTCAGAACAAATATTTCGTCATGTTCTACATGGTAACAACCCCCTCCTGGCAGCTGCAAACTAACCATGCAAGCTGCATTCCTCCAGATTTGGTATATGTTACCATCACAGAACACAATGTTATTAGCACTAGTGAAAGTCGAGATTGTATTATATGGCGGGCGTAACTGGTGGCGGAGTGGAACAGTAGGTTTCTTCCCACAGATGACAACCATGTCTCTATAGTGCCTGACGCGTTTAGATCTAGTCTTGTCCCGTGCATCTAGATGACCCACTTCTGGTAATGTGTGTCCCTCGAGGATGATAGGTTCCCGGCGGCAGCGCTGCAGTAGGCGAAGCATGTGGAGATCTCCAAACCGACTAAGGCAGTAGACCATACCATTTCTGTGGTAGAGGAGGTCGACGATCTGATCTCCATCGGTGAGGCGGATGGGGTCAAGGTCGGCCCACCACCTGGCCCCAACGGGGACACAGAAAAGCCTATTGATGTCACATATGACAGCGGCCAGGAAGACATCACTGGTGGGGTTGGGTGCAAAGACCATCTTCGATACAAGGCGGCTGCCGTAGATCAGCAGGGGCAGGAGGATCTCAACGACCATGAAGGGGTGGAAGAGGCCAAGCAGACTATGACCACCGTCGATGCAGATAGAGAGGGCAAGCCACCCGCCACAGTAGCCAAGACAGGTCCTAACCGATTGAGCTTGAAGGAGTGGCATGCGGCGGGGTAGAGCTTTCCTCAAGGGGTGGGGTTGACCCCGAAGGAGCGACGTGTGAGGATCGAGGCTACAGTTGTACGACCCTCGATGGTGGTGGTAATGCTGCGGTTGGCGGGGTCGTCGCTGTGGTCCACGAGCAGCGACAGCAATGGAGGCATGAGCGCGAAACGCTTTGTCGGGAAAGTTCCCCGCGCACTCGCGTAGCACTTGAGGTCGTCAAGTCCGTCGGCAATGCGGCAGGCAAGATCCGGCGATAGGTCTGCCCACGCCCGGCATGACAACATGGCGGGGCAAGGATTTTGGCAAGGTTGTGGAATTTCTTAATGAAAAGCGAGGAGCTTTCGATCACACTAAGAAAGAAAGAATTAAACAAACAGAGAAGCTGAGTGACCTGGCCAATGATGGAAATCTTTTAAAGTGTCTAACTAAGCCGTTGAAATGTTCATGCATAAAATTGCTTGCAGAAATCGCGGTAACAGTTGTATATATAATTTAATTAATGCTTCCAAAAGTCGTGATTTCCTTCCGCCAAATGAATATAGAATATAATTCATGCTTCCGGAAATTACGTAAAATAATCAAATGTTTTTCCTTGGTAAATCGTGATTTCTTACTCTTTTTGTTTTTGTATTTGTTTTTGGTAAATCGTGATTGTTTGGAAATAGACATATACTCCATCGGTCCGGCGTTAGCTAGCTCAGATTTTATTAAATAAGGATGTATCCAGACAAGTTTAAGTGTTGGGTACATTTGTATCTAAGCAACTCTAGATCAACTAATTTGGAGCAAAGGTTGTACAAAATATTAATGTTGTTCAGAAATCACAGATTTTCTTCCAACAAAAATCTACAATATTCCTATAGGACTAAAGTGGCATGAACACTTAAATTTTGGCCAACACCCGGTGTGTGAACACCGACACGCTCGCTCATTGCAATGTGAAACTGATATGTCACCAACCTATCTATCTAGATTTTTTTATCGTTCCATGTTATTAAAGTATCAATCTTGGATGCTTTATATACATTTACAAGCAACATTACATCATTTTTTGGGACTAACCTACTAACTTAGTGCCCAGTACCAGTTGCTTTGATTTCTTGTGTTTGACTTTGTTGAATATGAGCACCAAACAAAGTCCAAATGCCACGAATGTTTGGAGATTTTTTCGTGGCAATAAGAGACCCTGGATGCTTCGGGGAGGAACAAGAAGACAAAGGAGTGGCCCACTAGGCACCCCCTCCTACTAACGTAGTGCCCAGTACCAGTTGCTTTGATTTCTTGTGTTTGACTTTGTTGAATATGAGCACCAAACAAAGTCCAAATGCCACGAATGTTTGGAGATTTTTTCGTGGCAATAAGAGACCCTGGATGCTTCGGGGAGGAACAAGAAGACAAAGGAGTGGCCCACTAGGCACCAGGGGGCGTGGGTGCGCCCTTGTACACAGTGTGGCCCATGAGCCTCTGTTTGACCTAACTCTGCCTCTATAAATAGGCATTTTCTATTTAGCGGTGCAGGCGACGGTTATAGCTGTTTCCGCAAACCGGCGCCTGCAGCCGCGTTAACTGGGCCTGGCCCATCTTTTTCCTTACCTTCCTGTCGAGAGGACAAAAAATGAGCGTTTTGGATGGGAATCGATCCCGCGACCTCACGGTCGTTTGCCTCATGCATCAACCACCGCACTAACTCTTATTAGTTGCCGAAACTACTGCTTCTTCACCTTTTCATCTTACAACGATTCCTTTTTCCTATTTCTTTTTCATTTTTATTGGAAACGGTTTTGTTATGTTTTTTGTTCTTTTTCTTTGTTCTTCTTTTCGGAACGGTTTTTATATTTCTTTTGCTAATTTAGAAGAACTACTTTTCAAAACAGCTGAACTTTCTGTCACAATCGATGAACTCCTTTTCAAGATCGATGAACTTTTTTCTAAATCGATGAACTTTTTTTCAAAACGGATGAACTCTTTTTCAAAATAGATGAACTATTTTTCAAGATTGATGAACTTTTTCCAAAATGGATGAAGTTTTTTTCAAAATGGATGAACTCCTTTTCAAAATCGATGAACTGTTTTTCAAAATCAATTAAATTTTTTTAATTCGGTGAACTTATTTCAAAATTGATGAACTCTTTCCCAATTTGATGAACTTTTTTCAATTTTTGTGAACTTTTTTTCAAATTCGATGAACTTTTCTTTAAATTTGGATGAACTTTTTTCAAATTCGATGAATCTTTTTTCAAGTCGATGAACTTTTTCATTTTTCTGTTGAACTTTTTTTGAAAATCGATGAACTACTTTTGAATCCGGGAACTTTTTTTGAAAATCGATGAACTACTTTTGGATTAGTGAACTTTTCTTCAATACATGAACTTTTCATTTTGATGAACTTTTTCCTTTTGGAAACAAATTCTTAAATTTTCTGAATGTTCGTGAACATTTTTTGAAATAAACCACGAACTTTGCTACAACATGACTACAGGTTTCTCTTAAATATTTTTCACGCTTCTCATGGTCAATAGTAGCAGGTTGGCGAGGTGGTAAACCCAACGTGTGAAAGTACTCGACTATAAGAGTTTGAATCATCATCACAACAGTTTTTTGGGGGGTTTTTCAACGATAATAGGATTCGCTAGCATTGCTCGTTGGTGGGCTAGTCCAGCAGCGTTGGCTCGCGGGCGCCAGGGAAGCTCCCTGTCGCCTGAAGCGTCGAGTACGAGGTCCCCTATAAATACTCTAAAATCATGAAACCTACCAAGGAGTCCATGAAATACGATTTTTGCTGCCGCAAGCCTTTATTCTCAAGAGATCACATCCAGGGACCCTTTCTGGCACTCTTCCGAAGGGAGAAACGATCTCCGGAGGAGTTCTACATCACCCTTGTTGTCCCTTCGAGGAGCGACTCTATCGGAGAACCTTGCATGTACATCATCGGGATCACCAACACTCTATTTATCATTAGGAGCATCTTCACCATCAACATCTTGACCAGCACCATCTCATCTTCGAACCCTTGATCATCGCTCTTGCTCAATCTTTGTATCAAAGATCATATTGGTACCTGTGAGTATTTTATGTGTTGATTACATGTTTGTAGTTGATGCATATGAGAATTATTTGTGAAAGATGGTTATATTCAGATAGTTCTTCATATATTCATACCTACTGATCATTGTCCATATGATGTGTTTTGAGTTGATCCATTAGTTCTTGAGAACATGCCAAAAGTCTCATTAATAGTAGTCATGTGAAGTACATTACCATTCAATGTTTTGATTATATGTGGTGTTGTTCTTCCTCTAGTGGTGTTATGAGAACGTCGATTACATGACATGCACTTCACCGTATTGAGTCCTAGGGGAAGGAATTGTGTAATCAGTTTGTTGATTATGGGTTGCTAGAGTGATAGTAACCCATACCCCAGTTTATCAATTGTTATGTGAGGGGCTGTTTTGGAACCAATTGATTAATGTTATGTTAAGTTTATCTTGATTACTTCAAATGTAGGGAACGGAGAATCAAATGACAGGCCGACGATTCCATTTGAATTAAATAAACTTTGAATGTTGAATACAAAAAACACGAACAAAACCATTTATCGACGGTACAACATCACTTCCACCAATGTTGTTGGTGGTCCTTATCACTATGTCGCCAAGCTGCCCCAATGATGCACACCTTTTTTCCATATTAAGCATGGTCCCTTGCTCAGGTCTAGTAAACTCTTCTTTCATTCATCACTTAGAAAGTACCAGCAAATTGTGCTTTGTGGAGACCCCAGAACAACACCATACATGAGGGGAATGCAAGGTGTTGACCTACCAGTTTTCATGTCATAGACCATGCCCCAATCCCTACCTCTCCCACCGATCCCGTACACAGAATCACCCTTGAGTCCCGGAATACCTTCCGCATATATCGACACTGCATTGTCCCCCCCAACAAACACTGAGTGTCCCCTTAAGTCAGCCACAATGTCCCAACATGGTCGGCGCTGGGGATCATACCTCAGAACAAATATTTTGTCAGGTTCTACGTGGTAACGACCCCCTCCTCGCAGCTGCAAATTAACCATGCAAGCTGCATTCCTCCAGATTTGGTATATGTTACCATCGCAGAACACAATGTTATTAGAACTAGTGAAAGTCGAGATTGTATTATATGGCGGGGCGAAAATGGTGGCGGAGTCGAACAGTAGGTTGCTTCTCACAGATGACAACCATGTCTCTATAGTGGACGACGTGTTTAGATCTGGTCTTGTCTCGTGCATCTAGATGACTTACTTGTTTTGCACCATAGGATGTGCTAATGTGTGGCCCTCGAGGATGATAGGTTCCCGGCGGTAGCGCTGCGGTAGGTGAAGCACGTGGAGTTCTCCAAACCGAGTGAGGCAGTAGACCATACAATTTCTATGGTAGAGGAGGTCGGCGATCTGGTCTCCATCGGTGAGGTGGATAGGGTCGAGGCTGGCCCACCACCTGGCCCCAGCGGTGATGTGGAAAAGCCGATTCATGTCACATAAGACAGCGGCCAGGAAGTCGTCACTGATGGGGTTGGGCGCAAAGACCATTTTCGATACGAGGCGGCTGCCGTAGATCGGCGGGTGCAGGAGGATCCCAACGGTCGTGCTGGGGTGGAAGAGGCTAAGTAGTATGACCACTGTCGATGCAGACAGAGAGGGCAAGCCATCCACCGCAGTAGCCAAGACAGGTCCGAACCGAGCAGATTGTGGTGAGCTTGAAGGAGTGGCATGCGGCAGGATAGAGCTTGCCTGAAGGGATGGGGTTGACCCCGACGGAGCAACACGTGAGGATCGAGGCTACAGTGGTACGACGCTCGATGTTGGTGGTGATGCAGCGCTTGGCAGGGTCGTCGTTGTGGTCCACAAGCAGCGGCAACGACGAGCGCATGAGCGTGAAACGCGTTGTTGGGCAAGTTCCCCGCGCACTCACGTAACACTTGAGGTCATCAAGTCCGTCGGCAATGCGGCAGAAAGATCCGGCGGTAGGTCTGCCCATGCCCGGCATGACAACTTGGCGGGGCAAGGATTTTTTGGCGAGGTTGGGAAGTTTCTTAATGGAAAACGAGGAGCTTTCGCTCACACTAAGAAAGAAAAAAAATGAAAGAAATAGAGAAGCTGAGTGACCTGGCCAATGTTGGAAATATTTTAATGCGTCTAACTAAGCAACAGGAACGTTCATGCAGAAAATTGCTTGCAGAAATCGTGGTAACAGTTGTATATATAATTTAAATAATGCTTCCAAAAGTCGTGATTTCCTTCCGCCAAATGAATATAGAATTTAATTAATGCTTCCAGAAATTACGTCAAATACTCAAATGTTTTTCCTTGTTAAATCATGATTTCTTACTCTTTTTTGTTTTTGTTTTTGGTAAATCATGATTGTTCGAAAATAGACATATACTCCATTGGTCCCGCGTTAGGTAGCTCAGATTTTATTAAATAAGGATGTATCTAGACAAGTTTAACTGTTGGGTACATTTGTATCTAAACAAATCTAGATCAACTAATTTGCAGCAAAGGTTGTACAAAATATTAATGTTGTTTAGAAATCAAAGATTTTCTTCGAACAAACAACTACAATATTTTTCCTATAGCACTAAAGTGGCATGAACACTTAAATTTTGGTCAACGCCCGGTGTGTGAACACCGACACGCTCGCTCATTGCAATGTGAGACTGATATGTCTCCAACGTATCTATCTATAATTTTTTATTGTTCCATGTTATTATAGTATCAATCTTGGATGTTTTATATACATTTACAAGCAACATTACATCATTTTGTGGGACTGACTTACTAACATAGTGCCCAGTACAAGTTGCTATTTTTTCTTGCGTTTGACTTTGCAGAATATGAGTTCCAAAAAAGTCCAAATGCCACGACTTTTTGGAGATTTTTTTCTGGCAATAAGAGACCCTAGATGCTTCGAGGAGGAACGAGAAGACAAAGGAGTGGCCCACTGGGAACCAGGGTGCATTAGGGGCCTGGGCGCGCCCTAGTACATAGTGGGGCTCATGAGCCTCTGTTTGACCTAACTCCGCCTCTATAAATACTCTAAGATCTGGAAACCTACCAGGGAGTCCATGAAATACTATTTTTGTTGCCGGAAGCCTTTATTCTCAAGAGATCACACCCGGGGACCCTTTCTGGCAATCTTTCGGAGGGAGAAACCATCACGGAGGGGTTCTACATCATCCTTATTATCCCTTCGAGGAGCGACTCTACCGGAGAACCTTGCATGTTCATCATCGGGATCACCAACACTCTATTCATCATCAGGAGCATCTTCTCCATCAACATCTTCACCAGCACCATCTCATCTTCGAACCCTAGATCATCGCTCTTGCTCAGTCTTTGTATCAAAGTTCATATTGGTACCTCTGAGTATTTTATGTGTTGATTACATGTTTTTAGTTGATGCATATGAGAATTATTTGTGAAAGATTGTTATATTAAGATTGTTCTTCATGTATTCATACCTACTGATCATTATCAATATCATGTCTTGTGAGTTGATCCATTAGTTCTAAGGGACATGCCAAAAGTCTCATTGATAGTAGTCATGTGAAGTAGATTACCATTCAGTGTTTTGATTATATGTGGTCTTATTCTTCTTCTAGTGGTGTTATGAGAACGTCGCTTACATGACATGCACTTCACCGTATTGAGTCCTAGGGGAAGTAATTGTGGAATCAGTTTGTTGATTAAGGGTTGCTGGAGTGATAGTAACCCAAACCCCAGTTTATCAATCATTATGTGAGGGGCTGTTTTGGAACAAATAGTTTAATGTTATTTTAAATTTGTCTTGATTACTTCAAAAGTAGGGAACGGTGAATTAAATGACAGGCCGATGATTCCATTTTAATTAAATAAACATTGAATGTTGTATACAAAAAACACGAACAAAACCCTCTATCGACGGTACAACATCACTTCCACCAATGTTGTCGGTGGTCCTTATCACTATGTCGCCAAGCTGCCCCAATGATGCATCACTTTTTCCATATTAAGCATGGTCCCTTGCTCAGGCCTGGTATACTCTTCTTTCATTCATCGCTTAGAAAGTACCAGCAGATTGTGCTTTGTGGAGACCCCGGAATGACACCATCCATGAGGGGAATGCCAAGTGTTGACCTACCAGTTTTCATGGCATAGACCATGCGCCAATCCCTACCATTAGTCCTGGAATACCTTCCACAGATATCGACACTGCATTGTTCCTCCCAACAAACACTGAGTGTCGCATTAAGTCAGCCACAACGTCCCAACATGTTCGGCGCTGGGGGTCATACCTCAAAACAAATATTTTGTCATGTTCTACATAGTAACGACCCCCTCCTGGCAGCTGCAAACTGACCATGCAAGCTGCATTCCTCTAGATTTGGTATATGTTACCATCGTAGAACACAATGTTATTAGCACTAGTGAAAATCGAGATTGTATTATATGGCGGGGCGAAACTAGTGGCGGAGCCGAATAGTAGGTTGCTACCCACAGATCACAACCATGTCTCTATAGTGGCCGACGCATTCAGGTCTGGTCTTGTCCCGTGCATCTAGATGACCCACTTGTTATGCACTACAGGACGTGCTAATGTGTGGCCCTCGAGGATGATAGGTTCTGAATGGCAGCGCTGCTATAGGCGAAGCACATGCAGATCTCCAAACCAAGTGAGGTAGTAGACCATACCATTTCTATGGTAGATGAGGTCAGCGATCTGGTCTCCATCGGTGAGGCAGATGGGGTTGAGGTCAGCCCACCACCTGTCCCTAGCGGTTACGTAGAAAAGCCTATTGATGTCACATATGACGGCGGCCAGGAAGTCATCATTGGTGGGGTTGGGCGCAAAGACCATCTTCGATACGAGGCGGCTGCCGTAGATCAGGCAGGGCAGGAGGATCTCAATGGCCATGATGTGGTGGAAGAGGCTAAGCAGACTATGACCACCATCGATGCAGACAGAGAGGGCAAGCCATCTGCCTTAGCAGCCTAGACAGGTCCTAACCGAGGGGATTGTGGTGAGCTTGAAGGAGTGGCATGCAACGGGGTAGAGCTTGCCTAAAGGGATGGGGTTGAACCCGATGGAGCGATACGTGAGGATCAAGGCTATGGTGGTATGACGCTTGATGGTGGTGGTGATGCAGCGCTTGGCGGGGTTGTCGTTGTGGTCCACGAGCAGCGACGGCGACGGTGGTTGATACGTCTCCAACGTATCTATAATTTTTTATTGTTCCATGCTATTATATCACCCCTTTTGGATGTTTATGGGCTTTATTTTACACATTTATATCATTTTTTGGACTAACCTACTAACCGGAGGCCCAGCCCATATTGTTGTTTTATTGCCTGTTTCAGTATTTTGAACAAAAGGAATATCAAACGGAGTCCAAACGGAATGAAACCTTTGGGAGCGTGATTTTTAGGAAGAATATTATCCGGGAGACTTGGAGTGCAAGCCAGGGGATCATCGAGGGAGCTACGAGACAGGGGGCGCGCCCTACCCTCTCGTGGGCCCCTTGAGGCTCCCTCGACCGACTTCTTTCGCCTATATAGGTCCACATACCCTAAAACCATCAAAAAAAGATAGATCGGGAGTTCCGCAGCCACAAGCCTCTGTAGCCACCAAAAACCTCTCGGGAGCCCGTTCCGGCACCCTGCCGGAGGGGGAATCCATCACCAGTGGCCATCTTCTTCATCCTGGCGCTATTCATGACGAGGAGGGAGTAGTTCACCCTCAGGGCTGAGGGTATGTACCAGTAGCTATGTGTTTGATCTCTCTCTCTCTCTCTCTCTCTCTCTCTCTCTCTCTCGTGTTCTCTCTATGGCACGATCTTGATGTATCACGAGCTTTGCTATTATTGTTGGATCTTATGATGTTTCTCCCCCCTCTAGTCTCTTGTGATGAATTGAGTTTCCCTCTTGAAGTTATCTTATCAGATTGAGTCTTTATTTGAGAACACTTGATGTATGTCTTGCCTTGTTTATATGTGGTGACAATGGGATATCACGTGCCACTTGATGTATGTTTTGGTGACCAACTTGCGGGTTCCGCCCATGAACCTATGCATTGGGGTTGGCACACATTTTCTTGACTCTCCGGTAGAAACTTTGGGGCACTCTTTGAAGTACTATGTGTTGGTTGGATGAATCTGAGATTGTGTGATGCATATCGTATAATCATGCCCACGGATACTTGAGGTGACAATGGAGTATCTAGGTGACATTAGGGTTTTGGTTGATTTGTGTCTTAAGGTGTTATTCTAGTACGAACTCTTGAATATATTGATCCAAAAGAATAACTTTGAGGTGGTTTCGTACCCTACCATAATCTCTACGTTTGTTCTCCGCTATTAGTGGCTTTGGAGTAACTCTTTGTTGCATTATGAGGGATTGTTATATGATCTATTTATGTTATTATTGTTGAGAGAACTTGCACTAGTGAAAGTATGAACCCTAGGCCTTGTTTCCTATCATTGCAATACCGTTTACGCTCACTTTTATCATTAGCTACCTTGCTATTTTTATATTTTCAGCTTACAAAAACTTATATCTACAATCCATATTGCACTTGTATCACCATCTCTTCGCCAAACTAGTGCACCTATACAATTTACCATTGTATTGGGTGTGTTGGGGACACAAGAGACTCTTTGTTATTTGGTTGCAGGGTTGCTTGAGAGAGACCATCTTCATCCTACGCCTCCCACGGATTGATAAACCTTAGGTCATCCACTTGAGGGAAATTTGCTACTGTCCTACAAACGTGTGCACTTGCAGGCCCAACAACGTCTACAAGAAGAAGGTTGTGTAGTAGACATCAGTGGTGTGAGCGCGAAACGCGTTGTTGGGCAAGTTCCCCGCACACTCGTGTAGCAGTTGAGGTCGTCAAGTCCGTCGGCAATGCGGCAGGGAAGATCCGGCGGTAGGTGATGAGGTCATGTCCCTAGGGTAGGGTCATGGACCTGTCCAAGATACCCTCCCCAAGGACACCTCTTAAAGAAAACACCTTTCAGTCGACCGGAAGGATTCCACTCGACGGACCTGAAGACACTCGACCACCAGCCAACCACTCGGCCGCCAGAAGATCTACAGTCAGTCTGCACGCAAACGGTCGGTCATTAAGTGGCTTTATGGTCATCATAGCACTTTATGTGGGACGTTACCAGTAACTCCCTCTCTTAATGTACCTTAATCCCTACATAACTGAGGGCTGGATGGGTCTGGCAAACTCTATATAAGCCACCCCCCTCCTCAGTGTAAAGGGTTCGCACCCCTGTAACTCATACGCACATAATACAGTCGACCGCCTCCGGGCTCCGAGACGTAGGGCTGTTACTTCCGTCGAGAAGGGCCTGAACTTGTAATCATCTTGCGTATACATCTACTCCATAGCTACGATCTTGCCTCTCCATACCTACCCCCCATTCTACTGTCAGACTTAGAACCACGACAGTTGGCGCCCACCGTGGGGCGGGTGTCTTAGCGACTTGTTGGAGAAGTTGCAGTTTTTTCCGATCCCATTCATCATGGTTTCAGGTGGAGTTTTGGTTGAGGGCCATGAGATCCGTCTCGGTGCGCTCACGTTCATCGCCGATGACTCCGCTTGGTTGCAGGAGGCTCCGCTCGACGTCGACGCACTCCCGTCCGCGGGGCAACGCACTTTCGCGCGTGCGTCCGCGGCGTCCTCCTGCGGCAACCGTCGACCCAGTATCGGTCGGCTCTTGTGCCGTCCTCCCTCCCAGTCTCTCGCCGGCACAAGCGCTTCGGTCAATCGAGGCTTCAGCGGTGGGTGAGGCATGCGGTGGCCCGCCAGTTGGCCACCCCTCAAGTCGCGGCAATCGAGCCCGACGAATCTCTCTACGGCCTGTTCGATCTGTCGACTGGCTCCGCAGAGACTGCATCCGAGTGCGATAGCAGTGATCTAGCGGCGGAGGTTCTGATGGTCGACGGACCACGCAATCCTCCTGGTTTCCCCCGTGTCGACGGAGGCGTTGGCGGAGGCGAGCCGGCGCAGGCTCACGAAGAGTACCAACCTGAGCCCCTCACTTCGCTACAAAGGGAGGAGCTTCACCGCCGGAACACGGATGCGCTTCACACTCCTATCGTTGGAGAAACCCCCGAGGCCCGTGCCTTAGAAGATGCGCGTTTGGCCAACTTGGCTGAGCGCACTCGACTGGAAAATCTCCAGCGAGTGCTCGACGAACGAGCGCAACAACGGGTCCCGTCGTCCAGTCGACGTCAACTCTTTCCACAACCGACTCAGGTATACAGAACTCCCATTCAGAATCTAGCAGCTGCAGCCCGTATAGCAGAGTCCATTCAGCCTTCCTAGTCGGAGGCTGGCAGAGGCTTACTCCAGATCAGAGATTTGCTCCGAGCAGCAGGAGATCAAAATTCAGCTGTATCGCAGTCGTGGAATAGGATTCACAGCAGATCCGTCGCTGCTAATACAGTCCAGTCGGCACATAGCCCAAGTTCGCCCCTGAGACGTGAGGGACATGGAGGCCGGCATGATCAGTATGAGGACCGATTCGATCGTGATGATCGACGTCTAGTGCCCACTCCTCTCCCAAGGGGTGGGTCATATGCACCTCGACGGCAAGATGACAGATGCCAGCACAGTCTTGGGCGAAGGATTCCAGTCGACCCCAGGGAACCAGGCTTTGATGCGAGATCCGTCATCGTTCAAGGTCTGGTCGACAGGAACAGAGCTAACCGAGAAGGCTATGACAGAAATGCGCCCATCAGCAGCAGAGTACACGTCTCAGGACAAGAGTGTTTTAGCAGAGCCATCAGAGCCGCGGTAATTCCTCCCAACTTTAGGTTGGCGACTGGAGCCAGTAAGTTCACTGGTGAGTCCAAGCCGGATACCTGGCTTGAGGACTACCGAGTGGCTGTCCAGATTGGCGGCGGCAATGATGAAGTGGCCATGAAACACCTGCCTCTTATGTTGGAGGGATCGGCCAGAGCATGACTGAATCATTTAGCACCCAACAGCATTTACACTTGGGAAGATCTTGCCTGAGTGTTTGTCAGGACATTTGAAGGAACTTGCAAGCGGCCAGCAGGGTTGTGAGTTGCGATCGTGTGTACGAAGTCGAATGAAACTCGAGGATTACATCCAGAGATGGATCACTTTGCACCACACAAGAGAGAATGTATCGATCATCAGCGATCAGTGCCTTCAAGGAAGGTGTTAAAACAGAGAGTTGAGTCTGAAATTCGGTCGGACCGGAGACATGACCTTGAGTCGAATGATGGAGATTGTCACCAAGTACGCCAATGGTGAATAAGAGGATCGGCTCCGGAGTGGCAAGTACAAGTCAGCCGCAAATGAAACCGGGGGAGGGAAATCCAGTCGGAAACAGAAGCGGAAAGCCGAGCCAGCTGCTCCAGGAGAAGCCTTGGCCGTGACTCCAGGAAAGTTCAAGGGGAAACCAAAGGGGCCTTGGAACCCCAAGAAAGTGAAAGACCAAGATGGAAATGATGTGTTGGACTTGCCCTGTCACATTCACACAAAGAAAGATGAAGAGGGTAAACTCATTTACCCAAAGCATACCACTCGACAGTGTCGGCTCTTGATTCAGCAGTTCCAGGGGAAGCAACCCAAGGACAAGGAGAAGGAGTCGGACAAAGTTGAGGACAAGGAAGATAGTGACGGTGGATACCCCCAGGTCAATTCCACTCTGATGATTTTTGCTGACGTTGAAAGCAAAAGTCGATTGAAAGTTATCAACCGAGAAGTTAATATGGTCGCTCCGGCGACACCCAGTTATCTGAAATGGTCGCAGACCGCCATCACGTTCGACATGTCTGATCACCCGACACACATAGCCACCCCTGGGAGGCAAGCGTTGGTGGTCGACCCACTCATCGAAGGTACTCGACTAACTAAGGTTTTGATGGATGGTGGCAGTGGCCTGAACATATTGTATGCAGAGACGTTGAAAGGGATGGGCATTCCGATGTCCAGACTCAGCACCAGCAACATGAGCTTCCATGGAGTCATTCCTGGAAAGAAGGCTGAGTCACTCGGCCAAATTGCTCTCGATGTGGTTTTTGGTGACTACAAGAATTTTCGTAAGGAAAAGTTGACCTTTGAGGTCGTGGATTTCCAAAGCGCTTATCACGCTATCCTGGGGAGGCCGGCATATGCGTGTTTCATGGATCGACCATGTTATGTGTACCTCAAACTGAAGATGCCAGGTCCCAAAGGTGTGATCACTGTCACTGGCAATTGGAAGAAAGCAGAAGAGTGTTTTCAGAAATGCTCTAAGATCGCTGATGCTCAGATGGCAGTGGTAGAGCTGCAAGAGTACCAGAAAACAGCAGACCCGAGTGATTTGTTGCGAGCCAAGAAGCCCGCCACGGAGTCAGCATTTCAGTCGTACGGGGAGACGAAACCGATTCATATTCATCCGACTGATCCCAATGCTGCTCTGACTCACATCTCAACAACACTCGACTCCAAATAGGAAGAAGAGCTCATCCAGTTCCTTCATGAGAACTGGGACATCTTTGCATGGAAGCCTGCTGACATGCCGGGTGTTCCTAGGGGACTGGCTGAGCATCGTCTACGAGTCGACTCAAAAGTTAAACATGTCAAAGAACATCTTCGACGGTCCGCCGTCCAGAAGAGAAAGGCCATTGGCGAGGAAGTGGCTCGGCTCTTAGCAGCAGAGTTTATCCGAGAGATTTATCACTTCGGATGGCTCGCCAATGTTGTCATGGTCCCTAAGAAGGACAATTCACTGCGCATGTGCATCGACTTCAAACATATCAATCGGGCCTGCCCGAAAGATCATTTTCCTCTCCCCGGCATTGACCAAATAGTCAACTCAACTGCAGGATGTGAGCGGTTGTCTTTCTTAGAAGCCTATTCCGGGTACCATCAGATCCGTCTATATGGACCCGACGAGATCAAAACAGCTTTCATCACTCCATTCTGATGCTTCTGTTGTGTCGCCATGCCATTCGGCCTCAAGAATGCCGGAGCCACGTTCATGAGGATGATTCAGAAGTGTTTGCTCACTCAAATCAGTCGGAATGTGGAAGCATACATGGATGACATTGTGGTCAAGTCACGGAAAGGTTCCGACCTGTTGACTGACCTTGCTGAAACATTTGCCAATCTCAGGAGGTATGATATCAAGCTTAATCCATCAAAGTGCACATTCAGAGTTCCTGGCGGAAGTTACTCTGTTTTCTCGTTTTCGAACGAGGAACCGACGCCAACACAGAAAAAGTTGGCACTATACTCCGAATGAAACGCCCTGTGCGTGTGCACGATGTCCAGAAACTTACTGGATGCTTGGCCGCTTTAAGTCGATTCATCTCTCGCCTCGGTGAAAAGGCATTGCCTCTTTTCCGACTGATGAAGAAGTCAGACAAGTTCGAGTGGACTCCTGAAGCTGATGCAGCGTTTGCAGAGCTGAAAGCTCTGCTCTCCACCCAGCCGGTGCTTGCTGCCCCAATCAGCAAGGAGTCGTTGCTGCTTTACATTGCAGCCACAGGACAAGTCATCGGTACAGTACTTACAGTCGAGCGGGAAGAGGAAGGAAAGGCCTTCAAAGTTCAGCACCCAGTATATTATCTTTCTGAAGTATTGACCCCATCAAAGCAAAGATACCCTCATTATCAGAAGCTTGTTTATGGGATTTATATGACCGCGAAGAAGGTTGCTCATTACTTCTCGATCATTCCATTACGATCGTCGTGACGCCCATTATCGAGATTCTGCACTGTGAGAGATGCAACTGGTCGAGTGGCGAAATGGGTGATTGAACTCCTTCCCCTTGATATCAAGTTCGAGGCAAAGAAAGGCATCAAGTCCCAAGCAATAGCAGATTTCATCGCCGAGTGGATTGAACAACAGTTTCCTACTCAAGTTCACTCGGAGCACTTCACTATGTTCTTTGATGGTTCCAAGATGCTGAATGGTTCCGGTGCTGGGGTAGTATTGGTTTCCCCCGAGGAGATAAGCTCAGATATGTGCTCCAGATTCACTTTGATTCTTCCAACAATGAAGCAAAATACGAAGCACTGTTGTATGGGTTGCGTATGGCCATTTCACTCGGTGTCCGTCGCCTCATGGTTTACGGCGACTCAGATTTAGTGGTTAATCAAGTGATGAAGGAGTGGGACGTCAGAAGTCCAGCCATGACTGGTTATTGCAATGCAGTGAGGAAGCTAGAGAAGAAGTTCGAGGGGTTAGGGCTTCATCATGTACCCCGACTGAAAAATCAAGCTGCTGACGATTTGGTGAAAATAGGGTCCAAGAGGGAAGCCATTCCCAGCGATGTGTTTTTGGAGCACATCCACACACTGTCAGTTCAAGAGGATCCTTTCACCGAAGAAGCTCCGCAGCCAAAAAGTGCCACTGATCCGATTGGAGTTGAGGTCCCAGCCGTGGTCGACCTGGTCATGGAGGTCGTGGTTATCACTCCCGACTGGACGGTGTCGTACATCGCGTATATCGTAAGGAAAGAGCTCCCGGAGAACGAAGAAGAGGCTCGACAGATCGTCCGCTGATCCAAGGCCTTTACTGTGATCAAGGGACAGTTGTACAGAGAAAGCGCGACCGGAGTCGGCCAGAAATGCATAACACCAGAAGAAGGTCAGATAATTCTTGATGATATCCACTCGGGGACCTGTGGTCACCATAAGTCCTCTCGGACCATTGTGGCTAAAGCATACTGAGCGGGATTTTACTGGCCGAAAGTAAATGAAATGGCAAAAGAAATAGTCGACAAGTGTGAAGGATGTCAGTTCTATTCAATATGTCACACAAACCCGTCTCAAATTGAAGACCATTCCAATCGTCGGCCATTCGCTGTTTGGGGTTGGATATGATTGGACCATCGAGAACTGGCGAAGCAGTTTCACTCATTTGCTAGTGGCAGTCGACAAGTTTACGAAGTAGATCAAAGCTAAACCTATCAAGAACCTCGATGCGTGCACTGCTATCAGTTTCATCAGAGAGTTGATATTCAGATATGGAGTTCCGCACAACATCATCACTGACAATGGGTCAAACTTCGATTCCGACAAGTTCAAAGCCTTTTGCGCCTCTCAGGGCACACGAGTCGACTATGCTTCAGTTGCTCACCCGCAGTCGAATGGACAAGTAGAGCGAGCAAACGGTCTAATTCTAAAAGGACTGAAACCTCGGCTGATGTGTGATCTCAAGAATGCAGAAGGAGCGTGGGTCGACGAACTTCGGTCGGTTCTTTGGGGATTAAGGACCACTCCTAATCAGTCGACTGGGAGAACTCCATTCTTTCTGGTCTATGGAGTTGAAGAAGTTCTGCCGAGTGACCTGCTTCACAATGCGCCCCGAGTCGAACTCTACTCTGAAGATGAAGCAGAGCAAGCCCGGCAAGATGCAGTCGACCTCCTTGAAGAGGAGAGAGAGATGGCCCTGATCCGCTCGACCATCTATCAGCAGGACTTGCGTCGATTCCATTCTAGAAATGTGAAGAGCCTAATCTTTCAAGAAGGAGACTTGGTCCTCCGAGTGGATCAACAGAAACCACACAAGCCCACTCCCACTTGGGAAGGTCCCTTCATCGTCACCAGAGTTCTCCATAATGGAGAGTACCATCTTTACAACGTCGAACGCCAGATTAATGAGCCTCGAGCTTGGAATGCGGAGCTGCTCCGCCCCTTTTACACTTAAGAACTCACTCGGGTGAGATGTAATAAAAGTACCTTTGTAGTTTGTTTATCAAAGACAAGGATGTTATAATTTTCCCAGTGATTGTTATTACTTTTCATTTACATAAGAAATTTCCCCCAGTGGGTGGCTTAGCCGCGAACCCGTTTCGCCTAAGTTTGTAAAAAAAATCCCTGCCGAGTGGAGAGCCAGCCTCCCACTCGGGGGTTTAGCTGCGAATCCGTTTCGCCTAAGTATCTGAAAATCCTACCGAGTGGTGAGCCAGCCTCCCACTCGGGGGCTTAGCTGCAGTCCAAGTACTCGCCTAAGTATCTGAAAATCCTACCGAGTGAGGAGCCAGCCTCCCACTCGGAGGCTTAGCTGCAGTCCATGTACTCGCCTAAGTGTCTAAAATCCTACCGAGTGGTGAGCCAGCCTCCCACTCAGGGGCTTAGCTACAGTCCAAGTACTCGCCTAAGTTTGAAAATCCTACCGAGTGAGGAGCCAGCCTCCCACTCGGGGGCTTAGCTGTAGTCCAAGTACTCGCCTAAGTATTTAATACAATGTGCGCTTTGCAAGGACGACGAGGTACAGGTCGACTGTTGCCTTCCCCTTCAGAGCTACGACACAAAAATCCTCCTTGGAGGCTTAGGTGCAGTCCAGTACTTGCCTAAGTTTGAAAAATCCTCCTCAGAGGCTTAGCTGCACTCCAGTACTTGCCTAAGTTTGAAAAATCCTCATCGAAGGCTTAGCTGCAGTCCAGTACTTGCCTAAGTTTGAAAAATCCTACCGAGTGGAGAGCAAACCTCCCACTCGGGGGCTTAGCTGCAGTCCAGTACTTGCCTAAGTTTATAAAATCCTACCGAGTGGAGAGCAAACCTCCCACTCGGGGGCTTAGCTGCAGTCCAGTACTCGCCTAAGTTTGAAAAACCCTACCGAGTGGAGAGCAAACCTCCCACTCGGGGGCTTAGCTGCAGTCCAGTACTCGCCTAAGTTTAAAAAATCCTACCGAGTGGAGAGCGAACCTCCCACTCAGGGGCTTAGCTGCAGTCCAGTACTCGCCTAAGTATCTGAAAATCCTACCGAGTGGAGAGCAACCCTCCCACTCGGAGGCTTAGCTGTAGTCCAGTACTCGCCTAAGTACAAAATCCATTCCAATCCGCAAGGACGACGAGGTGCAGGTCGACTGTTACCTTCTCCTTCGGAGCTGCGCCACAAGTACAACGTGCGCTCCATACCGATCCGCAAGGACGACGAGGTGCAGGTCGACTGTTACCTTCTCCTGCGGAGCTGCGCCATAAGTACAATCCGAACTCCATCCTTGCCTGCAAGAACAACGAAGTGTAGGTCGACTGGATTTTCCACCTCAGAGCTGCATCTCAAACACTGAAGCATAATCCGAGTGAAGAACAAAGTTCACTCGAAGGCAAACAAAGGCATATTTCGACGATAAGTAAAGTTCGGATAACATCCTATGGATGCAGAAGTACCCAGGCCTCAAGCCTGTTAAAGTTTATCGGTTAAAAGATCATTCGGCATTCCGAGGCAAATTTAAGACGAATCATACAAGTTTTTTACTCCTCAGGTGGAGGACTGGAAGGCGCGACGAACTGGTCCAGTTCGATCCCATCAGCAATCCGGGTGGCTGCACCAATGAAAGTCTCCATGAAAGATCGGAAGTCGTACTTCTTGGTATTGGCAACTTTGATGCACGCCAGCCTTTCCTCTCGCGCCTCCTTGCAGTGAACGCGGACCAGAGACAGAGCAACATCGGCACCGCATCTAGCAGAAGAATTTTTCCATTCCTGCACTCGACCTTGAACGTCATTCAGTCGAGTCATTAAAGACTCGAGGACATTTGGAAGTGGCCTGGCCAGAGCGTCGAGTCAATCCGCGATACCGCAACCTTCAGTCGAGTGAGGTAGTCCACCACAACAGCGACGCGAGACTCCAGTCGGAGCACATTCATGGCGGCTTCATCCTTCAGGGGGGAGTTAATGGGGTCCAGGCTTGTCTCCACTCGACTAATCTCTTCCTCGAAGTTCTGACAGAATTCTGCAAACACAACTCAAGTTCAAGCTAATGGTTCTATGATGAGTCAGTGATAACAAGTCAGTCAGATAAGAGGAATTACCTTCAAGCATGAGGAATAGCTTCTTGGCAAGCCCTCCCAGATAAGCCTCTAGATCATTCCTCTTCCCCGCCAGTTCGCCAGCCTTGTGGCTCAGAGCTATCTTGTCGTTCTTCAGTCGGCTAACCTCCTTCTTGGTCGCGTCGAGAGCAGCTTTCAGATTGGCGTTTTCTTCTTCAAGTTTTCCGACTGACGACAGCTTCTCTTCCGCGAGCTTGGTTTTGTTCAAAGCCATTTTCTGCGCCTCGGCAAGGTCATGATCCTTCTTCTTCAGAGCCTCCTCCATTTTGTCTCGCAAAATGACAAGTGAGATCAGAATTAGGAAGGACAAAAGACAAAGACAGTCGTCAAGTTCTCACCAGCCATACCTTTTGCTTCGTTTCTCGTCTTCTGCAAGTTCTCCTGAGCAAGCTTCAAGTCAAGGTTGAGCTGGATCTGTTTGTTTTCCAATTCAGTATAGCGAGCCACAAGTTCACGGGATTTCTGTGAAGTATCAATCGACAGACATCAAAGATAGGTTACTTTCGAGTGACTAAGAAAAATCATTGGGTTTCTAAGACTACAGCGGAATCAAAATATTCGACAGTAGTCTCGGGGACTACACCCAGTGGATGCACTTAGCGTGCCCCCACTGGTCTTACCGACTCGGTTCGATCAGTCGACCCAAAAAAAAGAGTTCTTCAGACTGCAGTCGACTGCCAGCAGTCCACCATAGTCTCGGGGACTACACCCAGTGGGTGCACTTAGCGTGCCCCCACCGGTTTCAAGATTCCATTCGACATGGTCTGACCAGACCGAGTGAAGAAGTTATCAAAGAAATACAAAGGATAAAGACTACAGTCGACTACCAGCAGTCCACCATAGTCTCGGGGACTACACCCAGTGGGTGAACCCAGCATGCCCCCACCAGTCCAAAAATTCAGTCAACACCCAGTGGGTGTACAGATGCGAAGATCTTCAGAAAGAAGAGTTTTTCAGGTAGCATATCCTAACAGAACAAGTGGTGATCAACTAACCTGGACGTTACTCTGAAGAGCTGAGCTGGCATCATAGGCCGCCTGGCTGGCCTCCCGGACCACCTTCACTTGCAACATCATGATCCCCGCCTGGCGTATAGCTTCCTTGGCAACACCCACTTGATCCTCTGGGACGTGGCGTGTGGCAAAAAGGGAGGGCAGATCAGCAGTCGACGATGAAGGCCGGACACTCGTCAGCGGCACAGCGAAAGACACTGAAGTCCGAGTGGTGTTGCCACCCTCATGAACCAGCACCTCAGGCACTGATGCAACCTGAGCAGTCTTGCCGGCAGGCGCCTTCTTAGTCCTCCTCCGCCTCAAAGGCACCTCATCATCATCAGGGAGATCCATGACATGAGGAGGGACTACAGGAAAGATTCAAAGTTAAAAACGGAAATCCAATCGACCAAAAGCGAAATTACAGCGATCATACCAATGTTAGAGGTAACAGCATCTTCCATATCCTGGTCTTCGTTCCTGACTGAGGTCTCGGAGGTGGCAGCGCTGCAGATTTCAGAAATCAGTTGATCAGTCAACAAGTCGACCAAAAGTATGTTCACGCTGAACAAGAAAGCTCAAGTTCTGTTGTACCCGGAAATAGTGGGGATAGCCATCTTCATCTTGGGCAAAACCTTTGTCGGCTTTGACGGCGTCGCTCGGGGTTGCTTCGGCGCTTTTTCAGTCGGCGCCGGAGAGGTCGTCTGAGGACATTTAAATCGACTGCCTGACACAGTGAGATAGCCTTGCGCTCCGACCATGCGGTGTCATGGGTGAGCTTGGACCGCCTTTCCATGCGAGGAGGGTTGACTTCTTCCTCCTCTTCCTCCTCGTCCTCTTTGTCGGAGCTGTCGTCATCTTCGTCCCCCCCACCGTCAGATTGCCATTCCTCCTGGCTTTCACCTCCGCTCCCTTCCTCCTCCTCAACTGGTTCTTGCGCCCCGTTGGGCATTGAGTACATCTCAGTGGTGACCTGGAAGAAGGCAAACAAGACAAAAGTCAATCGACCGATTTAAAGCAAACAAGATGGAGAAAGCAAGATAACAGTCAAAATGCAGGAATGGACCTTGTCTACTTCGTAGGACTGGTCGAGTGGACGGATCCTCTTGGCCCCTCGAGGGTTGTCCTTGTTTCCTGTGATGCCCCCAAGACATCTTTCCAGCATGGCAGCCTCGATCTCCTCCGGGTGGATCCGAGTGGTGTCCTCAGTGCTGGAGTACAACCACGTCGGATGGTCTCGGGCTTGAAGCGGCTGGATGCGTCGTCGAAGGAAGACCTCCAAGAGATCCATGCCTGTTACCCCATCTCGAATGAGCTGGACAACTCGTTCGACCAACACCTTCACCTGCGCCTTCTCTTGCAGGATCACTTTCAAAGAAGATGGTTTGCTCACTCGGTCCATGGAAAAATGAGGGAGTCCATCGATCGCTCAAGCGTCGGCTGGTCCTTCTAGTAGAACCAAGTCGGCTGCCATCCACGGACTGACTTGGGTAAGATCATGGCCGGAAAAGAGCTTTTTCCTCTCATTTGGACCCCAAGACCCCCACACATCTGAATCACTTGAGTTCTCTCATCACTCGGATTGGCCTTTTTCACCATTTGGGAGCGACAAGTGAAAATGTGCTTGAAAAGGCCCCAATGAGGCCGGCAACCCAAGAAATTCTCACACAGCGACACAAAAGCAACAAGATACACGATGGAGTTGGGAGTGAAGTTGTGAAGTTGTGCCCCAAAGAAGTTCAGTAATCCCCAAAAGAAAGGGTGAGGCGGCAGAGAAAACCCGCGGTCGACAGGGGTGGTGAAGAGAACGCACTCACCCTCCAGAGGTTGTGGCGTCCTCTCCTTCCCCGGGAGCCTCTCCGTTCCATGGAGGATCCGTACTTCATTGGTCATATCATCGAGGTCCTTCTGGCTAATCGTCGAGCGGATCCAGTCGCCCTGGATCCAGCCCTGCGGCAAGCCGGCCCTCGACGAGGATCCGCCCCGACTGGTCGCTCTTCCCTTTGCCTTCGCTGACACCTTCTTCGCCCGCTCCAAAGCCTCCGTCTTGTCCTTCACCATTGTCGCCGACGAGACGTGCACGGAGTAGCAACACGGAGGAGGAATCGCACGCGGCGGATGAATCTAGAGAAGGGAGGAAGAAAGGGGAACGCACTGCTTCAAAAACCCCCGTCCGAGGCCTTATATGAGGTTGCTTCCGAAAGTGGTCGACCGGTAGGCCTGGATGATCCTGTCAAATCCCGCAACAGTCCCCGCACGATACATGGCGAAAAAGGTGGCACGGAGATTGAGGCGTCCCTGCCTTATCCCGTCCGATTACTGCGGCTTCCTCCGCCCGCTTCGTTTCGAAAATTGAATCCGCTAAATCCGCGTGCCTGAAACCGTCGTCGGTAAGATTTCCTCCGTCCTATCACTCGGAGTTCACCAATTACAAAAAACACACTCGACAGATACAAAGAATGGATCAAGGCGACTGAAAAAGAAGTAGAAGCCGTCACCTAAGATTATTGATCCAGAGAAAAGACATGCTCATCACACAAAAAGTGGGTCGGAAGAGTTCTCAACTCCTTCCCCAATCAAACCTCGATCCATTCGGGGGCTACTGATGAGGTCATGTACCTAGGGTAGGGTCATGGACCTGTCCAAGATACCCTCCCCAAGGACACCTCTTAAAGAAAACACCTTTCAGTCGACCTGGAAGGATTCCACTCGACGGACCTGAAGACACTCGACCACCAGCCAACAACTCGGCCGCGGAAGATCTCTGATCGATCAACGCAAAGCAGATCGGTCATTAAGTGTCTTTATGGTCATCATAGCACTTTATGTGGGACGTTACCAGTAACTCCCTCTCTTAATGTACCTTCCCTACATAACTGAGGGCTGGAGGGGTCTGGCGAACCCTATATAAGCCACCCCCCTCCTCAATGTAAAGGGTTCGCAACCCTGTAACTCATACGCACATAATACAGTCGACCGCCTCCGGGCTCCGACACGTAGGGCTGTTACTTCCTCCGACAAGGGCCTGAACTCGTAAACATCTTGCGTATACAACTACTCCATAGCTAGGATCTTGCCTCTCCATACCTACCCCCCATTCTACTGTCAGACTTAGAACCACGACGAGGGTCTGCCCATGCACAGCACGACAACATGGCGGGCAAGGATTTTAGCGAGGTTGAAATTTCTTCTTGAAAAACTGAGGATTTCTCTCACATAAAGAAAGAAAGAAAGAAGCAGAGAAGCTGAGTGACCTGGCCTATGATGGAAATCTTTTAAAGCATCTAACTAAGCCACAGAAATGTTCATGCAGAAAATTGCTTGTGGAAATCGCGGTAACGGCTGTATATATAATTAATTAATGCTTACAAAAGTCATGATTTCTTTCCGCCAAATGAATATAGAATTTAATTAATGCTTCTAGAAATTACGTAAAATAATCAAATGTTTTTCCTTGGTAAATCGGTGATTTTTTAAATAGACATATACTCCATCGGTCCCGTTAGCTAGATCAGATTTTATTAAATAAGGATGTGTCTAGACAAGTTTAAGTGTTGGGTACATTTGTATCTAAACAAATCCAGATCAACTAATTTGGAGCAAAAGTTGTACAAACTATTAATGTTGTTCAGAAATCACAGATTTTCTTCCAACAAACAACTAAAATATTTTCCTATAGCACTAAAGTGGCATGGACACTTCAATTTTGGCAACCGCCGGTGTCAAAGTAACATCGACGCTTTCCGATCGTTGTATTGTGAGACTGATATGTCTCCAACGTATCTATCTATAATTTTTTATTGTTCCATGTTATTATCGTATCAATCTTGGATGTTTTATATACATTTACGAGAAACTTTACATCATTTTTTGGGACTAACCTACTAACTTAGTGCCCAGTACCAGTTGCTATTTTTCTTGTGTTTGACTTTGCAGAATATGAGTACCAAACAAAGCCCAAATGTCGTGACTTTTTGGAGATTTTTTGTGGCATGGAGGAACGAGAAGACAAAGGAGTGGCCCACTAGGCACCAGGGTGCGTCAGGGGCTTGGGGCACGCCCTGGTACACTATGGAGCCCATGAGCCTCTGTTTGACCTAACTCCTGCTCTATAAATACTCTAAAATCAGGAAACCTACCAGGGAGTCCACGAAATACTATTTTTGCTGCCGCAAGCCTTTATTCTCGAGAGATCACATCCGGTGACCCTTTCTGGCACTCTGCCGGAGGGAGAAACGATCACAGAGGGGTTCTACATTATCCTTGTTGTCCCTTTGAGGAGCGAGTCTACCGGAGAACCTTGCATGCTCATCATCGGGATCACCAACACTCTATTCACCATCAGGTTCATCTTCTCCATCAAATCTTCACCAGCACCATCTCATCTTCGAATCCTAGATCATCGCTCTAGCTCAATCTTTGTATCAAAGTTCATATTGGTACCTGATAACCCGCAAGTATACGGGATAGTTGTAGCCTCTTTTGATAAGTAAGAGTGTCGAACCCAACGAGGAGCTAAAGGTATAAAAATACTCTATCAAGTCCTATCGTCCACTGATACGACTCTACGCGCGCTTGAAGTTCGCTTTACCTAGAACAAGTATGAAACTAGAAGTACTTTGTAGGTGTGATAGGATAGGTTTGCAAGATAATAAAGAACACGTAAATAAAAAGTAGGGGCTGTTTAGATAAAGATGCAATAAAGTACATATAGCGAGTGTGGAAAAGTGGTGGTAGGAGTTGTGGAATTGTCCCTAAGCAATTAACTATGTTACTAGACCGATAGCAAGTATTATGTGGGAGAGGCATAAGCTAACACACTTTCTCTTCTTGGATCATATGAACTTATGATTGGAACTCTAGCAAGCGTCCGCAACTACTAAAGATTCATTAAGGTAAAACCCAACCATAGCATTAAAGCATCAAGTCCCCTTTATCCCATACGCAACAATCCCCTTACTCGGGTTTATGCTTCTGTCACTCAAGCAACCCACCATAAAAGAATCATGAACGTATTGCAACACCCTACAGCGGGAATCCCTCACGCTTGCGCGACACGGAGGGCACAATAGGACAGCAACATAACCACAAGCAAATTAAAGCAATCATAGCAATTCATCAACCAACAATAGGACAACGAAAATCTACTCAGACATCATAGGATGGCAACACATCATTGGATAATAATATGAAGCATAAAGAACCATGTTCAAGAAGAGGGTACAGCGGGTTGCGGGAGAGTGGACCACTGAATATAGATGGGGGAAGGTGATGGAGATGTTGGTGAAGATGGCGGAGGTGTTGGTGAAGATCGCGGTGATGATGATGGCCCCCGGCGGCGCTCCGGCGCCACCGGAAGCAAGGGGGAGAGAGCCCCCCTTCTTCTTCTTCTTCCTTGACATTCTCCCTAGATGGGAGAAGGGTTTCCCCTCTGGTCCTTGGCTCCCAAAAAATAGTATAAAAAGTTGCCAAAAGTATATGAAAGTTGTAGAATATTGGCGTGGAACAATAAAAAATTATAGATACGACTGAGACGTATCAGTACCTGTGAGTATTTTATGTGTTGATTCCATGTTTGTAGTTGATGCATAGGAGAACTATTTGTGAAAGACTGCTTATTAAGATTGTTCTTCATATATTCGTACCTACTGATCATTATCCATTAGTTCTTGAGGACATGCCAAAAGTCTCATTGGTAGTAGTCCTGTGATGCAGATTACCATTCAATGTTTTGATTATATGTGGTGTTGTTCTTCCTCTAGTGGTGTTAGGAGAACGTCGATTACATGACAATAACGTCACCATATTGAGTCCTAGGGGAAGGAATTGTGGAATCAGTTTGTTGATTATGGGTTGCTAGAGTCATAGTAACCGGTGGCACCACGGCTCAGAGCAACCGGTTTACCTTGCATTGCAAGCCCGAGATCAAGTCTTACGGCAACATACAACAACATGGCACAAAAACAACCGCTCTATTGATGCTAGCGGAAACATAAGTCTGATATTACATCAAGTCGAGAGGCTGCGGCACACATGGTGCGGCTGAACAGTATGTACATTATTTAATGAACATGAAGGAGCCTCGATCACATAAACTACGCGGCAACAGAATGACGACGAAATGGAATTCCATAGCATTTGGGACACCGGCGTGGACATAATCTAGACATGGAAGCTCTTCGATCTGATACAACTTGCACGAAATCTGGCATGACACGCCAGTCAAGACATTGAATATACTTGCAAGCTCACAACAAACATAAGCATAATGACAAACAATATCATGACAATTATTCAGGTTAATGGAATGCAAGTAGCACTACTGATGCAGTGCAACAAACACTGAGTCCCTCGAACTCGCTTACTAGACGGGTTACCTTGTAACCGAACGGTGATCATACCCGGATCACATCTAAAGCCAATCACTCACGATAATCTCACGATCCCACAAATCATCACAAAACCAGTGCCACAATAAATATTTAGTGTGTAAGATTACTTATAAATGTTGATCCATGGTGTGACTTACTCACGAATTGTGTCCAGAATCGAGGACGCGTCTATCAATAGATTGAATACACTCTGCAGAGGTAGCGACTTTACCCACACCATGGAATCCTTGGCCTCGGCATCCCATTCGGTTGGACCAGCGGTATTCCGACGAAACCCTTCCCTTAACATGACACTCTCCCGGCCATTCTGACCAATTCCCTCTCAAGGCTAAGTCATGGGTGGCCCCGTGCCTACCAAAGGCATCAACGGCCACCGTCGTGTCAAAACGGTCCCAAAGGGGGACAAGGTACCATAAAAACAAACGTGCACACAAGGTTATGTCTACTTACCAGTCCGTGGTACCAGACGCCCATAACCTTCCCTCGCTAGGGGCACCGCAAGAAGCATGATAACAGACCAATCAAGACCTCCCCATAAAGGTAAATGTGGTCGACCGAGAAAAACCCGATTCAGTGGCACCATGACTTGATCAACGTTATGTTCAAGTCGGATTATTATCAGGTTTAACTTGGAAATAAAATCATCCCAAGTCATCCGATGCCATGATCATGCAACTATTCGACATGCAACACATACAACTCATATGAACAGATCAACATCATCAAAATGATTTTCTTGCACTACTCATCATCAAACCTAACTGATTCTACCTCACTGGTTGTTATCATGCATCATTTTGATTAACTCAGAGTTTATATGAAAATCCAATTATCAAAAAGAAACTACCGTTATTCATCAAAGCATTTTCACTAAGTTAAAACTTTCTTCTAGTTGACCAAACTAGTTTATGCATTCAACAAGTAACTTAAGCAAGCATTTCAAGCATGACCAACTAACTAGCATTAAACCTTAATTATATAAGTAATTTAAAAGCATGAAAAATAGATCATATGCAAGTAGGAAAATTCATAGATATTGAAACGACACCATCCAAATGCTGGTGTGGCTTGCCTTAGTGTAGAGGAGGTTCACACTCCTCCGGGTTATCTTCAAGACAAGTCTCTCCCTCTGAAAATATTTAAAACCACAAAAATATATCAAAAACCATTCAAAATCACCAGAAATTCTAGATACCAAGGAAAAATTCACACTTTGTTGTGCTGCTAGAGCTCTTAAAACAAACACGATGCAAAAAGAATCAACTCATTTGGACTTATAGGTTAAAAGTTATCACCGGTCAAATTTCTGGTAAATTTTTTGAATTAAACAGAAAACCTGGGGGTTGACGTCGATGGCGTAAACACAGAATACGTCTCCACTCGTACTGCTTCGGGCGCGAGTGGAGAGGCTGACAGTGGCCCCACCTGTTAGTAGAGAGAGGGGAGAAGAACAGAGCACGCACGGCGCCCGCCAGAGCTCACACCGACAAGGAGGGTTCTTGGGCGATTCCAGAGGGTAGAAGAGGAGAGGGTCACGCCGCACCTGCCTGCACTCCGTGGCTTGTCGGGGATGGCGGAGCTGCTCGCAATCAAGCTCGCGAGTGGCGGTTGCGGTCGGACTTGCCGGAGTGGAATAAGGTGACGCGAGGGGCTACTCTAGGGATTCAACGCCTCGCACGGCACCAGTGGACCTCCAATGATGCGCCTACGGGGTTGGTTGAGCTCGAGGGGATCTGGAACGAGGTGGAGGGTCTGCGAGGGTCGCCAGCAAGCTCGGGTCGGGGATGGCGGCCAGAGGCCTGCCCGGCTAGGCTTCGGCTAAGCTACGGGTTCGTGGTGGTTGAGAGGTGCAGTGTGAGGCTTCGGAGCGGAGGTAGGGGCTCTATATATAGCCGGAGGAGGAGGGGGATACGTGGTGCCGCCGGAGTTCTCTGGAAGCCGGTGAGCAATGACGAAGGGCGCCAGAGGGAGGGAAGAGCTCAACGATCATGCGGGACCTATCGCAGCCCGTGGACGAGCACAGGAAGCAGAGGGGGAAGAAGACAAGGGCAGGCGCAAGACGTGGGCTTTTCGCCACGACGCGTGCCGTGCTTCTCGGCGTATCCGGCATCGGCGAGCGCCAGGGAGGGGTCATTGGTGATGAGTCGAGGCTGGTGGCGCGACACGGCAGCTGTCGGCAACCTCTGGCTAGAGCATGCGCTGAACAAAGGCACTGGCGCGACGCAGAGCGAATGGAACGCATGCCAAAGCCCATGTCCTCGCGCAGTCACCATGCTGGCATGGTCAAAACGACGCCCACGCTCGGCCAAACCTTGTCTGGGGTGTTGTTCGTGCAGTGTTGGGTCTAGGAAAGATGAGAACTCAATGCCAGGCCAACCAGATAGGACTTGAGCTTGCTGGCAAGTTACTGGTCAGAAACTTGGTCGCCAAGTTTGGAGGGCTTCTAGAAGGTCATTAGAGCTGATCTCCGGGGTTAAGCTTTTCTTAGGAGGGTAATGAGGCTCAAGATTACCAGCTCCATTGATCAAAGAAAATACACTTGTTGTACAAAGTGCATTTTTGAGCCAGAAATGAAATGATTTTATGTAGCAAAAATATTCCAAAAATTCATGCAATATTTTTGCTTAGGGAGGTGGCCCAAGATTCAAAGAATATTTAGGAATTATATCAGGATTTTTGGAGCAATAAAATGAGGGTTGCTTTGGAGCACTTTTACGATATGAGTTTCAGAGGAGAATTTGAGTTTTTTTTCTTTTATGAAAAATACTCCTTGGGCCATTTTGGGGTTTTCCAGAGAAATAAGGTTGAATGGGAGGTAGATGGGTCACTTGGATGAAAGTCAAGGGCATGCCCAAGTGCTAAGTCCATTTGAATTGATTCCAAAAACTCAAATCCAAAGCAAGGGCAAATAAAGTCCGGAAAAAGAGAGAAGGCAAAATCCAGGCTGTCACAAACCTCCCCCACTAAGATTGAATCTTGTCCTTGAGATTCGGTTGCTCGGGAAAATAGTTTTGGGTAGGAAGTCCTTAAAAATTCATCTCTTTCCCAGGTTGCCTATTCCTCGGTGCGATGCTCCCATTGAACCTTGTAAAACCTTATCACTTTGCTGCGAGTGACTCTCTCTGTCTCATCCAATATTCTGATCTGTTTCTCCTCATATGGTAAATCCTTAGCCAGTTCTATCTCTGCCATATCAGTCCTTTTATCCGGTGGCGAGATACATATTATGAACTGTGAGACATGGAACACGTTGTGTACCTCTGACAGTTCCAGTGGCAACTCCAACCGATAAGCAATCTGTTACGACCGGTCATGACCGGAAATGCACTAATATATCTCGGGTCCCAATTTTCCTTGGGTCTAAAATCTCTTAACTCCTTTCATATGGGTTACTCGGAGATACACATGTTCTCCGGGTTCAAGCTGATCTCACGGTACTTTGCATCACAATAACTCTTCTGTCGTGACTTGGCCAACTGAAGTCTGTCTTGGATCTTCTTCCTCTAGTGGTGTTAGGAGAGCGTCGATTACATGACAATAACGTCACCATATTGAGTCCTAGGGGAAGGAATTGTGGAATCAGTTTGTTGATTATGGGTTGCTAGAGTCATAGTAACCGGTGGCACCACGGCTCAGAGCAACCGGTTTACCTTGCATTGCAAGCCCAGAGATCAAGTCTTCTGGCAACATACAACAACATGGCACAAAAACAACCGCTCTATTGATGCTAGCGGAAACATAAGTCTGATATTACATCAAGTCGAGAGGCCAAGCGGCACACATGGTGCGGCTGAACAGTATGTACATTATTTAATGAACATGAAGGAGCCTCGATCACATAAACTACGCGGCAACAGAATGACGACGAAATGGAATTCCATAGCACTGGGACACCGGCGTGGACATAATCTAGACATGGGAAGCTCTTCGATCTGATACAACTTGCCTGAAATCTGGCATGACACGCCAGGTCAGTACATTGAATATACTTGCAAGCTCACAACAAACATAAGCATAATGACAAACAATATCATGACAATTATTCAGGTTAATGGAATGCAAGTAGCACTACTGATGCAGTGCAACAAACACTGAGTCCCTCGAACTCGCTTACCAGACGGGTTACCTTGTAACCGAACGGTGATCATACCCGGATCACATCTAAAGCCAATCACTCACGATAATCTCACGATCCCACAAATCATCACAAAACCAGTGCCACAATAAATATTTAGTGTGTAAGATTACTTATAAATGTTGATCCATGGTGTGACTTACTCACGAATTGTGTCCGTAACCGAGGACGCGTCTATCAATAGATTGAATACACTCTGCAGAGGTAGCGCACTTTACCCACACCATGGAATCCTTGGCCTCGGCATCCCATTCGGGTGGACCAGCGGTATTCCGACGAAACCCTTCCCTTAACATGACACTCTCCCGGCCATTCTGACCAATTCCCTCTCAAGGCTAAGTCATGGGTGGCCCCGTGCCTACCAAAGGCATCAACGGCCACCGTCGTGTCAAAACGGTCCCAAAGGGGGACAAGGTACCATAAAAACAAACGTGCACACAAGGTTATGTCTACTTACCAGTCCAGGGTACCGCACGCCCATAACCTTCCCTCGTTGGGGGCACCGGCAAGAAGCATGATAACAGACCGAATCAAGACCTCCCCATAAAGGTAAATGTGGTCGCACTGAGAAAAACCCGATTCAGTGGCACCATGACTTGATCAACGTTATGTTCAAGTCGGATTATTATCAGGTTTAACTTGGAAATAAAATCATCCCAAGTCATCCGATGCCATGATCATGCAACTATTCGACATGCAACACATACAACTCATATGAACAGATCAACATCATCAAAAATGATTTTCTTGCACTACTCATCATCAAACCTAACTGATTCTACCTCACTGGTTGTTATCATGCATCATTTTGATTAACTCAGAGTTTATATGAAAATCCAATTATCAAAAAGAAACTACCGTTATTCATCAAAGCATTTTCACTAAGTTAAAACTTTCTTCTAGTTGACCAAACTAGTTTATGCATTCAACAAGTAACTTAAGCAAGCATTTCAAGCATGACCAACTAACTAGCATTAAACCTTAATTATATAAGTAATTTAAAAGCATGAAAAATAGATCATATGCAAGTAGGAAAATTCATAGATATTGAAACGACACCATCCAAATGCTGGTGTGGCTTGCCTTAGTGTAGAGGAGGTTCACACTCCTCCTGGTTATCTTCAAGACAAGTCTCTCCCTCTGAAAATATTTAAAAACCACAAAAAATATATCAAAAACCATTCCGAAAATCACCAGAAATTCTAGATACCAAGGAAAAAATTCACACTTTGTTGTGCTGCTAGAGCTCTTAAAAACAAACACGATGCAAAAAGAATCAACTCATTTGGACTTATAGGTTAAAAGTTATCACTGGTCAAATTTCTGGTAAATTTTTTG
Organism: Aegilops longissima; assembly: GCA_021605205.1. Taxonomy (NCBI): domain Eukaryota; kingdom Viridiplantae; phylum Streptophyta; class Magnoliopsida; order Poales; family Poaceae; genus Aegilops; species Aegilops longissima. The sequence continues at coordinate 788,240,658 of CM038678.1, forward strand.
AATTAAACAGAAAACCTGGGGGTTGACGTCGATGGCGTAAACACAGAATACGTCTCCACTCGTACTGCTTCGGGCGCGAGTGGAGAGGCTGACAGCGGGCCCCACCTGTTAGTAGAGAGAGGGGGAGAGAAGAAACAGAGCACGACGGCGCTCCGCCAGAGCTCACACCGACAAGGAGGGGTTCTTGGGCGATTCCAGAGGGGTAGAAGAGGAGAGGGGGTCACGTCGCACCTGCCTGTACCCGTGGCTTGTCGGGGGATGGCCGGAGCTGCTCGCAATCAAGCTCGCGAGTGGCGGTTGCGGTCGGGACTTGCCGGAGTGGAATAAGGTGACGGCGAGGGGCGACTCTAGGGGATTCAACGCTTCCAGACGGCACCAGTGGACCTCCAATGATGCGCCTACGGGGTTGGTTGAGCTCGAGGGGATCTGGAACGAGGTGGAGGGTCTGCGAGGGTCGCCAGCAAGCTCGGTCGGGATGGCGGCCGAGGCCTGCCCGCTAGGCCGGCTAAGCTACGGGTTCGTGGTGGTTGAGAGGTGCAGTGTGAGGCTTCGGAGCGGAGGTAGGGGCTCTATATATAGCCGGAGGAGGAGGGGGATACGTGGTGCCGCCGGAGTTCTCTGGAAGCCGGTGAGCAATGACGAAGGGCGCCAGAGGGAGGGAAGAGCTCAACGATCATGCGGGACCTATCGCAGCCCGTGGACGAGCACAGGAAGCAGAGGGGGAAGAAGACAAGGGCACGGGCGCACTGTGGCTTTTCGCCACGACGTGCCCGTGCTTACTGCGGCGTATCCGGCATCGGCGAGCGCCAGGGAGGGGTCATTGGTGATGAGTCGAGGCTGGTGGCGCGACACGGCAGCTGTCGGCAACCTCTGGCTAGAGCACGCGCTGAACAAAGGCACTGGCGCGACGCAGAGCGAATGGAACGCATGCCAAAGCCCATGTCCTCGCGCAGTCACCATGCTGGCATGGTCAAAACGACGCCCACGCTCGGCCAAACCTTGTCTGGGGTGTTGTTCGTGCAGTGTTGGGTCTAGGAAAGATGAGAACTCAATGCCAGGCCAACCAGATAGGACTTGAGCTTGCTGGCAAGTTACTGGTCAGAAACTTGGTCGCCAAGTTTGGAGGGCTTCTAGAAGGTCATTAGAGCTGATCTCCTGGGGTTAAGCTTTTCTTAGGAGGGTAATGAGGCTCAAGATTACCAGCTCCATTGGATCAAAGAAAAATACACTTGTTGTACAAAGTGCATTTTTGAGCCAGAAATGAAATGATTTTATGTAGCAAAAATATTCCAAAAATTCATGCAATATTTTTGCTTAGGGAGGTGGCCCAAGATTCAAAGAATATTTAGGAATTATATCAGGATTTTTGGAGCAATAAAAATGAGGGTTGCTTTGGAGCACTTTTTCTGATATGAGTTTCAGAGGAGAATTTGAGTTTTTTTTCTTTTATGAAAAATACTCCTTGGGCCATTTTGGGGTTTTCCAGAGAAATAAGGTTGAATGGGAGGTAGATGGGTCACTTGGATGAAAGTCAAGGGCATGCCCAAGTGCTAAGTCCATTTGAATTGATTCCAAAAACTCAAATCCAAAGCAAGGGCAAATAAAGTCCGGAAAAAGAGAGAAGGCAAAATCCAGGCTGTCACAAACCTCCCCCACTAAGATTGAATCTTGTCCTTGAGATTCGGTTGCTCGGGAAAATAGTTTTGGGTAGGAAGTCCTTAAAAATTCATCTCTTTCCCAGGTTGCCTATTCCTCGGTGCGATGCTCCCATTGAACCTTGTAAAACCTTATCACTTTGCTGCGAGTGACTCTCTCTGTCTCATCCAATATTCTGATCTGTTTCTCCTCATATGGTAAATCCTTAGCCAGTTCTATCTCTGCCATATCAGTCCTTTTATCCGGTGGCGAGATACATATTATGAACTGTGAGACATGGAACACGTTGTGTACCTCTGACAGTTCCAGTGGCAACTCCAACTGATAAGCAACTGTTCTGACTGGTCATGACTGGAAACAGACCAATATATCTGGGTCCCAATTTTCCTTGGGTCTAAAATCTCTTAACTCCTTTCATATGGGTTACTCGGAGATACACATGTTCTCCGGGTTCGAAGCTGATCTCACGGTACTTTGCATCACAATAACTCTTCTGTCGTGACTTGGCCAACTGAAGTCTGTCTTGGATCTCCTTAACTTGCTTCTCAGCCTCCATCATCAAATCAGTCCCGAAAATGTGGCTGCCTCTTGTCTGAGACCAGTTTACTGGAGTGCGGCACTTACGGCCATACAGGGCTTTATAGGGTGACATTTTTAAGCTGGTCTAGAAACTGTTGTTGTAGGAAAACTCGGCATACGGTAGACAATCTTCCCACTTGGATCCTTGGGCCAAAGCACATGCTCGGAACATATCTTCGAGTATTTGATTTACTCGCTCAGTCTGTCCGCCTGTCTGGGGATGATAAGTTGTGTTGTATTTCAGTGCAGTCCCCAAGGCTTGATGTAGACGGGACCAAAAGGCTGAAGTAAAGAGAGATCCTCTATCTGAAGTGATTGTCTTTGGCACTCCATGCAGACTGACGATTCTGGACACATATAACTGTGCAAGTTGATCGGCACGGTAGGTGGTCCGGATGGGAAGGAAGTGGGATACCTTTGTTAATGTGTCCACTACGACCCATATTGCGTTGTTTCCTTGGTGGGTCCTTGGTAGACCTGTGATGAAATCCATGCAGACATCATCCCATTTCCATTCTAATACGGGTAAGGGTTGAAGGAGTCCTGTGGGCTTTTGGTGTTTCACCTTTACTTTGTTGCATATATCACAACAAGCAACAAAATATGCGATATCTTTCTTCATTCCATCCAACCAGAATACCTGACGAAGGTCTTCGTACATTTTGGTGCCACCTGGGTGAATTGAATACGAAAATTCGTGTGCTTCTGCCAATATCTTCTTTCTCAGATTTGCTTGGTTGGGTACGCAAATCCTTCCTCGAAACCGTAGCGTACCTTGTTGATCCTTAGAGAAATCATGTGTCTTTCCTTCTTGCGTACGCTTGGCATGCGATTGCAGTGATACGTCATATGCCTGGGCTCTGTGAATTTCCTCCTCGAGGGTAGGAGCAACTTCCAATATGCTGGCAAGACTGGCATCAACTATCACGAAATTGAGCTGAGCGATTTCTTCGCAATGTTCAGGAGGCAAAGAATCCATTAGAGCATTTAGACTGGCAGGCTTGCGGCTGAGGGCATCGGCAACCACATTAGCTTTACTCGGGTGATAATATATCCCGAGGTCATAGTCCTTGACCAACTCGAGCCATCTTCGCCGACGGAGGTTTAAATCTGGCTGAATGAATATATATTTGAGACTCTTGTGGTCAGCAAATATCTGACACCTCTTTCCAACAAGATAGTGTCTCCAAATCTTCAAAGCATGCACAACAGCGGCCAATTCCAAATCATGAGTTGGATAGTTCCCTTCATGAGGCCGTAGTTGTCTGGATGCATTGGCCACAACCTTGCCATCTTGCATGAGTACACATCCAAGGCCTTTTCTGGAGGCATCGCAGTAGACATCAAAACTGCGGTAGATGTCAGGAAGAGTCAATACTGGTGCTAATGTCAGTCTGGTTGTTAGCTCATTGAGGCTCCTTTCGAAGTCCTCCGTCCATTAAAACTTCTTATCCGTCTTTAGGAGCTCTGTCATCGTCTTGGAAATCTTAGAGAATCCTTCAATAAAACGGCGGTAATATCTGGCTAATCCAAGGAAACTCTAGATTTTTGAGACTGTAGTGGGTGCGGCCCAATCAAGCACATCTTTCACCTTACTTCGATCCACGGCTATCCCTTCCACTGAGAGAACATGCCCAAAAATCCAACTTGCTTGATCCAAAACACGCATTTGCTGAACTTTGCATAAAGCTGATGGTCGCGGAGCCTTTGCAAAACTGCTCAGAGGTGGTCCTTGTGCTCTTCTTCGCTTTTTGAGTAGATGAGGATGTCATCGATGAATACCACCACAAACTTGTCCAAGAAATCCATAAACACCTTATTCATCATAAGCATGAAAAAGGCAGGGGCGTTGGTGAGACCGAAGGACATAACGGTATCTTCATAAAGACCGTACCGAGTGGTGAACGCGGTCTTGGGAATATCTTCCTTCTTGATTTTGAGTTGATGGTATGTCCTCAAATCAATCTTGGAGAATACTTTAGCCCCACTGAGTTGATCATACAAATCATCAATCCTCGGTAGTGGATACTTGTTCTTGATAGTGACGTCATTCAGCTGTCGGTAGTCCACACACATCCGAAGACTACCGTACTTTTTATCCACGAATATAGCGGGTGATCCCCAAGGTGAAGAGCTTGGACGGTTGTATCCTTTTTGCAGCATCTCATCAAGTTTTTTCTCTAATTCCACCAATTCTGATGAAGGCATCCGATAATATTTCTTGTATGTCGGTGCGGTTCCAGGTACCAAGTCAATTGCAAACTCTAGCTCTCTGTCTAGCGGCATTCCAGGTAATTCCTCAAGAAATACATCTGGATACTCACTAACCACAGGAATCAATTCCAGTTCTTCATTCACAGCCGCAAAAACCATTTCCTTCTTGGGTATGTTCCTGCGGGCATAAAAACTTGTGGTGCGACCTTCCTGACTTGCCATGGTGACTTCTCTGGTCGCACAGTTGATGCATACTTGATATTGGCTTAACCAATTCATTCCCAGAATAATGTCCAATTTGGCAGACTCGATGACTATTAGGGACGTTGGAAACTTGACTCCCTTGATATCAATTTCCAAATTACGGCAGACCAGGTTGCTTCGGAGCACCAATCCCGGGGATTGTACCATCATATTTTTTCTCAAAATCGAGCAACAAAATTTGTTTTGGGCAACAAGACTCCGCGAAATGAAAGAGTGGGAAGCCCTAGAGTAAAATAAAATTATTGCAGGTATGTTATTAACAGGGAATATACCAATGACGACTTCCGGGTCCTCTTGGGCTTCGTCGGCGGAGAGGTGATGGATTTGTCCTTGGATGGCCCTCGGGGTGGAAAATGGCTCCTGGTAGTTGACTTGTGGATGGAGTGGAGCTGTTGGCTTGCCGTTCTTGGGGCATTGTCTGGCGTAATGTCCGGTTTGTCCATATTTAAAACAGGTATTGTTGTGTTGACATTCTTCAAGTACCGGACTGGTCACGACATTCTTGACTTGAGTTGTGGTCTTGTTGACATTCTGCTGCCAATTGGGTTTGTACTCAACCTGAGTCTGTTGCCAAGTACGAGCCTTCTGCACTGGTTGCATATCCTTCTTAGGCTCGAATTTGCGCTTGTGGTCATTACTAGCGGGCCTGTTGTCGTGCATGAGCTTGTGCTCCCTTTCTGCGATGAGGGCCTTGTTCACCAGAGTTTGGAAATCTGGGAAATCAAACATAATGAGAGTGCATATGAGGTGTTGGTTCAATCATCCAAGAAATCTGTCGGCCTTCCTTTCTTCTGTGGCCACATCATAAAGAGAATAGCCGGCCAAATGGTTGAACATGTTCAGGTACTAACTTACACAGGCTTCCTTGAGTGAGAGCGAGGAATTAGCGCTGCTTGATTTTCATAATCTCGGCGGGAATATGATACTTGTGGAAATGATCCTTGAATTTGGTCCAAGTAATCTCTTCGTCTACGGGCCACATAGCCTTAGCATTATCCCACCATATAGCGGCAGCTCCTTCCAGATAATGTGTTGTGAACGGAACCTTGTCTCCTTCTTCAGTACGAGCAATTTCCAGTTTCTTCTCAATAGTCCTCAACCAATCATCGCCTTCCAAAGGATCGATCACTTGACTGAAACTGGGAGGCTTGGTTCTCTGAAAATCTGACAGCTTTGAGTAATGAACATTCTGATTTCCATTCTGTCCAACTATAACTATCACACTTCTCAATAGCTCCATCAGATCATTTTTCCTTCTTTCTTCAAACATATGCATGATTTTATCAGTGGAGGGCGGATGTGGCGGTGGAGGCGGTGGTGGCTGGTACGGCTCGGGGTAATGTCTTGCCTGTTTTGCGGAGCGACGAACAGGGACATCCTCACAAGCTTGACTGATGCTGCCTCCCCGTGTCATCCTATTATTTATTTTCCCAATACAAAGCAACCACGATTAGAAATATCCAGGAATGGGAGTAAAAGCTAGTAGGTTGCTTCCCACAGATGACAACAATGTCTCTATAGTGGCTGGCACGTTTAGATTGTGTCTTGTCCCGTGCATCTAGGATACCCACTTGGTATGGACCACAGGATGTGCTAATGTATGGCCCTCGAGGATGATAGGTTCCGGCCGGCAGCGCTGCGGTAGGCAAAGCACATGGAGATCTCCAAACCGAGTGAGGCAGTAGACCATACCATTTCCGTGGTAGAGGAGGTCGACGATCTGGTCTCCAACGGTGAGGTAGATGGGGTCGAGGCCGGCCCACCACCTGGCGCCAGCGGTGACGTAGAAAAGCATATTGATGTCACATATGACGGCGGCCAGGAAGTCGTCACTGGTGGGGTTGGGCGCAAAGATCACCTTCGATACGAGGCGGCTTCCGTAGATCAGCGGGGCCAGGAGGATCTCTATGGCCATGATGGGGTGGAAGAGGCTAAGCAGACTATGACCACCGTCGATGTAGACAGAGAGGGCAAGCCATCCGCCGCAATCGCCAAGATAGGTCCTAACTGAGGTGATTGTGGTGAGCTTGAAGGAGTGGCATGCGGCGGGGTAGAGCTTGCCTGAAGGGATGGGGTTGACTCCGAAGGAGCAACGCGTGAGGATCGAGGCTACAGTGGTACGGCGGTCGATGGTGGTGGTGATGCAGCGCTTGGCGTGGTCGTCGCTGTGGTCCGCGAACAGCAACGACGACGGGGAAGTGAGCGCAAAACACGCTGTCGGGCAAGTTCCCCACGCACTCGCGTAGCACTTGAGGTCGTCAAGTCCGTCGGCAATGCGGCAGACAAGATCCGGCGGGATGTCTGCCCACGCCAAGCATGACAACATGGCGGGGCAAGGATTTTGGCGAGCTTGGGGAATTTCTTAATGAAAAACGAGGGGCTTTCACTCACAAAAAGAAAGAAAGAAACAGAGAAGCTGAGTGACCTGGCCAATGATGGAAATCTTATAAAGCGTCTAATTAAGCCACAGAAACGTTCATGCAGAAAATTGCTAGCAGAAATCGCGGTAACAGCTGTATATATAATTTAATTAATGCTTCCAAAAGTCATGATTTCCTTCCGCCGAATGAATATAGAATTTAATTAATGCTTCCAGAAATTACATAAATTAATCAAATGTTTTCCCTTGGTAAATCGTGAGTTCTTACTCTTTTTTGTTTTTGTTTTTGGTAAATCGTGATTGTCTGAAAATAGACATATACTCCATCGGTACCGCGTTAGCTAGCTCAGATTTTATTAAATAAGGATTTATCCAGAAAATTTTAAGTGTTGGGTACATTTGTATCTAAGCAAATCTAGATCAACTAATTTGTAGCAAAGGTTGTACAAAATATTAATGTTGCTCAGAAATCACATTTTTCTTCCAACAAACAACTACAATATTTTTCTTGTGCTTCGGGAAGGAACGAGAACATAAAGGAGTTGCCCACAAGGCACCAGGGTGCATCAGGGGCCTGGGGCGTACCCTGGTACATAGTGGGGCCCATGAGCCTCTATTAGACCTAACTCTGCCTCTATAAATACTCTAAAATTAGGAAAGCTATCAGGGAGTCCGTGAAGTACTATTTTTGATGTTGCAAGCCTTTATCCTCTAGAGATCACATCCAGGGACCCTTTCTGGCACTCTTGCGGAGGGAGAAACGATCACGGAGGGGTTCTACATCATCCTTGTTGTCCCATCAAGGAGCGACTCTACCGGAGAACCTTGCATGTTCATCATCGGGATCACCAACACTCTATTTATCATCAGGAGCATCTTCACCATCAACATCTTCACTAGCACCATCTCATCTTCGAACCGTAGATCATCGCTCGTGCTCAATCTTTGTATCAAAGATCATATTGGTACCTGTGAGTATTTTATGTGTTGATTACATGTTTGTAGTTGATGCACAGGAGAATTATTTGTGAAAGATTGTTATATTAAGATAGTTCTTCATATATTCCTACCTACTGATCATTATCCATATGATGACTTGTGAGTTGATCCATTAGTTCTTGAGGACATGCCAAAAGTCTCATTGATAGTAGTCATGTGAAGTAGATTACCATTCAATGTTTTGATTATATGTGGTGTTGTTCATCCTCTAGTGGTGTTATGAGAAATTCGATTACATGACATGCACCGTATTGAGTCCTAGGGGACACAATTGTGGAATCAGTTTGTTGATTATGGGTTGCTGGAGTCATAGTAACCCAAACCCCAGTTTATCAATTGTTATGTGAGGGGCTGTTTTGGAATCAATTGTTTAATGTTATTTTTAATTTGTCTTGATTACTTCAAATGTAGGGAACAGTGAATCAAATGACAGGCCGATGATTCCATTTGAGTTAAGTAAACTTTGAATGTTGTATACACAAAACATGAACAAAACAATCTATCGACGATACAACATCACTTCCACCAATGTTGTTGGTGGTCCTTATCACTATGTCGTCAAGCTGCCCCAATGACGCGTCACTTTTTTCCATATAAGCATGGTCCCTTGCGCAGGCCTGGTAAACTCGTCTTTCATTCATCACTTAGAAAGTACCAACATATTGTGCTTTGTCGAGACCCCGGAACGACACCATCCATGAGAGGAATGCAAGGTGTTGACCTACCAGTTTTCATGTCATAGACCATGCCCCAATCCCTACCTTTACCATCGATCCAGTACACACAATCACCCTTTAGTCCCAGAAATCCTTCCGCATATATCGACACTTCATTGTTCCTCCCAACGTCCCAACATGGTCTACACTGGGGGTCATACCTCAGAACAAATATTTCGTCATGTTCTACATGGTAACAACCCCCTCCTCATAACTGCAAACTAACCATGCAAGCTGCATTCCTCGAGATTTGGTATATGTTACCATCGCAGAACACAATGTTATTAGCACTAGTGATAGTCGAGATTGTATTATATGGTGGGGCGGAACTGGTGGCGGAGTCGAACAGTAGGTTGCTTCCCACAGATGACAACCATGTCTCTATAGTGGCTGACACGTTTAGATCTGGTCTTGTCCCGTGCATCTAGATGACCCACTTGGTATGCACTATAGGATGTGCTAATGTGTGGCCCTCGAGGATGATAGGTCCCCGGTGGCAGCACTGCGGTAGGCGAAGCACGTGAAGATCTCCAAACCTACTAAGGCAGTACTGTGGTAGTGGAGGTCGGCGATCTGGTCTCCATCGCTGAGGCGGATGGGTTCGAGGCTGGCCCGCCACCTGGCCCCAGCGGTGACGTAGAAAAGCCTATTGATGTCACATAAGACGGCAGCCAGGAAGTCATAACTGGTGGGGTTGGGCGCAAAGACCATCTTCGATACGAGGCGGCTGCCCTAGATCAGCAGGGGCAGGAGGATCTCAACGGCCATGATGGGATTGAAGATGCTAAGCAGACTATGACCACCGTCGATGCAGACAAAGAGGGCAAGCCATCCGCCGCAGTAGCCAAGACAGTTCCTAACCGAGGGGATTCTGGTGAGCTTGAAGGAGTGGCATGCTGCGGTGTAGAGGTTGCCTCAAGGGATGGGGTTGACCCCGAAGGAGCAACGCGTGAGGATCGAGGCTACAGTGGTACGACACTCGATGGTGGTCGTGATGGAGCGCTTGGCAGGGTCGTCGTTGTGGTCCACGAGCAGCAGCGGCGACGGGGGCATGAGCATGAAACGCGTTGTCGGGCAAGTTCCCCGCGCACTCACGTTGCACTTGAGGTCGTCAAGTCCGTCAGCAATGCGGCAGAAAGATCCGGCGGTAGGTCTGCCCACGCCCGGCATGACAACTTGGCGGGGCAAGGATTTTGGCAAGGTTGGGGAATTTCTTAATGAAAAATGAGGAGCTTTCGCTCACACTAAGAAAGACAGAATGAAAGAAACAGAGAAGCTGAGTGACCTGGCCAATGATGCAAATCTTTTAATGCGTCTAACTAAGCAACAGAAACGTTCATGCAGAAAATTGCTTGCAGAAATCGCGGTAACAGTTGTATATATAATTTAATTAATGCTTCCAAAAGTCGTGATTTCCTTCCGCCAAATGAATATAGAATTTAATTAATGCTTCCAAAAATTACGTAAAATAATCAAATGTTTTTCCTTGGTAAATCATGATTTCTTACTCTTTTCTGTTTTTGTTTTTGGTAAATCATGATTTCTTACTCTTTTTTGTTTTTCTTTTTGGTAAATCATGATTGTTTGAAAATAGACATATACTCCATCGGTCCCGCGTTAGCTAGCTCAGATTTTATTAAATAAGAATGTATCCAGAGAAGTTTAACTGTTGGGTACATTTGTATCTAAAGAAATCTAGATCAACTAATTTGGAGCAAAGGTTTTACAAAATATTAATGTTGTTTAGAAATCACAGATTTTCTTCCAACAAACAACTACAATATTTTTCCTATAGCACTAAAGTGGCATGACCCCTTAAATTTTGGCCAACGCCCGGTGTGTGAACACCGACACGCTCGCTCGTTGCAATGTGAGATTGATATGTCTCCAACTTCTATCTATAATTTGTTATTGTTCCATGTTATTATAGTATCAATCTTGGAAGCTTTATATACATTTACAAGAAACATTACATCATTTTTTGGGACTAACCTACTAACATAGTGCCCAGTACCAGTTGCTATTTTTTCTTGTGTTTGACTTTGCATAATATGAGTACCAAACAAAGTACAAATGCCACGAATTTTTGGAGATTTATTTCTGGCATTAAGAGACCCTCGATGCTTTGGGGAGGAACGAGAAGACAAAGGAGTGGCCCACTAGGCACCATGGGGCGTCAGGGGCCTCGGTGCGCCCTTGTACATAGTGGGGCCCATGAGCCTCGGTTTGACCTAACTCTGCCTCTATAAATACTCTAAAATCAGGAAACCTACCAGGGAGTCCATGAAATACTATTTTTGCTCCCGCAAGCCTTTATTGTCAAGAGATCACATCCGGGGACCCTTTCTGGCACTCTTCTGGAGGGAGAACGATCCACGGAGGGGTTCTACATCACCCTTGTTGTCCCTTCGAGGAGCGACTCTACCGGAGAGCCTTGCATGTTCATCATCGGGATCACCAGCACTCTATTCATCATCAGGAGCATCTTCTACATCAACATCTGCATCAGCATCATCTCATCTTCGAACCCTAGATCATCGCTCTTCCTCAATCTTTATGTCAAATATCATATTGGTCCTTTTGAGTATTTTATGGGTTGATTACACATTTGTAGTTGATGCATAGGAGAATTATTTGTAAAAGATTGTTATATTCAGATTATTCTTCATATATTCATACCTACTGATCATTATCCATATGATGTCTTTTGAGTTGATCCATTAGTTCTTGAGGACATGCCAAAAGTCTCCTTGATAGTAGTCATGTGAAGTAGATTACCATTCAATGTTTTGATTGTATGTGGTGTTGTTCTTCCTCTAGTGGTGTTATTAGAACGTTGATTACATGACATGCACTTCACCGTAGTGTGTCCTAGGGAAAGGAATTGTGGAATCAGTTTGTTGATTATGGGTTGCTAGAGTGATAGTAACCCAAACCCCAGTTTATCAATTGTAATGTGAGGGGCTGTTTTGGAACCAATTGTTTAATGTTATTTTTAATTTCTCTTGATTACTTCAAATGTAGGGAACGGTGAATCAAATGACAGGCCGATGATTCCATTTGAGTTAAATAAACTTTGAACGTTGTATACACAAAACACGAACAAAACCATCTATCGACGGTACAACATCACTTCCACCAATGTTGTTGGTGGTCCTTATCACTATGTCGCCAAGCTGCCCCAATGACGCGTCACTTTTTCCATATTAAGCATGGTCCCTTGCGAAGGCCTGGTAAATTCTTCTTGCATTCAGCACTCAGAAAGTACCAAAATATTGTGCTTTGTCGAGACCCCGGAGCGCCACATCCATGAGAGGAATGCAAGGTGTTAACCTCCCAGTTTTCATGTCATAGACCATTCCCCATCCCTACCTTTCCCACCGATCCAGTACACACAATCACCCTTTAGTCTCGGAATACCTTCCGCATATATCAACACTTCATTGTTCCTCCCAACATCCCAACATGGTCGGCGCTGGGGGTCATACCTCAGAAGAAATATTTCGTCATGTTCTACATGGTAATAACCCCATCCTGGCAGTTGCAAACTAACCATGCAAGCTGCATTCCTCCAGATTTGGTATATGTTACCATCACATAACACAATGTTATTAGCACTAGTGAAAGTCGTGATTGTATTATATGGTGGGGCGGAACTGGTGGCGGAGTCGAACAGTAGGTTGCTTCCCACAGATAACAACCATGTCTCTATAGTGGCTGACGAGTTTAGATCTTGTCTTGTCCCGTGCAATTAGATGACCCACTTGTGCTAATGTGTGGCCCTCGAGGATGATAGGTTCCTGGCGGCAGCGATGCGGTACGCGAAGCACGTGCAGATCTCCAAACCGACTAAGGCAGTAGACCATACCATTTCTGTGGTAGAGGAGGTCGGCGATGTGATCTCCATCGGTGAGCCGGATGGGGTCGAGGCCGGCCTACCACCTGGACCCAACGGTGACGTAGAAAAGCCTATTGATGTCACATATGACGGCGGCCAGGAAGTCATCACTGGTGGGGTTGGGCGCAAAGACCATCTTCGATAGAAGGCGGCTGCCGTAGATCTGCGGGGGCAGGAGGATCTCAACGGCCATGATGGGGTGGAAGAGGCTAAGCAGGCTATGACCACCATCAATGCAGACAGAGAGGGCATGCCATCCGCCACAGTAGCCAAGACAGGTCCTAACCGAGGGGATTGTGGTGAGCTTGAAGGAGTGGCATGCGGCGGGGTAGAGCTTGCCTCAAGGGATAGGTTGACCCCGAAGGAGCGACGCGTGAGGATCGAGGCTACAGGTGTACAACCCTTGATGGTGGTGGTGATGCAGCGGATGGCGGGGTCGTCGTTGTGGTCCACGAGCAGCGACAGCGACGGGGGCATGAGCGTGAAACGCGTTGTCGAGCAAGTTCCCCGCGCACTCGCGTAGCACTTGAGGTCGTCAAGTCCGTTGGCAATGCGGCAGGCAAGATCCGGCGGTAGGTCTTCCACGCCCGGCATGACAACATGGCGGGGCAAGGATTTTGGCGAGGTTGGGGAATTTCTTAATGAAAAACGAGGAGCTTTCGCACACACTAAGAAAGAAAGAATGAAACAAACAGAGAAGCTGAATGACCTGACCAATGATGGTAATCTTTTAAAGCGTCTAACTAAGCCACTGAAATGTTCATGCAGAAAATTGCTTGCAGAAATCGCGGTAACAGCTGTATATATAATTTAATAAATGCTTCCAAAAGTCGTGATTTCCTTCCGCCAAATGAATATAGAATTTAATTAATGCTTCCAAAAATTACGTAAAATAATCAAATGTTTTTCCTTGGTTAATCGTGATTTCTTACTCTTTTTGTTTTTGTTTTTGTTTTTGGTAAATCATGATTGTTTGGAAATAGACATATACTCAATCGGTCCGGCGTTAGCTAGCTTAGATTTTATTAAATAAGGATGTATCCAGACAAGTTTAAGTGTTGGGTACACTTGTATATAAACAAATCTAGATCAACTAATTTGGAGCAAAGGTTGTACAAAATATTAATGTTGTTCAGAAATCACAGATTTTCTTCCAACAAAAAACTACAATATTTTTCCTATAGGAATAAAGTGGCATGAACACTTAAATTTTGGCCAACGCCCGGAGTGTGAACACCGACACGCTCCCTCGTTGCAATGTGAGACTGATATGTCTCCAACCTATCTATATAGAAATTTTTATTCTTCCATGTTATTATAGTATCAGTTTTGGATGTTTTATATACATTTACAAGCAATAGTACATCATTTTTTGGGACTAACCTACTAACTTAGTGCCCAATACCAGTTGCTATTTTTTCTTGTGTTTGACTTTGCAGAATATGAGTACCAAACAAAGTCCAAATGCCCCGAATTTTTGGAGATTTTTCCTGGCAATAAGAGACCCTGGATGCTTCGGGGAGGAGCGAGAAGACAAAGGAATGGCCCACTAGACACCAGGGGGCGTGGGTGTGCCCTTGTACATAGTGGGTTCCATGTGCCTCTGTTTGACCTAACTCCGCCAATATAAATAGGAATTTTCTATTTAGCGCTGCAGGCGCCAGTTATAGCTGTGTCCGCAAGCCGGCGCCTGCAGCCGCGTTAATTGGGCCTGGCCCATCGTTTTCCTTACCTTCCTGTCGAGAGGACAAAAAATGAGGGCTTTGGATGGGAATCGATCAGGCGACCTCACGGTCGTTCGCCGCATGCATCAACCACCGCACAAACTCTTATTAGTGGCCGAAACTACTGCTTGTTCACCTTTTCATCTTACAACGATTCCTTTTTCCTATTTCTTTTTCCTTTTTATTGGAAACTGTTTTGTTATGTTTTTGTTCTTTTTCTTTTTTCTTCTTTTCGGAACGGTTTTTATATTTATTTTGCTAATTTAAAAGAACTATATTTCAAAATCGGTGAACTTCCTTTCACAATCGATGAACTCCTTTTCAAGATCGATGAACTTTTTGTTGGGGAACGTAGTAATTTCAAAAAATTTCCTACGATCACGCAAGACCATGGTGATGGCATAGCAACGAGAGGGGAGAGTGTCCGTCCACGTACCCTCGTGAGACCGAAAGCGAAGCGTTATAACAACGCTGTTGATGTAGTAGTGCGTCTTCACGATCCGACCGATCCAAGCACCGAGCGTCGGCACCTCCGAGTTCTGCACACGTTCAGCTCGATGGCGATCCCGGACTCGATCCAGCAAAGTGTCGGGGATGAGTTCCGTCAACCGACGGCATGGTGACGATGATGATGCTCCACCGGCGCGGGGCTTCGCCTAAGCTCATGACGATATGACTTCTCCGGCGCAGGGCTTCGCCTAAGCTCCGCGACGATATGACCGAAGTGGAATATGGTGGAAGGGGGCACCGCACACGGCTAAGGAACGATCCGTAGATCAACTTGTGTGTCATGGGGTGCCCCCTGCCCCCGTATATAAAGGAGCCAAGGGGAAGGGGGCTGGCCGGCCAAGAGGGGCGCCAGGGAGTCCTACTCCTCCGGGGTAGGATTCCCCTCAATCCTAGTTGAATAGGATTCCCGGAGAGAAAGAGAGAGAGGGGTCGGCCCACCTTTCCTAGTCCTAATAGGACTAGGGGAAGGGGCCTTGTGACCACCTAGGGCTGGCCCTTTCTCCTTTCCACCAAGGCCCACTATGGCCCATATAGTTCCCGGGGGGTTCCGGTAACCTCCCGGTACTCCGGTAAATTCCTGATTTCACTCGGAACATTTCCGATGTCCAAATGTAGGCTTCCAATATATCAATCTTTATGTCTCGACCATTTCGAGACTCCTCGTCATGTCTGTGATCACATCCGGGACTCCGAACTACCTTCGGTACATCAATACTTATAAACTCATAATGAACTGTCATCGAAACGTTAAGCGTGCGGACCCTACGGGTTCGAGAACTATGTAGACATGACCTAGAACCATTCTCGGTCAATAACCAATAGCGGAACCTGGATGCCCATATTGGTTCCTACATATTCTACGAAGATCTTTATCAGTCAAACCGCATAACAACATACGTTGTTCCCTTTGTCATCGGTATGTTACTTACCCGAGATTCGATCATCGGTATCCAATACCTAGTTCAATCTCGTTACCGGTAAGTCTCTTTACTCGTTCCGTAATACATCATCTCACAACTAACTCATTAGTTGCAATGCTTGCAAGGCTTATGTGATGTGTATTACCGAGAAGGCCCAGAGATACCTCTCCGACAATCGGAGTGACAAAACCTAATCTCGATTCATGCCAACTCAACATATACTTTTGGAGACACCTGTAGAGTACCTTTATAATCACCCAGTTACGTTGTGACGTTTGGTAGCACACAAAGTGTTCCTCCGGTAAACGGGAGTTGCATAATCTTATAGTTGCAGGAACTTTGTATAAGTCATGAAGAAAGCATAAGCAACATACTAAACGATCAAGTGCTAAGCTAACGAAATGGGTCATGTCAATCACATCATTCTCCTAATGATGTGATCCCATTAATCAAATGACAACACATGTCTATGGTTAGGAAACATAACCATCTTCGATTAATGAGCTAGTCTAGTAGAGGCATACTAGTGACTATCTGTTTGTCTATGTATTCACACATGTATTATGTTTCCGGTCAATACAATTCTAGCATGAATAATAAACATTTATCATGATATAAGGAAATAAATAATAACTTTATTATTGCCTCTAGGGCATATTTCCTTCACTTTTTTCTAAATCGATGAACTTTTTTTCAAAATGGATGAGCTCTTTTTCAAAATCGACGAACTATTTTTCAAGATTGAGGAACTTTTTTCACAATCGATGAACTTTTTTCAAAATGGATGAACTCCTTTTCAAAATCGACGAACTATTTTTCAAAATCAATGAATTTTTTTTAAATTCGGTGAACTTATTTCAAAATTGATGAACTCTTTCCCAATTAGATGAACTTTTTTCAATTTTAGTGAACTTTTTTCAAATTCGATGAACTTTTCTTTCAATTTGGATGAACTTTTTTCAAATTCGATGAACCTTTTTTCAAGTCGATGAACTGTTTCATTTTTCCGATGAACTTTTTTGAAAATCGATGAACTACTTTTGAATCCGGGAACTTTTTTTGAAAATCGATGAACTACTTTTGGATTCGTGAACTCTTTTTGAATACATGAACTTTTCGTTTTGATGAACTTTTTCCTTTTGAAAAGAAATTCTTAAATTTTCTAAAAGTTCGTGAACATTTTTTGAAATAAACCACGAACTTTGCTACAACGTGACTACAGGTTGCTCTTAAATATTAACCCAACGTGTGAATGTACTTGACTATAAGAGTTCGAATCCTCGTATAAACAATTTTTTAGGGGTTTTTTCAGCGATAATAGGATTCGTTGGCATTGCTTGTTGGTGGGCCGATCTAGCAGCGTTGGCTCACGGGCGCCAGGGAAGCTCCCTGGTGCCTGAAGCGTCGAGTAGGAGGTCCCCTATAAATACAATAAAATCAGGAAGAGTCCATGAAATACTATTTTTGCTTCTGCAAGCCTTTATTCTCAAGAGATCACATCCGGGGACCCTTTCTGGCACTCTCCCGGAGGGAGAAATGATCACCGGAGGACTTCTACATCACCCTTGTTGTCCCTTCGAGGAGCGACTCTACCGGAGAACCTTGCATGTTCATCATCGGGATCACCAACACTCTATTTATCATCAGGAGCATCTTCACCATCAACATCTTCACTAGCACCATCTCATCTTCGAACCCTAGATCATCGCTCGTGCTCAATCTTTGTATCAAAGATCATATTGGTACCTGTGGGTATTTTATGTGTTGATTACACGTTTGTAGTTGATGCATAGGAGAATTATTTGTGAAAGATGGTTATATTCAGATTGTTCTTCATATATTCATACCTACTGATCATTCTCCATATGATGTCTTTTGAGTTGATCCATTAGTTCTTGAGAACATGCCAAAAGTCTCATTGATAGTAGTCATCTGAAGTAGATTACCATTCAATGTTTTGATTATATGTGGTGTTGTTCTTCCTCTAGTGGTGTTATGAGAACGTCGATTACATGACATGCACTTCACCGTATTTAGTCCTTGGGGAAGGAATTGTGGAAGCAGTTTGTTGATTATGGATTGCTAGAGTGATAGTAACCCAAACCCCGGTTTATCAATTGTTATGTGAGGGGCTGTTTTGGAACCAATTGATTAATGTTATGTTAAATTTATCTTGATTACTTCAAATGTAGGGAACGGTGAATCAAATGACAGGCCGACGATTCCATTTGAATTAAATAAACTTTGAATGTCGAATACAAAAAACACGAACAAAACCATTTATCGACGGTACAACATCACTTCCACCAATGTTGTTGGCGGTCCTTATCACTATGTCGCCAAGCTACCCCAATGAAGCACACTTTTTTCCATATTAATCATGGTCCCTTGCTCAGGCCTAGTAAACTCTTCTTTCATTCATCGCTTAGAAAGTACAAGCAAATTGTGCTTTTTGGACACCCCGGAACGACACCATCCATGAGGAGAATGCAAGGTGTTGACCTACCAGATTTCATGTCATAGACCATGCCCCAATCCCTACCTCTCCCACCGATTCAGTACACAAAATCACCCTTGAGTCCCGGAATACCTTCCGCATATATTGACACTGCATTGTTCCTCCCAACAAACACTGAGTGTCCCCTTAAGTCAGCCACAACGTCCCAACATGGTCGGCGCTGGGGTCATACCTCAGAACAAATATTTCATCATGTTCTACATGGTAACGACCCCCTCCTCGCAGCTACAAACTAACCATGCAAGTTGCATTCCTCCAGATTTGGTATATGTTACCATCGCATAACACAATGTTATTAGCACTAGTGAAAGTCGAGATTGTATTATATGGCGAGGCGAAAATGGTGGCGGAGTCGAACAGTAGGTTGTTTCCCACAGATGACAACCATGTGTCTATAGTGGCCGACGTGTTTAGATCTTGTCTTGTCCCGTGCATCTAGATGACCTACTTGTTTTGCGCTATAGGATGTGCTAATGTGTGGCCCTCGAGGATGATAGGTTCCCGGCGGCAGCGCTGCGGTAGGCGAAGCACGTGGAGATCTCCAAACCGAGTGAGGCAGTAGACCATACCATTTCTGTGGATGGGGTCGAGGCTGGCCCACCACCTGGCCCTAGCGGTGATGTAGAAAAGCCTATTGATTTCACATAAGACGGGGCCAGGAAGTCATCACTGGTGGGGTTGGGCGCAAAGACCATCTTCGATACGAGGCGGCTGCCGTAGATCAGCGGGGGCAGGACGATCTCAACGGCCATGCTGGGGTGGAAGAGGCTAAGCAGTATGACCACTATTGATGCAGACAGAGAGGGCAAGCCATCTGCCGCAGTAGCCAAGATAGGTCCTAACCGAGCGGATTGTGGTGAGCTTGAAGGAATGGCATGCGGCGGGGTAGAGCTTGCCTGAAGGGATGGGGTTGAACCAAAAGGAGCAACGCGTGAGGATCGAGGCTACAGTGGTACGACGCTCGATGGTGGTGGTGATGCAGCGCTTGGCATGGTCGTCGTTGTGGTCCACGAGCAGCGGCAGCGACGGGGGCATGAGCGTGAAATGCATTGTCGGGCAAGTTCCCCGCACACTCACGTAGCACTTGAGGTCGTCAAGTCCGTCGGCAATGCGGCAGAAAGATCCGGCGGTAGGTCTGCCCACGCCCGGCATGACAACTTGGCGGGGCAAGGATTTTGGCGAGGTTGAGGAATTTCTTAATGGAAAACGAGGAGCTTTCGCTCACACTAAGAAAGAAAGAATGAAAGAAACAAAGAAGCTGAGTGACCTGGCCAATGATGGAAATCTTTTAATGCGTCTAACTAAGCACCAGAAACGTTCATGCAGAGAAATCGCGGTATCCAAAAGTCCTGATTTCCTTCCACCAAATGAATACAGAATTTAATTAATGCTTCCAGAAATTACGTAAAACAATCAACTGTTTTTCATTGGTAAATCGTGATTTCTTACTCTTTTTTTTGTTTTTGGTAAATCATGATTGTTTGAAAATAGACATATACTCCATCGGTCCCTCGTTAGCTAGCTCAGATTTTATTAAATAAGGATGTATCCACAAGTTTAACTGTTGGGTACATTTGTATCTAAACAAATCTAGATCAACTAATTTGGAGCAAAGGTTGTACAAAATATTAATGTTGTTCAGAAATCAAAGATTTTCATCCAACAAACAACTGCAATATTTTTCCTATAGCACTAAAGTGGCATGAACACTTAAATTTTGGTCAACGCCCGGTGTGTGAACATCGACACGCTCGCTCATTGCAATGTGAGACTGATATGTCTCCAACGTATCTATCTATAATTTTTTATTGTTCCATGTTATTATAGTATCAATCTTGGATGTTTTATATACATTTACAAGCAACATTACATCATTTTTTGGGTCTAACCTACTAATATAGTGCCCGGTACCAGTTGCTATTTTTTCTTGTGTTTGACTTTGCAGAATATGAGTACTAAACAAACTCGAAATGCCACGAATTTTTGGAGATTTATTTCTGGCAATAACAGACCCTGGATGCTTCGGGGAGGAACGAGAAGACAAAGGAGTGGCCCACTCGGCACCAGAGGCGTCAGGGGCCTGGGTGCGCCCTTGTACATAGTGGGGCCCATGAGCCTCTATTTGACCTAACTCTGCCTCTATACTGGTACGACGATTGATGGTGGTGGTGATGCAGCGCTTGGCAGAGGCATCGCTATGGTCCATGAGCAGCGACGGCGACGGCGGCGTGAGCAAAATATGCGTTGTCGGGCAAGTTCCCCATGCACTCGCGTAGCACCTGAGGTTGTCAAGTCCGTCGACAAAGCGGCAGACAAGATCCGGCGGTAGGTCTGCCCATGCCCGGCATGACAACATGGTGGGGCAAATAAATTCGCGAGGTTGGGGAATTTCTTAATGAAAAACGAGGGGCTTTCGCTCAGAAAAGGAAAAAAAGAAAGAAACAGAGAAACTGAGTGACCTGGCCTATGATGGAAATCTTTTAAAGCGTCTAACTAAACCACGGAAACGTTCATGCAGAAAATTGCATGCTGAAATTGCGGTAGCAGCTGTATATATAATTTAACTAGACCATGAAAGCGCGCATTGCCGCGCCCGCCCATTGTAAAGAAGGAATAACGGTTCAAATTATAGCACTTCAAGTATACAACCATAGAGAAAGATCGATTGATTTATTTAGGGGCCATATGTCCACTTCAAAACTTGATACCAGTTTCTAACTTCCTATTCTACACATATTTATTACCAATAAAACGTTAGTGTTCAGTTTTGAAGTAGAAAAGCAAAACGCCCTTGTTTGTAATGGCACTTGAACACCAAAGCGAAGAATATGCAAAAGTGCATGCCTTCACTGTGATGGGACATGACGTAAAGTCAATTCCAAACTACCACCATCTCATACGTGTAATGGAACAGAAGATGAGCTTCAAAATGATGAAAGATTGGTCTGCTATAACCCGCAGGTTCAGGAAAAGGGGGTTTCTACCAATCAGAAAATCTACACTATTCATGGGCTATACTGTCACATATCTGGGTATATGTTGGTCGTCTCACTGCAAATGCTTTGTTAGCACACAATATTGTTGTTAGCAAGGATGCAACATAGGCACAATAGTATCATCAGTTTTAATAAGAATGTGCAAGTATGTTCATACATAAAAGTTGAGATATATTTCCATTCTTTTTAAGTATGCAAATGGATCATGTGCCACATAGTAAAACCTACAATAAAATAAGAATGCTGAAAAGGCGATAATCAACACATGGAGCAGTCATCAAATCAGAATTGAGAAGAAAAAGACATCTAATCTTCACACTTGGTGTCCCTAGTCCCTCCCTACTCTAGAAAACGAGGCCGAGTCCCGGCGGCAATATGTGAAAGATGAAAATGATAGAACTAACTCAAACTGATCCATAAGAATAAGTACACAAATACCTTAACCAGATCAAAGAGAAGAATCTAGTCTGCACCTATCTCGTTGTGTAGTAACCACCTAGGAAAGACACACATCTGCCCTTGATTGACGTTGAGAGGAAGCAGAAGGAAAGGGGAGAATGAGATCTGGGCAGCAGTGGTGGAAAGGGCTGCGGGATGGAAATAGGGATGGTTGCACAACGGTCTCTCCTTCCATACCCTTTTTCTCCCAGATCCATTACGAATCCACTGCGGTCGCTAGAGAGCTTGCTTTCAAGGTCAATGGCAAGGATTGGAACCAATACGTGGATGGAGGTGACGGTGAAGGCCAGAGGGCAGTTTCACCCTTGGGTGGAATCAGTGCCATGTTTTTGGGAAGGTTTGCGGCGGCGAGAGGAGACGCCGCCACCAGCTCCGCCTGCACGTCGGCGTTGAACAACACGAAGCCCCTCGTCGATCGCGACTGTCCATTCAGGATCGAACATTAAGCTACATTAGCGAATGAGAGGGGGTTCAGGTGGTTCTCCGGAGTAGCAGCCCAGTAACTTTGGGCCGGCCCAGGATGGTCAGGTTGAGCGTAGTAAAGGCTGTGGAGAACGCGCGGGGCGAGGGTAAGATGATCGGGACCGTTTAGCGAGATGATCGGATGGTCCATGGTGTCAAATTGCTGTGGAAGGCTGTAGGTAGTTCTGTTTTACTGTTTTACAATTAATGCTTCCAAAAGTCGTGATTTCCTTCCGCCAAATGAATATAGAATTTACTTAATGCTTCCACAAATTACGTAAAATAATCAAATGTTTTTCCATGGTAAATCATGATTTCTTACTCCTTTTTTGTTTTTGGTAAATCGTGATTGTTTGAAAATAGACACACACTCCATCGGTCCCGCGTTAGCTAGCTCAGATTTTATTAAATAAGGATGTATCTAGACAAGTTTAAGTGTTGTGTACATTTGTATCTAAACAAATCTGGATTAACTAATTTTGAGCAAAGGTTGTACAAAATATTGATGTTGTTCACAAATCACAGATTTTCTTCCAACAAACAACTAATATATTTTCCTATAGCACTAAATTGGCATGGACACTTAAATTTTGGCCAACGCCAGGTGTGTGAATACCGACGCGCTTGATCGGTGCAATGTGAGACTGATATGTCTCCAACGTACCTATACATAATTTTTTATTGTTCCATGTTATCATAGTATCAATCTTGGATGTTTATATACATTTACAAGATACTTTTTATCATTTTTTGGGACTAACCTACTAACTTAGTGCCCAGTACCAGTTGCTATTTTTTCTTGTGTTTGACTTTGCAGAATTGGAGTACCAAACAAAGTCCAAATGCCACAACTTTTTGAAGATTTTTTTATGGCAACAAGAAACCCTGCATGCTTCGGGGAGGAACGAGAAGATAAAAGAGTGGCCCACAAGGCACCAGGGTGCGTCAGGGGCCTGGGGCGTGCCCTGGTACATAGTGGGGCCCAAGAGCCTCTATTTGACTTAACTCTACCTCTATAAATACTCTACAATTAGGAAACCTACCAGGGAATCTATGAAATACTATTTTTGCTTCCGCAAGCCTTTATTCTCAAGAGATCACATCCGGGGACCCTTTCTGGCACTCTTCCGGAGGGAGAAACGATCACGGAGGGGTTCTACATTATCCTTGTTCTCCCATCGAGGAGCGACTCTACCGGTGAACCTTGCATGCTCATCATCAGGATCACCAACACACTATTGATCATCAGGAGCATCTTCTCCATTAACATCTTCACTAGCACCATCTCGTCTTCGAACCATAGATCATCGCTCTTGCTCAATCTTTGTATCAAAGATCATATTGGTACCTGTGAGTATTTTATGTGTTGATTACACGTTTGTAGTTGATGCATAGGAGAATTATTTGTGAAAGATTGTTGTATTAAGATAGTTCTTCATATATTCATACCTACTGATCATTATCCATATGATGTCTTTTGAGTTGATCCATTAGTTCTTGAGGACATGCCAAAAGTCTCATTGATAGTAGTCATGTGAAGTAGATTACCATTCAATGTTTTGATTATATGTGGTGTTTTTCTTCCTCTTGTGGTGTTATGAGAACGTAGATTACTTGACATGCACTTCACCATATTGAGTCCCAGGGGAAGGAATTGTGGAATCAGTTTGTTGATTATGGGTTGCTGGATTGATAGTAACCCAAACCCTAGTTTATCAATTGTTATGTGAGGGGCTGTTTTGGAACCAATTTTTTAATGTTATGTTAAATTTATCTTGATTACTTCAAATGTTGGGAATGGTGAATCAAATGACAGACCGATGATTCCATTTGAATTAAAGAAACTTTTAATGTTGAATACAAAAAACACGAACAAAACCATTTATCGACGGTACAACATCACTTCCACCAATGTTGTTGGTGGTCCTTTTCACTATATCGCTAAGCTGCCCCAATGACGCATCACTTCTTTCCATATTAAGCATGGGCCCTTGCCCAGGTCTGGTAAACTCTTCTTTCATTCACTGCTTAGTAAGTACCAGCAGATTGTGCTTTGTTGAGACCCCGGAACGACACCACTCTTGAGGGGAATGCAAGGTGTTGACGTACCAGTTTTCATGTCATAGACCATGCCCCAATCCCTTCCTCTCCCACCGATCCAGTACACACAATCACCCTTGAGTCCCGGAATACATTCTGCATATATCAATACTGCATTGTCCTCCCAACAAACACTTAGTGTCCCCTTAAGTCAGCCACAACGTCCCAACATGGTCGGCGCTGGGGGTCATACCTCAGAACAAATATTTCGCCATGTTCTACGTGGTAACGACCACCTCCTGGCAGCTGCAAACTAACCATGAAAGCTGCATTCCTCCAGATTTGGTATATGTTACCATCACAGAACACGTTGTTATTAGCACTAGTGAAAGTCAAGATTGTATTATATGGCGGGGAGAAACTGGTGGCGGAGTCGAACAGTAGGTTGCTTCCCACCGATGACAACAATGTCTCTATAGTGGCCGGCACGTTTAGATTTTGTCTTGTCCCGTGCATCTAGGATACCCACTTGGTATGCACCACAGGATGTGCTAATGTATGGCCCTTGAGGATGATAGGTTCCGGCCGGCGGCGCTGCGGTAGGCGAAGCACATGGAGATCTCCAAACCGAGTGAGGCAGTAGACCATACCATTTCTGTGGTAGAGGAGGTCGGCGATCTGGTCTCCATCGATGAGTTGGATGGGGTCGAGGCCGGCCCACCACCTGGCGCCAGCGGTGACGTAGAAAAGCCTATTGATGTCACATATGACGGCGGCCAGGAAGTCGTCACTGGTGGGGTTGGGCGCAAAGACCATCTTCGATACGAGGCGGCTTCCGTAGATCAGCGGGGGCAAGAGGATCTCAACGGCCATGATGGGGTGGAAGAGGAAGAAAACTATGACCACCGTCGATGCAGACAGAGAGGGCAAGCCATCCACCGCAGTTGCCAAGATAGGTCCTAACCGAGGGGATTGTGGTGAGCTTGAAGGAGTGGCATGCGGCGGGGTAGAGCTTGCCTGAAGGGATGGGGTTGACCACGAAGGAGCGACGCGTGAGGATTGAGGCTACAGTGGTACGGCGCTCGATGGTTGTGGTGATGCAGCGCTTGGCGGGGTCGTCGCTGTTTTCCACGAACAGCGACGACAACGAGGGACTGAGCGCAAAACACATTGTCAGGCAAGTTCCCCGTGCACTCGCATAGCACTTGAGGTCGTCAAGTCCGTAGGCAATGCGAAAGACAAGATCCGGTGGGATGTCTGCCCATGCCAGGCATGACAACATGGCGGGGCAAGGATTTTGGCGAGCTTGGGGAATTTCTTAATGAAAAACGAGGGGCTTTCACTCACACAAAGAAAGAAAGAAAGAAAGAAAGAAAGAAACAGAGAAGCTGAGTGACCCGGCCAATGATGGAAATCTTATAAAGCGTCTAATTAAGCCACACAAACGTTCATGCAGAAAATTCCTAGCAGAAATCGCGGTAATACTTGTATATATAATTTAATTAATGCTTCCAAACGTCATGATTTCCTTCGCCAAATGAATATAGAATTTTATTAGTTCTTCCAGAAATTACGTAACATAATCAAATTTCTTACTCCAAACCGAGTGAGGCAGTAGACCATACCATTTATGTTGTAGAGGAGGTCAGCGATCTGGTCTCCTTCAGTGAGGCAGATGGGTTCGAGGCTGGCCCACCACCTGGCCCCAGCAGTGACGTAGAAAAGCCTATTGATGTCATATAACACGGCGGCCAGGAAGTCATCACTGGTGGGGTTGAGCGCAAAGACCATCTTCGATACGAGGCGGCTGCCATAGATCAGCGGGGGCAGGAGGATCTCAACGGCCGTTATGGGGTTGAAGAGGCTAAGCAGACTATGACCACCGTCTATGCAGACAGAGAAGGCAAGCCATCCGCTGCAGTAGCCAAGACATGTCCTAACTGAGCGGATTGTGGTGAGCTTGAAGGAGTGGCATGCAGCGAGGTAGAGCTTGCCTGAAGGGATGGGGTTGACCCCGAAGGAGCAACGCATGAGGATCGAGGCTACAAAGGTACGACGCTCGATTGTGGTGGTGATGCAACGCTTGGCAGGGTCGTCGTTGTGGTCCACGAGCTGTGGCGGCGATGGGGGCATGAGCATGAAACGCGTTGTCGGGCTAGTTCCCCGCGTAGTCACGTAGCACTTGAGGTCGTCAAGTCCGTCGGCAATGCGGTAGAAAGATCCGGTGGTAGGTCTGCCCACGGCCGGCATGACAACTTGGCGGGGCAAGGGTTTTGACGAGGTTGGGGAATTTCTTAATGAAAAACGAGCAGCTTTCGCTCACACAAAGAAAGAAAGAATGAAAGAAACAGAGAAGCTGAGTTACCTGTCCAATGATGGAAATCTTTTAATGCATCTAACTAAGCAACAGAAACGTTCATGCAGAAAATTGCTTGCAGAAATCGCGGTAACAGTTTTATATATAATTTAATTAATGCTTCCAAAAGTAGTAATTTCCTTCCGCCAACTGAATATATAATTTAATTCATGCTTCCAGAAATTACGTAAAATAATCAACAGTTTTTCCTTGGTAAATCGTGATTTCTTACTCTTTTTTGTTTTTGTTTTTGGTAAATCATGATTGTTTGAAAATAGACATATACTCCATTGGTCCCGCGTTAGCTAGCTCAGATTTTATTAAATAAGGATGTATCTAGACAAGTTTAACTGTTGGGTACATTTATATCTAAACAAATCTAGATCAACTAATTTGGAGCAAAGGTTGTACAAAATATTAATGTTGTTCAAAAATCACAGATTTTCTTCAATATTTTTCCTATAGCACTAAAGTGGCATGAACACTTAAATTTTGGCCAACGCTCGATGTGTGAACACCGACACGCTCGCTCGTTTCAATGTGAGACTGATATGTCTCCAACATATCTATCTATAATTTTTTATTGTTCCATGTTATTATAGTATCAATCTTGGATGTTTTATATACATTTACACGCAACATTACATCATTTTCTGGGACTAACCTACTAACATAGTGCCGAGTACCAGTTGCTATTTTTTTCTTATGTTTGACTTTGCAGAATATAAGTACCAAACAAAGTCCAAATGCCACGAATTTTTGGAGATTTATTTATGGCATTAAGAGACCCTGGATGCTTTGGGGAGGAACAAGAAGACAAAGGAGTGGCCCACTAGGCACGAGGGGGCGTCAGGGGCCTGGGTGTGCCCTTGTGCGTAGTGGGGCCCACGAGCCTCTATTTGACCTAACTATGCCTCTACAAATACTCTAAAATCAGGAAACCTACCAGGGAGTCCATAAAATACTATTTTTGCTGCCGAAAGCCTTTATTCTCAAGAGATCACATCCGGGGACCCTTTCTGGCACTCTTTCGGAAGGAGAACGATCCACGGAGGGGTTCTACATCACCTTTCTTGTCCCTTCGAGGAGCGACTCTACCGGAGAACCTTGCATGTTCATCATCGGGATCACCAACACTCTATTCATCATCAGGAGCATCTTCTCCATCAACATCTTTACCAGCACCATCTCATCTTCGAACCATAGATCATCGCTCTTCCTCAATCTTTGTGTCAAAGATCATATTGGTATTTCTGAGTATTTTATGTGTTGATTACACATTTGTGAAAGATTGTTATATTAAGATCATTCTTCATATATTCATACCTACTGATCATTATCCATATGATGTCTTTTGAGTTGATCCATTAGTTCTTGAGGACATGCCAAAAGTCTCATTGATAGTAGTCATGTGAAGTAGATTACCATTCAATGTTTTATTATATGTGGTGTTGTTCTTCCTCTAGTGGTGTTATGAGAAAGTCGATTACATGACATGCACTTCACCATATTGATTCCTAGGGGAAGCAATTCTGGAGTCAGTTTGTTGATTATGGGTTGCTGGACTCATAGTGACCCAAACCCCAGTTTATCAATTGTTATGTGAGGGGCTGTTTTGGAACCAATTGTTTAATGTTATTTTAATTTGTCTTGATTACTTCAAATGTAGGGAACGGTGCATCAAATGACAGGCCGATGATTCCATTTGAGTTAAGTAAACTTTGAATGTTGTATACACAAAATATTAACAAAACCATCTATCGATGGTACAACATCACTTCCACCAATGTTGTTGGTGGTCCTTATCACTATGTCGCCAAGCTGCACCAATGACGCGTCACTTTTTTCCATATTAAGCATGGTCCCTTGCGCAGGCCTGCTAAACTCTTCTTTCATTCATCGCTTAGAAAGTACCAACATATTGTGCTTTGTCGAGATCCCGGAGCGACACCATCCATGAGAGGAATGCAATGTGTTGACCTACTAGTTTTCATGTCATAGACCATGCCCCAATCCCTACCTTTCCCACCGATCCAATACACACAATCACCCTTTAGTCCTGGAATACCTTCCGCATATATCGACAGTTCATTGTTTTTCCCAACGTCCCAACATGGTCGGTGCTGGGGGTCATACCTCAGAACAAATATTTCGTCATGTTCTACATGGTAACAACCCCCTCCTGGAAGCTGCAAACTAACCATGCAAGCTGCATTCCTCCAGATTTGGTATATGTTACCATCGCAGAACACAATGTTATTAGCACTAGTGAAAGTCGAGATTGTATTATATGGCGGGCGTAACTGGTGGCGGAGTCGAACCGTAGGTTGCTTCCCACAGATGACAACCATGTCTCTATAGTGGCTGACGCGTTTAGATCTGGTCTTGTCTCGTGCATCTAGATGACCCACTTCTGGTAATGTGTGGCCCTCGAGGATGATAGGTTACCGGCGGCAGCACTGCAGTAGGCGAAGCACATGGAGATCTCCAAACCGACTAAGGCAGTAGACCATACCATTTCTATGGTAGAGGAGGTCGACGATCTGATCTCCATCAGTGAGGCGGATGGGGTCGAGGTCGGCCCACCACCTGGCCCCAATGGTGACGCAGAAAAGCCTATTTATGTCACATATGACGGCGGCCAGGAAGTCATCACTGGTGGGGTTGGGCGCAAAGACCATCTTCGATACATGGCGGCTGCTGTAGATCAGCGGGGGCAGGAGGATCTCAACGACCATGATGGGGTGGAAGAGGCTAAGCAGACTATGACCACCGTCGATGCAGATAGAGAAGGCAAGCCACCCGCCACAGTAGCCAAGACAGGTCCTAACCGAGTGAGCTTGGAGGAGTGGCATGCGGCGGGGTAGAGCTTGCCTCAAGGGGTGGGGTTGACCCTGAAGGAGCGACGCGTGAGGATCGAGGCTACAGTTGTACGAACCTCGATGGTGGTGGTGATGCAGCGGTTGGCGGGGTCGTCCCTGTGGTCCACGTGCAGCGACAGCCACGGGGGAATGAGCACGAAACGCTTTGTCGAGCAAGTTCCCCACGCACTCGCATAGCACTTGAGGTCGTCAAGTCCGTCGGCAATGCGGCAGGCAAGATCCGGCGATAGGTCTGCCCACGCCCGGCACGACAACATGCCGGGGCATGGATTTTGGCGAGGTTGGGGAATTTCTTAATGAAAAACGAGGAGCTTTCGCTCACACTAAGAAAGAAAGAATGAAACAAACAGAGAAGATGAGTGACCTGGCCAATGATGGAAATATTTTAAAATGTCTAACTAAGCCGCTGATATGTTCATGCATAAAATTGCTTGCAGAAATCGCGGTAGCAGTTGTATATATAATTTAATTAATGCTTCCAAAAGTCGTGATTTCCTTCCGCCAAATGAATATATAATTTAATTAATGCTTCCGGAAATTATGTAAAATAATCAAATGTTTTTCCTTGGTAAATCGTGATTTCTTACGCTTTTTGTTTTTGTATTTGTTTTTGGTAAATCGTGATTTCTTACTCTTTTTGTTTTTGTATTTGTTTTTGGTAAATCGTGATTGTTTGGAAATAGACATATACTCCATCGGTCCGGCGTTAGCTAGCTCAGATTTTATTAAATAAGGATGTACCCAGACAAGTTTAAGTGTTGGGTACATTTGTATCTAATGAAATCTAGATCAACTAATTTGGAGCAAAGGTTGTACAAAATATTAATGTTGTTCAGAAATCACATATTTTCTTCCAACAAAAAACTACAATATTCCTATAGGACTAAAGTGGCATGAACACTTAATTTTGGCCAACACCCGGTGTGTGAACACCGACACACTCGCTCATTGCAATGTGAAACTGATATGTCTCCAACCTATCTATCTAGATTTTTTTATTGTTCCATGTTATTAAAGTATCAATCTTGGATGTTTTATATGCATTTACAAGCAACATTACATCATTTTTTTGGACTAACCTACTAACTTAGTGCCCAGTACCAGTTGCTTTGTTTTCTTGTGTTTGACTTTGCAGAATATGAGTACCAAACAAAGTCCAAATGCCACGAATGTTTGGAGATTTTTTCGTGGCAATAAGAGACCCTGGATACTTCGAGGAGGAACGAGAAGACAAAGGAGTGGCCCACTAGGCACCAGGGGCGTGGGTGCGCCCTTGTACATAATGTGGCCCATGAGCCTCTGTTTGACCTAACTCCGCCTCTATAAATAGGCATTTTCTATTTAGCGCTGCAGGCGCCGGTTATAGCTGTTTCTGCAAACCGGCGCCTGCAGCCGCGTTAACTGGGCCTGGCCCATCTTTTTCCTTACCTTCCTGTCGAGAGGACAAAAAATGAGGGTTTTGGATGGGAATCGATCCCGCGACCTCACGGTTGTTCGCCTCATGCATCAACCACCGCACTAACCCTTATTAGTTGCCGAAACTACTGCTTCTTCACCTTTTCATCTTACAACGATTCCTTTTTCCTATTTCTTTTTCCTTTTTATTGGAAACGGTTTTGTTATGTTTTTTGTTCTTTTTCTTTGTTCTTCATTTCGGAACGGTTTTTATATTTCTTTTGCTTATTTAGAAGAACTATTTTTCAAAACAGGTGAACTTTCTTTCACAATCAATGAACTCCTTTTCAAGATCGATGAACCTTTTTCTAAATCGATGAACTTTTTTTCAAAATGGATGAACTCTTTTTCAAAATCGATGAACTATTTTTCAAGATTGATGAACTTTTTCCAAAATGGATGAACTTTTTTTCAAAATGGATGAACTCCTTTTCAAAATCGATGAACTTTTTTTCAAAATCAATTATTTTTTTTAATTCGGTGAACTTATTTCAAAATTGATGAACTCTTTCCCAATTTGATGAAGTTTTTTCAATTTTTGTGAACTTTTTGTCAAATTCGATGAACTTTTCTTTCAATTTGGATGAACTTTTTTCAAATTCGATGAACCTTTTTTCGAGTCGATGAACTTTTTCATTTTTCCGATGAACTTTTTTTGAAAATCGATGAACTACTTTTGGATTCGTGAACTTTTCTTGAATACATGAACTTTTCATTTTGATGAACTTTTTCCTTTTGAAAACAAATTCTTAAATTTTCTGAATGTTCATGAACATTTTTTGAAATAAACCACGAACTTTGCTACAACGTGACTACAAGTTGCTCATAAATATTTTTCACGCTTCTCATGGTCAGTAGTAGCAGGTTGGCGAGGTGGTCAACCCAACGTGTGAATGTACTCGACTATAAGAGTTCGAATCATCGTCACAACAGTTTTTTGGGGGTTTTTTCAGCGATAATAGGATTCGCTAGCATTGCTCGTTGGTGGGCCAGTCCAGCAGGGTTGGCTCGCGGGCGCCAGGGAAGCTCCCTGTCGACTGAAGCGTCGAGTACGAGGTCCCCTATAAATACTCTAAAATCATGAAACCTATCAGGGAGTCCATGAAATACTATTTTTGCTGCCGCAAGCCTTTATTCTCAAGAGATCACATCCGGGGACCCTTTCTGGCACTCTTCCGGAGGGAGAAACGATCACCGGAGGAGTTCTACATCACCCTTGTTGTCCCTTCGAGGAGCGACTCTACCGGAGAACATTGCATGTTCATCATCGGGATCACCAACACTCTATTTATCATCAGGAGCATCTTCACCATCAACATCTTCACCAGCACCATCTCATCTTCGAACCCTAGATCATCGCTCTTGCTCAATCTTTGTATCAAAGATCATATTGGTACCTGTGAGTATTTTATGTGTTGATTACATGTTTGTAGTTGATGCATATGAGAATTATTTGTGAAATGCGGTTATATTCAGATAGTTCTTCATATATTCATACCTACTGATCATTGTCCATATGATGTCTTTTGAGTTGATCCATTAGTTTTTGAGAACATGCCAAAAGTCTCATTGATAGTAGTCATGTGAAGTACATTACCATTCAATGTTTTGATTATATGTGGTGTTGTTCTTCCTCTAGTGGTGTTATGAGAACGTCGATTACATGACATGCACTTCACCGTATTGAGTCCTAGGGGAAGGAATTGTGTAATCAGTTTGTTGATTATGGGTTGCTAGAGTGATAGTAACCCATACCCCAGTTTATCAATTGTTATGTGAGGGGCTGTTTTGGAACCAATTGTTTAATGTTATGTTAAATTTATCTTGATTACTTCAAATGTAGGGAACGGAGAATCAAATGACAGGCCGACGATTCCATTTGAATTAAATAAACTTTGAATGTTGAATACAAAAAACACGAACAAAAGCATTTATCGAGGGTACAATATCACTTCCACCAATGTTGTTGGTGGTCCTTATCACTATGTCGCCAAGCTGCCCCAATGACGCACACCTTTTTTCCATATTAAGCATGGTCCCTTGCTCAGGTCTAGTAAACTCTTCTTTCATTCATCACTTAGAAAGTACAAGCAAATTGTGCTTTGTGGAGACCCCAGAATGACACCATCCATGAGGGGAATGCAAGGTGTTGACCTACCTGTTTTCATGTCATAGACCATGCCCCAATCCCT
Source organism: Aegilops longissima (assembly GCA_021605205.1). Taxonomy (NCBI): domain Eukaryota; kingdom Viridiplantae; phylum Streptophyta; class Magnoliopsida; order Poales; family Poaceae; genus Aegilops; species Aegilops longissima. The sequence goes on from CM038678.1 coordinate 788,273,878, forward strand.
ACCTCTCCCACCGATCCCGTACAAAGAATCAACCTTGAGTCCCGGAATACCTTCCGCATATATCGACACTTCATTGTTCCTGCCAACAAACACTGAGTGTCCCCTTTAGTCAGCCACAACGTCCCAACATGGTCGGCGCTAGGGGTCATACCTCAGAACAAATATTTTGTCAGGTTCTACGTGGTAACGACCCCCTCCTCGCAGCTGCAAATTAACCATGCAAGCTGCATTCCTCCAGATTTGGTATATGTTACCATCGCAGAACACAATGTTATTAGCACTAGTGAAAGTCGAGATTGTATTATATGGCGGGGCGAAAATGGTGGCGGAGTCGAACAGTAGGTTGCTTCTCACAGATGACAACCATGCCTCTATAGTGGCCGACGTGTTTAGATCTGGTCTTGTCCCGTGCATCTAGATGACCTACTTCTTTTGCACCATAGGATGTGCTAATGTGTGGCCCTCGAGGATGATAGGTTCCCGGCGGCAGCGCTGCGGTAGGTGAAGCACGTGGAGTTCTCCAAACCGAGTGAGGCAGTAGACCATACCATTTCTATGGTAGATGAGGTCGGCGATCTGGTCTCCATCGGTGAGGCGGATGGGGTCGAGGCTGGCCCACCACCTGGCCCCAGCGGTGATGTGGAAAAGCCTATTGATGTCACATAAGACGGCGGCCAAGAAGTCATCACTGATGGGGTTGGGCGCAAAGACCATCTTCGAAACGAGGCGGCTGCCGTAGATCGGCGGGGGCAGGAGGATCTCAACGGCCGTGCTGGGGTGGAAGAGGCTAAGCAGTATGACCACTGTCGATGCAGACAGAGAGGGCAAGCCATCCACCGCAGTAGCCATGACAGGTCCTAACCGAGCAGATTGTGGTGAGCTTGAAGGAGTGGCATGCGGCAGGATAGAGCTTGCCTAAAGGGATGGGGTTGACCCCGACGGAGCAAAGCCTGAGGATCGAGGCTACAGTGGTACGACGCTCGATGTTGGTGGTGATGCAGCGTTTGGCAGGGTCGTCGATGTGGTCCACAAGCAGCGGCAACGACGGGGGGCATGAGCGTGAAACGCGTTGTCGGGCAAGTTCCCCGCGCACTCACGTAATACTTGAGGTCGTCAAGTCCGTCGGCAATGCGGCAGAAAAATCCGGCGGTAGGTCTGCCCATGCCCGGCATGACAACTTGGCGGGGCAAGGATTTTTCGGCGAGGTTGGGGAATTTCTTAATGTAAAACGAGGAGCTTTCGCTCACACTAAGAAAGAAAAAAAATGAAAGAAACAGAGAAGCTGAGTGACCTGGACAATGTTGGAAATATTTTAATGCGTCTAACTAAGCAACAGGAACGTTCATGCAGAAAATTGCTTGCAGAAATCGTGGTAACAGTTGTATATATAATTTAAATAATGCTTCCAAAAGTCGTGATTTCCTTCCGCCAAATGAATATAGAATTTAATTAATGCTTCTAGAAATTATGTCAAATAATCAAATGTTTTTCCTTGGTAAATAGTGATTTCTTACTCTTTTTTGTTTTTTTTTTGGTAAATCATGATTGTTCGAAAATAGACATATACTCCATCGGTCCCGCGTTAGCTAGCTCAGATTTTATTAAATAAGGATGTATCTAGACAAGTTTAACTGTTGGGTACATTTGTATCTAAACAAATCTAGATCAACTAATTTGGAGCAAAGGTTGTACAAAATATTAATGTTGTTTAGAAATCAAAGATTTTCTTCCAACAAACAACTACAATATTTTTCCTATAGCACTAAAGTGGCATGAACACTTAAATTTTGGCCAACACCCGGTGTGTGAACACTGACACGCTCGCTCGTTGCAATGTGAGACTGATATGTCTCCAACGTATCTATATATAATTTTTTATTGTTCCATGTTATTATAGTATTAATCTTGGATGTTTTATATACATTTACAAGCAACATTACATCATTTTTTGGGACTGACCTACTAACATAGTGCCCAGTACAAGTTGCTTTTTTTTCTTGTGTTTGACTTTGCAGAATATGAGTTCCAAAAAATTCCAAACGCCATGAATTTCTGGAGATTTATTTCTGGCAATAAGAGATCCTAGATGCTTCGAGGAGGAACAAGAAGACAAAGGAGTGGCCCACTCGGCACCAGGGGGCGTCAGGGTCCTGGGTGCGCCCTTGTACGTAGTGGGGCCGATGAGACTCTGTTTGACCTAACTCTGCCACTATAAATACTGTAAAATTAGGAAACCTATCAGGGAACTCATGAAATACTATTTTTGCTGCCGCAAGCCTTTATTCTCAAGAGATCACATCCGGGGACCCTTTCTGCACTCTTCCGGAGGGAGAAACGATCCACGGAGGAGTTCTACATCACCCTTCTTGTCCCTTCGAGGAGCAACTCTACCGGAGAACCTTGCATGTTCATCATCGGGATCACCAACACTCTATGCATCATCAGGGGCATCTTCTCCATCAACATCTTCACCAGCACCATCTCATCTCTTAACCCTAGATCATCGCTCTTGCTCAATCTTTGTGTCAAAGATCATATTAGTACTTTTGAGTATTTTATGTGTTGATTACACATTTTGTAGTTGATGCATAGGAGAATTATTTGTGAAAGATTGTTATATTCAGATTATTCTTCATATATTCATACCTACTGATCATTATCCATATGATGTCTTTTGAGTTGATCCATTAATTCTTGAGGACATGCCAAAAGTCTCATTGATAGTAGTCATGTGAAGTAGATTACCATTCAATGTTTTGATTATATGTGGTGTTGTCCTTCCTCTAGTGGTGTTATGAGAACGTCGATCACATGAATTGCACTACACCGTATTGAGTCCTAGGGGAAGGAATTGTGGAATCAGTTTGTTGATTATGGGTTGCTAGAGTGATAGTAACCCAAACCCCAGTTTATCAATTGTTATGTGAGGTGCTGTTTTGGAACCAATTGTTTAATGCTATGTTAAATTTATCTTGATTACCTCAAATGTAGGGAACGGTGAATCAAATGACAGGCCGATGATTCCATTTGAATTAAATAAACTTTGAATGTTGTATACAAAAAACATGAACAAAACCATCTATCGACGGTACAACATCACTTCCACCAATGTTGTTGGTGGTCCTTATCAATATGTCGCCAAGCTGCACCAATGACGCGTCACTTTTTTCCATATTAAGTATGGTCCCTTGCGCAGGCCTGGTAAACTCTTCGTTCATACATCTCTTAGTAAGTACCAGCAAATTGTGCTTTGTGGAGACCCCGGAAAGAAACCATCCACTAGGGGAATGCAAGGTGTTGACCTACCAGTTTTCATGTCATAGACCATGCCCCAATACCTACCTCTCCCACCGATCCAATACACAGAATCATCCTTGAGTCCCGGAATACCTTCCGCATATATCGACATTGCATTGTTCCTCCCAACAAACACTGAGTGTCCCCTTAAGGCAGCCACAACGTCCCAACATGGTCGGCGCTGGGGGTCATACCCCAGAACAAATATTTTGTCATGATCTAAATGGTAACAACCCCCTCCTGGCAGCTGCAAACTAACCATGCAAGCTGCATTCCTGCAAATTTGGTATATGTTACCATCGCAGAACACAATGTTATTAGCACTAGTGAAAGTCGAGATTGTATTATATGGCGGGGCGAAACTGCTGGCGGAGTCTAACAGTAGGTTGCTTCCCACAGATGACAACCATCTCTCTATATTGGCCGACGCGTTTAGATCTGGTCTTGTCCCGTGCATCTAGATGACCCACTTGTTATGCACTATAGGATGTTCTAATGTGTGACCCTCGAGGATGATAAGTTCCCGGCGGGAGCGCTGCGGTAGGCGAAGCACATGGAGATCTCTAAACGGAGTGAGGCAGTAGACCATACCATTTCTGTGGTAGAGGAGGTCGCCGATCTGGTCTCCATCGATGAGGCGGATGGGTTTGAGGCCGGCCCACCGCCTGGCCCAAGTGGTGACGTAGGCAAGTCTATTGATGTCACATATGACGGCGGCTAGGAAGTAGTCACTGGTGGGGTTGGGTGCAAAGACCATTTTGGAGACGAGGTGGCTGTCGTAGATCAGTGGGGGTAGGAGGATCTCAGCGGCCATGATGGGGTGGAAGAGGCTAAGCAAACTATGACCACCATCGATGCAGACAAAGAAGGCAACCATCCGTCGCGGCAGCCAAGATAGGTCCTAATCGAGGGGATTGTTGTGAGCTTGAAGGAGTGGCTTGCGGCAGGGTAGAGCTTGCCTGAAGGGATGGGGTTGACCCCAAAGGACCGACGTGTGAGGATCGAGGCTACAGTGGTACGACGCTTGATGGTGGTGCTGATGCAGCGGTTGGCGGGGTCATCCCTGTGGTCCATGAGAAGCGATAGCGACGGCGGCATGAGCGCTAAACGTGTTGTCAGGCAAGTTCCCCACGCACACGCGTAGCACTTGAGGTCGTCAAGTCCGTCGGCAATGCGGCAGACAATATCCGACGGTAGGTCTTCCCTTGCCCGGCATGACAACATGGTGGGGCAAGGAATTTGGCGAGGTTGGGGAATTTCTTTATGAAAAACGATGGGATTTCGCTCACAAAAAGAAAGAAAGAAAGAAATAAACAAACAAACAAACAGAGAAACTGAGTGACCTGGCCTATGATGGAAATCTTTAAAGCCTCTAACTAAGCCGCGGAAACGTCCATGCAGAAAATTGCTTGCAGAAATCGCGGTAACAACTGTATATACAATTTAATTAGTGCTTACAAAAGTCGTGATTTCCTTCCACCAAATGAATATAGAATTTAATTAATGCTTCCATTAATTACGTAAAATAATCAAATGTTTTTACACGGTAAATCGTGATTTCTTACTCTTTTTTGTTTTTCTTTTTGGTAAATCGCGATTGTTTGAAAATATACATATACTCCATCGGTCCCGCGTCGGCTAGCTCAGATTTTATTAAATAAGGATGTATCTAGACATGTTTAAGTGTTGGGTACATTTGTATCTAAACAAATCTAGATCAACTAATTTGGAGCAAAGGTTGTACAAAATGTTAATATTGTTAACAAATCACAGATTTTCTTCCAACAAACAACTAAAATATTTTTCCTATAGCACTAAAGTGGCATGGACACTTAATTTTTGGCCAAAGCCAGGTGTGTGAACACCGACGCGCACAATCGCTGCAATGTGAGACTGATATATCTCCAATGTATCTATCTATAATTTTTATATTGTTCCATGTTATTATAGTATCAATCTTGGATGTTTGATATACATTTACAAGCTACTTTACATCATTTTTTGGGACTAACGTACTAACTTAGTGCCCAGTACTAGTTGCTTTTGTCTTCTGTTTGACTTTGCAGAATATGAGTACCAAACAAAGTCCAAATGCCCCGACTTTTTGGAGATTTTTTTCTGGCAGTAAGACACCCTTGATGCTTCTGGGAGGAACGAGAAGACAAAGGAGTGGCCCACTAGGCACCAAGGTGCGTTAGGGGCCTGGGCGCGCCCTGGTATATAGTGGGGCCCATGAGCCTCTGTTTGACCTAACTCCGCCTCTATAAATACTCTAAGATCTGGAAACCTACCAGGGAGTCCATGAAATACTATTTTTGTTGCCGGAAGCCTTTATTCTCAAGAGATCACACCCAGGGACCCTTTCTGGCTATCTTCCGGAGGGAGAAACCATCACGGAGGGGTTCTACATCATCCTTGTTGTCCCTTCGAGGAGCGACTCTACCGGAGAACCTTGCATGTTCATCATCGGGATCACCAACACTCTATTCATCATCAGGAGCATCTTCTCCATCAACATCTTCACCAGCACCATCTGTGACGCCCCAAGACCGGAGCTTCAGTTGCCTTCCAGGGTTTCCGAGTTTTGTCGTGTGATTTGTTTTGTTTGTGCATTGCTCATGTCATCTCGTGCATTGCATCATCTCATCATGCCATTTAATTTTAAAAACTCAACTAAATAAATTGTATGGATTTTTCGATCCATTTAAATCGAGGGAATTCACATGGTGTTTTCTCTTTATAACATATCCTCCTAATATTTATGGAGCTATTATAAAATATCCCATTAATTTGGAATCATCATAACACACTTGCAAAAATCCCAATGCCTTTCATTATTTCTACTCTTGGCCTCTAACTTTGTCACTTGTCCTTTCATCATTTTTCCGGAGCTCTACCAAAACTCTCAACATTTTTGGAAACTCCTAGAACCTACCCTAGTTCAAACCTTTTGAATTAAATTCAAAGAAATTTGAATTTATTCTTTCAATCTTGGTCTTTCCTAATTTTCTCGGACCTAACATTTTTTTTGAGTCCGGGAAATTTATTCGTGAGTCCAATTCTGCTCCCTAAACCCCCCTCTTCATTTATTATTCTTCTCTTGTTTTCTGTTAAAGAATATAGAAGAGAGAGGGAGAGCCCAGCCGGCCCCTGGCTTTTCCCTCCTCCACCAGGCCGGCCTCTATGGCCCAAGGCCTCCCTGGCCCATCTGCAGCCTAAGCAGGCCCAAGGCCCAGCCGATCCTCTAACCCTAGCCCGCAGGTCATCTCTCCCTCGATTCCTCATCGCCGCCGCTTCGCCCTTCCCTGCCCGATCCCGCATCTCTCTCCTTGCCCGATCCCCTTTCCTCCCTCGTCGCCTCGCTCGCCCGATCCCCATCTCTCTTCCTCCCCGTCGCTCCTCCGCGCGACCAGGCCGGACCCCGGTGGCCTCCTCGTCGCCGCCCGAGCGGGTCTCCTCCGTCCATCTCTCTTCTCCTCGCCCCTCTCCCTTTTCCCTCGTCGCCCCTCTCCCTGTCCCCGTCGCCGCTTCCTACCTCGCCGCACCCGCTCCCCGTCGCCCTCGTCTACGGCCAGGCCGGAGCCCTTCGGTCTCCTCGCCGTCCTGCACCCAGATCTCGCTGCGGCCCTCTCCTCGTCGCCTCCTCGCGACCACCACGCTGGCTTGCGCCTGCCGCGTCAGGCTCCTTCCTTGGCCATGCCTCGCCGTCCGGGCTGCTGTTTCCCCTCGTTCACCACCTCCCGCAAGTCCGACCTCCTCTCGCCCCGGTGGCCTCCTCCTCTGCACCTTCCCGTCGAGTTCGCGTCCTCGCCTCCGCCTCGACCTTGCCGCCGGCAGCAGCAGAGGAGCTGCTGCATCCTCTCGCCGTCCCGTGCGGGGACCAGATCCGCGCCGCCCGCCCGAGTCGCCGAGCCCTGCCATGGCTGCGCCTCCGTCAATTTGCTTAAATGCCATGCTAAAATGATTTATTTCATAACTAAATAACCGTAGCTCCATTTTAATTAAATTATATATGTAAATGGGGTAGAAAAATGCATAGATTAACATGGTAGCATTACTTTGCATGTTTAACAACTCTAAAATATGCTTTAGGTCAGATCTGTTCCGAATCCATAATTTGCATATGGGGATTTTCCGGAATTGTTGTTCGTTGTTTCCGGCCTCATTTAAACTTGCCTAGATAGGTAGTTTCTTTATGCTTCACCTCTTGCCATGTTTAATAACATTTAATATTGTCGAGTACCTAACCGAGAGAGAACTAAATAAGTGTTGTGGTGTTCTGTCAATATGCAACCCGTTGCATATTGAGCTCCACTTAATTTGTAGTGCTGTTTGTGCATATTGCCATGCCATGCCTCTTTAAAACCGGACATGCATCATACTTGATTGTGCATCATGCCATGTTTAGGTGATGGTTGTTTACTATGTTGTTTGCTTCTTTCCGGTTTGCTTCTCTCGTTAGCTTGGTTCCGTTCGGAGTTGTGAGGATTCATTCGACTTCATCCGTTTGTCTTCTTCATGGACTCGTTCTTCTTCCTTGCGGATTTCAGGCAAGATGACCATACCCTCGAAATCACTACTATCTTTGCTTGCTAGTTGCTCGCTCTTTTGCTATGCCCATGCTGCGATGCCTACCACTTGCTATATCATGCCTCCCATATTGCCATGTCAAGCCTCTAACCTTTTCACCCTTCCTAGCAAACCGTTGTTTGGCTATGTTACCGCTTTGCTCAGCCCTCTTATAGCGTTGTTAGTTGCAGGTGAAGATGAAGTTTGTTCCTTGTTGGAACATGGAGATGTTGTTCCTTGTTGGAACATGTTCATTTGTTGGGTTATCACAATATATCTTATATTATTAATGCATCTATATACTTGGTAAAGGGTGGAAGGCTCGGCCTTATGCCTGGTGTTTTGTTCCACTCTCGGTCGGGTGATTTATGGGACCCCTTGACAGTTCGCTTTGAATAAGACTTTTCCAGCAAGGCCCAACATTGGTTTTACCATTTGCCTCACCTATACCCTTTTCCCTTGGGTTTCCGGAGCCCGAGGGTCATCTTTATTTTAGCCCCCCCGGGCCAGTGCTCCTTCGAGTGTTGGTCCGAACCGAGCAGCCTGCGGGGCCACCTCGGGGAAACTCGAGGGTTGGTTTTACTCGTAGCTTGACTTATCCGGTGTGCCCTGAGACCGAGGTACGTGCGACTCCTATCAGGATTTGTCGGCACATCCGGGCGGCTTTGCTGGTCTTGTTTTATTGCTGTCGAAATGTCTTGTAGCCGGGATTCCGAGACTGATCGGGCTTCCCGGGGAGAAGGTCTATTCCTTCGTTGATCGCGAGAGCTTATCATGGGCTGTTGGGACACCCTGCAGGGTTTTGAACTTTCAAAGCCGTGCCCATGGTTATGTGGCAGATGGGAATTTGTTAATGTCCGGTTGTAGAAAACCCGAAGTTGATCTTAATTAAAATACACCAACCGTAGGCGCGTAACGTGAGTGTCTCTTTTCGGGTTGATCGAAAGGAGAACACGGTTTCGGGTTATGTCGGCGTAAGTAGGAGTTCAGGATCACTTCTTGATCATAGTTGTTCGACCGTGCTTTTGCCTTCTCTTCTCGCTCTCTTTTGCGTATGTTAGCCACCATATATGCTAATCGCTTGCTGCAGCTCCACCTCACTACCTTGCCCTACCTTTAAGCTTAAATAGTCTTGATCTCGCGGGTGTGAGATTGCTGAGTCCCCGTGACTCACAGATACTTCCAAAACCAGTTTGCAGGTGCCGACGAAACCGTGCAGGTGATGCACCCGAGCTCAAGGAGGAGCTCGATGGAGATCTTTGTGCGTTGTGTTGTTTCGTTTCAGCTGATCAGTAGTGGAGCCCAGTTGGGACGATCGGGGATCTGTGTAGCATTTGGGGTAGTCTTCTTTTATTTTGGTTCCGTAGTCGAACCTTGATTGTATCTGTATGATGTAATGTTTTACTCATGTATTGTGTGAAGTGGCGATTGTAAGCCAACTATGTATCTCTTTCCCTTATGTATTACATGGGTTGTGTGAAGATTACCTCACTTGCGACATTGCTTTCAATGCGGTTATGCCTCTAAGTCGTGCTTCGACACGTGGGAGATATAGCCGCATCGAGGGCGTTACAAGTTGGTAATCAGAGCCTTCCCGACTTAGGAGCCCCCTACTTGATTGTTTGCTGGCGTTGTTGAGTCTAGAATGGAAAATGTTTTGAGTCTTAGGATTATATATATCGGAGAGTAGGATTCTTTTTACTCCTCAGTCCCTTCGTCGCTCTGGTGAGGTATCCTGACGTAGAGTTTTGACTCTTCTCTTCTCAAATTTCACTAAATTTTTTTAGGATCACGTGGGTATCTTGGAATCGTTCCGATGGTTTTGTGACGAGAACATTGTTCTTGGTGCCTCCTGACATTTAGGGGTTGTGGCAGTGTCCCGGGGAGTTGAGCTCCGAGGTGTTGTCGTCACAATTTTATCGTTGCAGTTCTGGAATACCTGAGTTTTACCGACATCGAAATCTCTTTTGTACAGTTGTTGGTGAGATAACCCCGATAGCCCAGTACTGTGGCGAGTGCGGGAGTATTGCCATGACTTGTATAACGGATGTTTTTTCGAAGGTCGAGGTACACGATTTCCGAGGATTTCTTGGTTATGTGTTGACGGATGGATACAGCTGGATCTAGGTATTGTTAGTTTGGGTGATATATTTTGTGTCCCCTGTATCCCCAACACCTGATTGCATAACCAGAAAGTTTCGGGAGTTTATAGGTGGGAATTCAAGTAGCTCCTAGAATATCTTTTCTACAGATGCATGATATGGGATTGGGTAAATCTCTATCATGTGTTTGTTCCGGCTTATTCTGCAAGCCAATCCTTTGTTTTTGTTCCGTTTTGTGGTATTCAAGTTGCTTCAATGTCAAGTGTTGATTCCATACCTTTCCTAAATGGTGTTCTCATATTGCTATGTGAATACTAATCCTTCTTGATCATCGAGATCGTCATGTTAATTCTTTTATCAACCGGTGTGCTTTTCTTCAAGTGGATCCGATCATTCCAACATTCGCAAGATCAATTCTAAGCTTTTTTTTTTCTCAACGGTGTTCGTTTCATCCGACCCAAGTTGCCTTTGTTTTCCCGCCCTCCCACCCTTTTTCTTCAAGGACTCAGATTTCTTAATCAAGTATCCATTGTATTGAGTGAAGTTTCTTCATTCTTTTCCTTTAATGTTTTATCCGGTGATTTCTCATGAAGACGCTAAGGAAGCTTCAACCTTATCATTTTTCCATTCTAATTTTCTTCTCCGGTGGATTTAAGTCAAGTTTTCAGTGTTGATCGATTCTTTTCATCGCTTCTAATGCTTTCTCATGTCGGTGCATCTCTTAATCATCTTAATTTTTCACTTCTTGTTATTCATTTGTTTCCGGAGTGTTGAAGATATCTCAGAAGATTCTAGTTTCCATTCTCAATTCACTCAAGTTCTTTTGAGGATGCTATCTCATTCAAGCCATTTAATTCAACCGGTGCAATCTCTCTTTTCAAGCAATTGTTCAACGGTGTTTTCTTTTGAGTGGGCCCTAACCCACAGGTCTTTTCCCAGGATCTTACCCGACTCTTCTAATTTTCCGGAGTTATTCTCAAATTCTTTGCAAAGTTTGACGTAAGAATGAATTATCATCAGTCATGGTTTTCTCCAAGATCTTTCAAATTCTTTTCATCTTGTGGTTCAACCTTTCTAATTTTCATTCCGGAGTATCTCAATAATTCATGATGGTGTTTCTCATCGTCATTCTCGGATTTTGAAGACCGATGATGAGTTTCTCTTTAATCTTGCTCCATTCTCTTCAAGATTCATGGTTCTAGCTTGACGCCATCCTCTCATAATTATTTTCGATTGTGAGAATTCTTTTAACCCACCCGAGCAATTCAGAGTCTTTTCAGTTAGATTCTTCGAGCCCATCATCTCAGAATTATCCATTCCAGCGTCAACTCTTGTTTTCCAAATCTCACCGTGCATCGTCAAATATCCTCTAATCAGTTCATGATCTCTTCGTTCTAATGTATCTAAATTTTGTCAAGCATCTTTATTCGTTTTCCAATTCTTCCTGATGAATTGTGCCTTTGCTACGTTCATTTTCAATTCTTACGGTGGCTTGTTCAAGATTTCACTTCCTTTGTTATCATATCAATTTATTCGTTGTTTCAATTCTACCGGCGAATTGTTGAAGACCTTCCAAAGTTTGCGCCATATCTATCTTAATCCTTTCTACGAGAATAAGTAGTATGCCTAATCCATTGCTTGTCATCAATTTAATTGATGAAGGATCAGCATAATGTAATTCTTATTCTTGTTCCATCGAGTAAATTCAATTCCTTATTCCGGAGGGTCGTCAAAATTCTTGGTTTCATTTATTCATTTTTCTTTCCGGAGTTCCAAGTTTTCTCGGTTATATCATTTCAAAGCTTCATCTTATCACTGCAGGCTTCACCTTGTGTTTTCAACTTCTTTTTCTTTTATCATCCTTTTGTTTACCGGAGTTCTTCATGGAGGCTCTACATGATGGTTCGTCAAGGATTCTTTTCATTTTTTCAATTGTTCATCAAGATTTCTCTTGGAGCTAAGATCCGTCAAGCTATACTCTAAAATAAACATGGTGTTCAACACATGTTTTGTTTTGACGAGTTCAAGTATTCTTCTTCTTGCATTTCGAAGTGCAATTCTTTCTACCTTATCTCTTGAGATGGTGTTATGTCATTCTCGACAATTTGAGTTCGTGTTTCATGATTCACATGTTGTCAAGAATGAGGTATTTTAAATCCATCAATCTCTCCATTGGAGTTGTCTTGGGCTATATTTCACCTAAAGCTTTCCCTAAGGATTGTTGCTATTTATGGTGCTTATAGATGACCTAAGTTCTTCATTTGTCCTCCCGGTAAAATAAGTTTTCTCGTCTTCTTGTTGATCTTAATTCAATCAATTGTTTCCGTTGGTGGCAGAAGCTCACCTCATAATTTTGAGATGTTTTCATAAGCCCACTGCAAGCTTATTCTTACTGTTGTTGTTTTTCAAACAACTCCGTTCAATCCAACTTCGTAATTGCTCTTTCAAATTCACTTATGGTGGGAGATGTTGGTTTCATTCTTCGTTCTATTCATTCCAACTTTCTATCTATCATGCTTTGTTTCCGGAGGCATTGTGATGTTGCTCTCTCGACCCATCGCCTCGCTTTTGCCAAGATCATGTTCTTTTCTTGCATTATCCGCTTAACCGGAGTGTTGTGTCATCTCTTCAAGTTCTTTTCATCTTATCAAGTTTTCCTTCTTCTTTCAGTCGGAGTGCTGCCCAAATTTTATCAATCATACTCCTTCTCGATCTAGTTTTAACCGGAGTGGTTTGAGTATCTATCTTATCACTAAACCTCTTGGTTCTCGTCGTATCCCTTGTTCCTCTTTTCTAACAGAGTGTTTTCAACTTTCTTCATCTTCGTTGTTTTCTTTCTTTCATTTTGTTCAACCTCTCAAGGTTCTTTGGTTTCATTCGTTTGTCAAAGAAGCAACTTTGTTTTACCTCTTCCTCTTCCGCTTTTCTCCGGTGCCATCCTAGATCTCGGGACGAGATCCTCTCGTAGTGGTGGAGTGTTGTGACGCCCCAAGACCGGAGCTTCAGTTGCCTTCCAGGGTTTCCGAGTTTTGTCGTGTGATTTGTTTTGTTTGTGCATTGCTCATGTCATCTCGTGCATTGCATCATCTCATCATGCCATTTAATTTTAAAAACTCAACTAAATAAATTGTATGGATTTTTCGATCCATTTAAATCGAGGGAATTCACATGGTGTTTTCTCTTTATAACATATCCTCCTAATATTTATGGAGCTATTATAAAATATCCCATTAATTTGGAATCATCATAACACACTTGCAAAAATCCCAATGCCTTTCATTATTTCTACTCTTGGCCTCTAACTTTGTCACTTGTCCTTTCATCATTTTTCCGGAGCTCTACCAAAACTCTCAACATTTTGGAAACTCCTAGAACCTACCCTAGTTCAAACCTTTTGAATTAAATTCAAAGAAATTTGAATTTATTCTTTCAATCTTGGTCTTTCCTAATTTTCTCGGACCTAACATTTTTTTGAGTCCGGAAATTTATTCGTGAGTCCAATTCTGCTCCCTAAACCCCCCTCTTCATTTATTATTCTTCTCTTGTTTTCTGTTAAAGAATATAGAAGAGAGAGGGAGAGCCCAGCCGGCCCCTGGCTTTTCCCTCCTCCACCAGGCCGGCCTCTATGGCCCAAGGCCTCCCTGGCCCATCTGCAGCCTAAGCAGGCCCAAGGCCCAGCCGATCCTCTAACCCTAGCCCGCAGGTCATCTCTCCCTCGATTCCTCATCGCCGCCGCTTCGCCCTTCCCTGCCCGATCCCGCATCTCTCTCCTTGCCCGATCCCCTTTCCTCCCTCGTCGCCTCGCTCGCCCGATCCCCATCTCTCTTCCTCCCCGTCGCTCCTCCGCGCGACCAGGCCGGACCCCGGTGGCCTCCTCGTCGCCGCCCGAGCGGGTCTCCTCCGTCCATCTCTCTTCTCCTCGCCTCTCTCCCTTTTCCTCGTCGCCCCTCTCCCTGTCCCGTGCCGCTTCCTACCTCGCCAGACCCGCTCCCGTCGCCCTCGTCTACGGCCAGGCCGGAGCCCCTTGGTCTCCTCGCCGCCGTCCTGCACCGCATCTCGCCTGCATGCCCTCTCCTCGTCGCCTCCTCGCGACCACCACGCTGGCTTGCGCCTGCCGCGTCAGGCTCCTTCCTTGGCCATGCCTCGCCGTCCGGCTGCTGTTTCCCCTCGTTCACCACCTCCCGCAAGTCCGACCTCCTCTCGCCCCGGTGGCCTCCTCCTCTGCACCTTCCCGTCGAGTTCGCGTCCTCGCCTCCGCCTCGACCTTGCCGCCGGCAGCAGCAGGAGCTGCTGCATCCTCTCGCCGTCCCCGTGCCAGGGACCAGATCCGCGCCGCCCCGGCCCGGAGTCGCCGAGCCCTGCCATGGCTGCGCCTCCCTCCGTCATCCTCCCTGCCGCCAACGTCGCCGGAGAAGGGCGTCCCGAGGCCGACCCGTCCATCATCAGCGCCCGGCGTTTCCGTCCCGTTCCGTTTTGCTGCTGCCGCATGAACGCCAAGATCACACCAGGACCGCCATGCATCTTCTCTGTGATTTTGCCAAGTACCACAACGACGCGTCAAGTCCCTCGCCGTGACCATGAACATCTACGGAGAGTGTACGACTTCGAACCCTGTGCGATGACGATCATGTACGACTACACGACTACCTCGAGGACATACGGCTCCGTCAAGATCGACTACACGGTGATGCACCAAGTACCCCTTCGGAATGTACCAAGTTCGGCTACGCGATTCGCCAAGTACCACGACGACCGAAGCATAGTACCTCTACGGTTGCCTTGTACATCTACCGTCACCGAAGACCCGTTTGTGGATTTCGTCAAGTTCAACGGTGAACCCCGAAGCCCTCGGATTCGTCAAGTCCGTAGCTGCAAGTACCACTCCGAACCATGTACGACGACCGTCGCCGAAAACCCGTGAAACGTGTACATGAACGACTACTTCCGATGACGAGATGTACCACAACCATCGAACGAGAACACTACTTCCACTACCGTCGCCGTGTACCACTACTTCCCTCAGCGATCAACGCGAGAACGACTACTTCCTCTACTTCCCTCGACGACCCGTGAACGTCTACTTCCATCTACTTCCCTCTACGAGACGCGAACCGTCCCGTTTGAACGCTCCGAAGGTATAACCCGTGACGACCGCCGTGATCGAATCATCCTTGCGATGCCCCTCTTTTGCCATTCTACCGCCCCGTGGGAACCCGGTAATCGGGATCACCCCACCATCTTGCATGACTCGCTTCCGTCACGCTTTCCTTTGTACCGATATCTCAATCGAGTTATCGGAACCGGAATGTTGCCGTGGCACCATTTTCGGATTCGTTGCCGTGGCACCCCTTTCTTCCACCACGGTGACACAATGCTTCATAATGCTCTTGTTAACGTTTTTATAATATTGCATAAAACTTGCACATGTCATCCGCATCATGATAACAACATTTAAATGTTTATAATTGTTGTTTGCATTAATTTGCTTAAATGCCATGCTAAAATGATTTATTTCATAACTAAATAACCGTAGCTCCATTTTAATTAAATTATATATGTAAATGGGGTAGAAAAATGCATAGATTAACATGGTAGCATTACTTTGCATGTTTAACAACTCTAAAATATGCTTTAGGTCAGATCTGTTCCGAATCCATAATTTGCATATGGGGATTTTCCGGAATTGTTGTTCGTTGTTTCCGGCCTCATTTAAACTTGCCTAGATAGGTAGTTTCTTTATGCTTCACCTCTTGCCATGTTTAATAACATTTAATATTGTTGAGTACCTAACCGAGAGAGAACTAAATAAGTGTTGTGAAATTCTGTCAATATGCAACCCGTTGCATATTGAGCTCCACTTAATTTGTAGTGCTGTTTGTGCATATTGCCATGCCATGCCTCTTTAAACCGGACATGCATCATACTTGATTGTGCATCATGCCATGTTTAGGTGATGGTTGTTTACTATGTTGTTTGCTTCTTTCCGGTTTGCTTCTCTCGTTAGCTTCGTTCCGTTCGGAGTTGTGAGGATTCATTCGACTTCATCCGCTTGTCTTCTTCATGGACTCGTTCTTCTTCCTTGCGGGATTTCAGGCAAGATGACCATACCCTCGAAATCACTACTATCTTTGCTTGCTAGTTGCTCGCTCTTTTGCTATGCCCATGCTGCGATGCCTACCACTTGCTATATCATGCCTCCCATATTGCCATGTCAAGCCTCTAACCTTTTCACCCTTCCTAGCAAACCGTTGTTTGGCTATGTTACCGCTTTGCTCAGCCCCTCTTATAGCGTTGTTAGTTGCAGGTGAAGATGAAGTTTGTTCCTTGTTGGAACATGGAGATGTTGTTCCTTGTTGGAACATGTTCATTTGTTGGGTTATCACAATATATCTTATATTATTAATGCATCTATATACTTGGTAAAGGGTGGAAGGCTCGGCCTTATGCCTGGTGTTTTGTTCCACTCTTGCCGCCCTAGTTTCCGTCATATCGGTGTTATGTTCCCGGATTTTGCGTCCCTAACGCGGTCGGGTGATTTATGGGACCCCCTTGACAGTTCGCTTTGAATAAGACTTTTCCAGCAAGGCCCAACATTGGTTTTACCATTTGCCTCACCTATACCCTTTTCCCTTGGGTTTCCGGAGCCCGAGGGTCATCTTTATTTTAGCCCCCCCGGGCCAGTGCTCCTTCGAGTGTTGGTCCGAACCGAGCAGCCTGCGGGGCCACCTCGGGGAAACTCGAGGGTTGGTTTTACTCGTAGCTTGACTTATCCGGTGTGCCCTGAGACCGAGGTACGTGCGACTCCTATCAGGATTTGTCGGCACATCCGGGCGGCTTTGCTGGTCTTGTTTTATTGCTGTCGAAATGTCTTGTAGCCGGGATTCCGAGACTGATCGGGCTTCCCGGGGAGAAGGTCTATTCCTTCGTTGATCGCGAGAGCTTATCATGGGCTAAGTTGGGACACCCTGCAGGGTTTTGAACTTTCAAAGCCGTGCCAGCGGTTATGTGGCAGATGGGAATTTGTTAATGTCCGTTGTAGAAAACCCGGTTGATCTTAATTAAAATACACCAACCGTGTGCGTAATCGTGAGTGTCTCTTTTCGGGTTGATCGAAAGGAGAACACGGTTTCGGGTTATGTCTCGACGTAAGTAGGAGTTCAGGATCACTTCTTGATCATAGTTGTTCGACCGTGCTTTTGCCTTCTCTTCTCGCTCTCTTTTGCGTATGTTAGCCACCATATATGCTAATCGCTTGCTGCAGCTCCACCTCACTACCTTGCCCTACCTTTAAGCTTAAATAGTCTTGATCTCGCGGGTGTGAGATTGCTGAGTCCCGTGACTCACAGATACTTCAAAACCAGTTTGCAGTGCCGATTTAAACCGTGCAGGTGATGCACCCAGCTCAAGGAGGAGCTCGATGGAGATCTTTGTGCGTTGTGTTGTTTCGTTTCAGCTGATCAGAGTGGAGCCAGTTGGGACGATCGGGATCTGTGTAGCATTTGGGGTAGTCTTCTTTTATTTTGGTTCCGTAGTCGAACCTTGATTGTATCTGTATGATGTAATGTTTTACTCATGTATTGTGTGAAGTGGCGATTGTAAGCCAACTATGTATCTCTTTTCCCTTATGTATTACATGGGTTGTGTGAAGATTACCTCACTTGCGACATTGCTTTCAATGCGGTTATGCCTCTAAGTCGTGCTTCGACACGTGGGAGATATAGCCGCATCGAGGGCGTTTCAAGTTGGTAATCAGAGCCTTCCCCGACTTAGGAGCCCCTACTTGATTGTTTGCTGGCGTTGTTGAGTCTAGAATGGAAAATGTTTTGAGTCTTAGGATTATATATATCGGAGAGTAGGATTCTTTTTACTCCTCAGTCCCTTCGTCGCTCTGGTGAGGTATCCTGACGTAGAGTTTTGACTCTTCTCTTCTCAAATTTCACTAAAAATTTTTTAGGATCACGTGGGTATCTTGGAATCGTTCCGATGGTTTTGTGACGAGAACATTGTTCTTGGTGCCTCCTGACATTTAGGGGTTGTGGCAGTGTCCCGGGGAGTTGAGCTCCGAGGTGTTGTCGTCACAATTTTATCGTTGCAGTTCTGGAATACCTGAGTTTTACCGACATCGAAATCTCTTTTGTACAGTTGTTGGTGAGATAACCCTGATAGCCCAGTACTGTGGCGAGTGCGGGAGTATTGCCATGACTTGTATAACGGATGTTTTTCGAAGGTCGAGGTACACGATTTCCGAGGATTTCTTGGTTATGTGTTGACGGATGGATACAGCTGGATCTAGGTATTGTTAGTTTGGGTGATATATTTTGTGTCCCCTGTATCCCCAACACCTGATTGCATAACCAGAAAGTTTCGGGAGTTTATAGGTGGGAATTCAAGTAGCTCCTAGAATATCTTTTCTACAGATGCATGATATGGGATTGGGTAAATCTCTATCATGTGTTTGTTCCGGCTTATTCTGCAAGCCAATCCTTTGTTTTTGTTCCGTTTTGTGGTATTCAAGTTGCTTCAATGTCAAGTGTTGATTCCATACCTTTCCTAAATGGTGTTCTCATATTGCTATGTGAATACTAATCCTTCTTGATCATCGAGATCGTCATGTTAATTCTTTTATCAACCGGTGTGCTTTTCTTCAAGTGGATCCGATCATTCCAACATTCGCAAGATCAATTCTAAGCTTTTTTTTTTCTCAACGGTGTTCGTTTCATCCGACCCAAGTTGCCTTTGTTTTCCGCCCCCACCCTTTTTCTTCAAGGACTCAGATTTCTTAATCAAGTATCCATTGTATTGAGTGAAGTTTCTTCATTCTTTTCCTTTAATGTTTTATCCGGTGATTTCTCATGAAGACGCTAAGGAAGCTTCAACCTTATCATTTTTCCATTCTAATTTTCTTCTCCGGTGGATTTAAGTCAAGTTTTCAGTGTTGATCGTATTCTTTTCATCGTTTCTAATGCTTTCTCATGTCGGTGCATCTCTTAATCATCTTAATTTTTCACTTCTTGTTATTCATTTGTTTCCGGAGTGTTGAAGATATCTCAGAAGATTCTAGTTTCCATTCTCAATTCACTCAAGTTCTTTTGAGGATGCTATCTCATTCAAGCCATTTAATTCAACCGGTGCAATCTCTCTTTTCAAGCAATTGTTCAACGGTGTTTTCTTTTGAGTGGGCCCTAACCCACAGGTCTTTTCCCAGGATCTTACCCGACTCTTCTAATTTTCCGAAGTTATTCTCAAATTCTTTGCAAAGTTTGACGTAAGAATGAATTATCATCAGTCATGGTTTTCTCCAAGATCTTTCAAATTCTTTTCATCTTGTGGTTCAACCTTTCTAATTTTCATTCCGGAGTATCTCAATAATTCATGATGGTGTTTCTCATCGTCATTCTCGGATTTTGAAGACCGATGATGAGTTTCTCTTTAATCTTGCTCCATTCTCTTCAAGATTCATGGTTCTAGCTTGACGCCATCCTCTCATAATTATTTTCGATTGTGAGAATTCTTTTAACCCACCCGGAGCAATTCAGGAGTCTTTTCAGTTAGATTCTTCGGAGCCCATCATCTCAGAATTATCCATTCCAGCGGTCAACTCTTGTTTTCCAAATCTCACCGGTGCATCGTCGAAATATCCTCTAATCAGTTCATGATCTCTTCGTTCTAATGTATCTAAATTTTGTCAAGCATCTTTATTCGTTTTCCAATTCTTCCTGATGAATTGTGCCTTTGCTACGTTCATTTTCAATTCTTACGGTGGCTTGTTCAAGATTTCACTTCCTTTGTTATCATATCAATTTATTCGTTGTTTCAATTCTACCGGCGAATTGTTGAAGACCTTCCAAAGTTTGCGCCATATCTATCTTAATCCTTTCTACGAGAATAAGTAGTATGCCTAATCCATTGCTTGTCATCAATTTAATTGATGAAGGATCAGCATAATGTAATTCTTATTCTTGTTCCATCGAGTAAATTCAATTCCTTATTCCGGAGGGTCGTCAAAATTCTTGGTTTCATTTATTCATTTTTCTTTCCGGAGTTCCAAGTTTTCTCGGTTATATCATTTCAAAGCTTCATCTTATCACTGCAGGCTTCACCTTGTGTTTTCAACTTCTTTTTCTTTTATCATCCTTTTGTTTACCGGAGTTCTTCATGGAGGCTCTACATGATGGTTCGTCAAGGATTCTTTTCATTTTTTCAATTGTTCATCAAGATTTCTCTTGGAGCTAAGATCCGTCAAGCTATACTCTAAAATAAACATGGTGTTCAACACATGTTTTGTTTTGAGGAGTTCAAGTATTCTTCTTCTTGCATTTCGAAGTGCAATTCTTTCTACCTTATCTCTTGAGATGGTGTTATGTCATTCTCGACAATTTGAGTTCGTGTTTCATGATTCACATGTTGTCAAGAATGAGGTATTTTAAATCCATCAATCTCTCCATTGGAGTTGTCTTGGGCTATATTTCACCTAAAGCTTTCCCTAAGGATTGTTGCTATTTATGGTGCTTATAGATGACCTAAGTTCTTCATTTGTCCTCCCGGTAAAATAAGTTTTCTCGTCTTCTTGTTGATCTTAATTCAATCAATTGTTTCCGTTGGTGGCAGAAGCTCACCTCATAATTTTGAGATGTTTTCATAAGCCCACTGCAAGCTTATTCTTACTGTTGTTGTTTTTCAAACAACTCCGTTCAATCCAACTTCGTAATTGCTCTTTCAAATTCACTTATGGTGGGAGATGTTGGTTTCATTCTTCGTTCTATTCATTCCAACTTTCTATCTATCATGCTTTGTTTCCGGAGGCATTGTGATGTTGCTCTCTTCGACCCATCGTCTCGTTTTGCCAAGATCATGTTCTTTTCTTGCATTATCCGTTTAACCGGAGTGTTGTGTCATCTCTTCAAGTTCTTTTCATCTTATCAAGTTTTCCTTCTTCTTTCAGTCGGAGTGCTGCCCAAATTTTATCAATCATACTCCTTCTCGATCTAGTTTTAACCGGAGTGGTTTGAGTATCTATCTTATCACTAAACCTCTTGGTTCTCGTCGTATCCCTTGTTCCTCTTTTCTAACAGAGTGTTTTCAACTTTCTTCATCTTCGTTGTTTTCTTTCTTTCATTTTGTTCAACCTCTCAAGGTTCTTTGGTTTCATTCGTTTGTCAAAGAAGCAACTTTGTTTTACCTCTTCCTCTTCCGCTTTTCTCCGGTGCCATCCTAGATCTCGGGACGAGATCCTCTCGTAGTGGTGGAGTGTTGTGACGCCCCAAGACCGGAGCTTCAGTTGCCTTCCGGGTTTCGAGTTTTGTCGTGTGATTTGTTTTGTTTGTGCATTGCTCATGTCATCTCGTGCATTGCATCATCTCATCATGCCATTTAATTTTAAAACTCAACTAAATAAATTGTATGGATTTTTCGATCCATTTAAATCGAGGAATTCACATGGTGTTTTCTCTTTATAACATATCCTCCTAATATTTATGGAGCTATTATAAAATATCCCATTAATTTGGAATCATCATAACACACTTGCAAAAATCCCAATGCCTTTCATTATTTCTACTCTTGGCCTCTAACTTTGTCACTTGTCCTTTCATCATTTTTCCGGAGCTCTACCAAAACTCTCAACATTTTGGAAACTCCTAGAACCTACCCTAGTTCAAACCTTTTGAATTAAATTCAAAGAAATTTGAATTTATTCTTTCAATCTTGGTCTTTCCTAATTTTCTCGGACCTAACATTTTTTTTGAGTCCGGGAAATTTATTCGTGAGTCCAATTCTGCTCCCTAAACCCCCCTCTTCATTTATTATTCTTCTCTTGTTTTCTGTTAAAGAATATAGAAGAGAGAGGAGAGCCCAGCCGCCCCTGGCTTTTCCCTCCTCCACCAGGCCGGCCTCTATGGCCCAAGGCCTCCCCGCCCATCTGCAGCCTAAGCAGGCCCAAGGCCCAGCCGATCCTCTAACCCTAGCCCGCAGGTCATCTCTCCCTCGATTCCTCATCGCCGCCGCTTCGCCCTTCCCTGCCCGATCCCGCATCTCTCTCCTTGCCCGATCCCCTTTCCTCCCTCGTCGCCTCGCTCGCCCGATCCCCATCTCTCTTCCTCCCCGTCGCTCCTCCGCGCGACCAGGCCGGACCCCGGTGGCCTCCTCGTCGCCGCCCGAGCGGGTCTCCTCCGTCCATCTCTCTTCTCCTCGCCCCTCTCCCTTTTCCCTCGTCGCCCCTCTCCCTGTCCCCGTCGCCGCTTCCTACCTCGCCGCACCCGCTCCCCGTCGCCCTCGTCTACGGCCAGGCCGGAGCCCCTTCGGTCTCCTCGCCGCCGTCCTGCACCCGCATCTCGCCTGCGGCCCTCTCCTCGTCGCCTCCTCGCGACCACCACGCCGAAGCCGCGCCCTGCCGCGTCCAGGCTCCTTCCTTGGCCATGCCTCGCCGTCCGGGCTGCTGTTTCCCCTCGTTCACCACCTCCCGCAAGTCCGACCTCCTCTCGCCCCGGTGGCCTCCTCCTCTGCACCTTCCCGTCGAGTTCGCGTCCTCGCCTCCGCCTCGACCTTGCCGCCGGCAGCAGCAGGAGCTGCTGCATCCTCTCGCCGTCCCCGTGCCAGGGACCAGATCCGCGCCGCCCCGGCCCGGAGTCGCCGAGCCCTGCCATGGCTGCGCCTCCCTCCGTCATCCTCCCTGCCGCCAACGTCGCCGGAGAAGGGCGTCCCGAGGCCGACCCGTCCATCATCAGCGCCCGGCGTTTCCGTCCCGTTCCGTTTTGCTGCTGCCGCATGAACGCCAAGATCACACCAGGACCGCCATGCATCTTCTCTGTGATTTTGCCAAGTACCACAACGACGCGTCAAGTCCCTCGCCGTGACCATGAACATCTACGGAGAGTGTACGACTTCGAACCCTGTGCGATGACGATCATGTACGACTACACGACTACCTCGAGGACATACGGCTCCGTCAAGATCGACTACACGGTGATGCACCAAGTACCCCTTCGGAATGTACCAAGTTCGGCTACGCGATTCGCCAAGTACCACGACGATCAAGCATAGTACCTCTACGGTTGCCTTGTACATCTACCGTCACCAAGACCCGTTTGTGGATTTCGTCAAGTTCAACGGTGAACCCGAAGCCCTCGGATTCGCCAAGTCCGTAGCTGCAAGTACCACTCCGAACCATGTACGACGACCGTCGCCGAAAACCCGTGAAGCGTGTACATGAACGACTACTTCCGATGACGAGATGTACCACAACCATCGAACGAGAACACTACTTCCACTACCGTCGCGTGTACCACTACTTCCCTCAGCGATCAACGCGAGAACGACTACTTCCTCTACTTCCCTCGACGACCCGTGAACGCCTACTTCCATCTACTTCCCTCTACGAGACGCGAACCGTCCCGCTTGAACGCTCGAAGGTATAACCCGTGATTTACCGCCGTGATCGAATCATCCTTGCGATGCCCTCTTTTGCCATTCTACCGCCCGTGGGAACCCGTAATCGGGATCACCCCACCATCTTGCATGACTTCGCTCGCTCACACGCTTTCCTTTGTACCGATATCTCAATCGAGTTATCGGAACCGGAATGTTGCCGTGGCACCATTTTCGGATTCGTTGCCGTGGCACCCTTTCTTCCACCACGGTGACACAATGCTTCATAATGCTCTTGTTAACGCTTTTATAATATTGCATAAAACTTGCACATGTCATCCATCATGATAACAACATTTAAATGTTTATAATTGTTGTTTGCATTAATTTGCTTAAATGCCATGCTAAAATGATTTATTTCATAACTAAATAACCGTAGCTCCATTTTAATTAAATTATATATGTAAATGGGGTAGAAAAATGCATAGATTAACATGGTAGCATTACTTTGCATGTTTAACAACTCTAAAATATGCTTTAGGTCAGATCTGTTCCGAATCCATAATTTGCATATGGGGATTTTCCGGAATTGTTGTTCGTTGTTTCCGGCCTCATTTAAACTTGCCTAGATAGGTAGTTTCTTTATGCTTCACCTCTTGCCATGTTTAATAACATTTAATATTGTCGAGTACCTAACCGAGAGAGAACTAAATAAGTGTTGTGGTGTTCTGTCAATATGCAACCCGTTGCATATTGAGCTCCACTTAATTTGTAGTGCTGTTTGTGCATATTGCCATGCCATGCCTCTTTAAAACCGGACATGCATCATACTTGATTGTGCATCATGCCATGTTTAGGTGATGGTTGTTTACTATGTTGTTTGCTTCTTTCCGGTTTGCTTCTCTCGTTAGCTTCGGTTCCGTTCCGGAGTTGTGAGGATTCATTCGACTTCATCCGTTTGTCTTCTTCATGGACTCGTTCTTCTTCCTTGCGGGATTTCAGGCAAGATGACCATACCCTCGAAATCACTACTATCTTTGCTTGCTAGTTGCTCGCTCTTTTGCTATGCCCATGCTGCGATGCCTACCACTTGCTATATCATGCCTCCCATATTGCCATGTCAAGCCTCTAACCTTTTTCACCCTTCCTAGCAAACCGTTGTTTGGCTATGTTACCGCTTTGCTCAGCCCCTCTTATAGCGTTGTTAGTTGCAGGTGAAGATGAAGTTTGTTCCTTGTTGGAACATGGAGATGTTGTTCCTTGTTGGAACATGTTCATTTGTTGGGTTATCACAATATATCTTATATTATTAATGCATCTATATACTTGGTAAAGGGTGGAAGGCTCGGCCTTATGCCTGGTGTTTTGTTCCACTCTTGCCGCCCTAGTTTCCGTCATATCGGTGTTATGTTCCCGGATTTTGCGTCCCTAACGCGGTCGGGTGATTTATGGGACCCCCTTGACAGTTCGCTTTGAATAAGACTTTTCCAGCAAGGCCCAACATTGGTTTTACCATTTGCCTCACCTATACCCTTTTCCCTTGGGTTTCCGGAGCCCGAGGGTCATCTTTATTTTAGCCCCCCCGGGCCAGTGCTCCTTCGAGTGTTGGTCCGAACCGAGCAGCCTGCGGGGCCACCTCGGGGAAACTCGAGGGTTGGTTTTACTCGTAGCTTGACTTATCCGGTGTGCCCTGAGACCGAGGTACGTGCGACTCCTATCAGGATTTGTCGGCACATCCGGGCGGCTTTGCTGGTCTTGTTTTATTGCTGTCGAAATGTCTTGTAGCCGGGATTCCGAGACTGATCGGGCTTCCCGGGGAGAAGGTCTATTCCTTCGTTGATCGCGAGAGCTTATCATGGGCTAAGTTGGGACACCCCTGCAGGGTTTTGAACTTTCGAAAGCCGTGCCCGCGGTTATGTGGCAGATGGGAATTTGTTAATGTCCGGTTGTAGAAAACCCGAAGTTGATCTTAATTAAAATACACCAACCGTGTGCGTAACCGTGAGTGTCTCTTTTCGGGGTTGATCGAAGGAGAACACGGTTTCTGGGTTATGTCTGACGTAAGTAGGAGTTCAGGATCACTTCTTGATCATAGTTGTTCGACCGTGCTTTTGCCTTCTCTTCTCGCTCTCTTTTGCGTATGTTAGCCACCATATATGCTAATCGCTTGCTGCAGCTCCACCTCACTACCTTGCCCTACCTTTAAGCTTAAATAGTCTTGATCTCATGGTGTGAGATTGCTGAGTCCCGTGACTCACAGATACTTCAAAACCAGTTTGCAGGTGCCGATGAAACCGTGCAGGTGATGCACCCGAGCTCAAGGAGGAGCTCGATGGAGATCTTTGTGCGTTGTGTTGTTTCGTTTCAGCTGATCAGTAGTGGAGCCCAGTTGGGACGATCGGGGATCTGTAGCATTTGGGGTAGTCTTCTTTTATTTTGGTTCCGTAGTCGAACCTTGATTGTATCTGTATGATGTAATGTTTTACTCATGTATTGTGTGAAGTGGCGATTGTAAGCCAACTATGTATCTCTTTCCCTTATGTATTACATGGGTTGTGTGAAGATTACCTCACTTGCGACATTGCTTTCAATGCGGTTATGCCTCTAAGTCGTGCTTCGACACGTGGGAGATATAGCCGCATCGAGGGCGTTTCACATCTCATCTTCGAACCCTAGATCATCGCTCTTGCTCAGTCTTTGTATCAAAGTTCATATTGGTACCTGTGAGTATTTTATGTGTTGATTACATGTTTGTAGTTGATGCATATGGGAATTATTTGTGAAAGATTGTTATATTAAGATTGTTCTTCATGTATTCATACCTACTAATCATTATCCATATCATGTCTTGTGAGTTGACCCATAAGTTCTTGGGGACATGCCAAAAGTCTCATTGATAGAAGTCATGTGAAGTAGATTACCATTCAATGTTTTGATTATATGTGGTGTTATTCTTCCTCTAGTGGTGTTATGAGAACGTCGCTTACATGACATGCACTTCACCGTATTGAGTCCTAGGGGAAGGAATTGTGGAATCAGTTTGTTGATTATGGGTTGCTGGAGAGATAGTAACCCAAACCCCAGTTTATCAATCATTATGTGAGGGGCTGTTTTGGAACAAATTGTTTAATGTTATTTTAAATTTGTCTTGATTACTTCAAATGTAGGGAACGGTGAATTAAATGACAGGCCAATGATTCCATTTTAATTAAATAAACATTGAATGTTGTATACAAAAAACACGAACAAAACCCTCTATCGGCGGTACAACATCACTTCCACCAATGTTGTCGGTGGTCCTTATCACTATGTCGCCAAGCTGCCCCAATGATGCATCACTTTTTTCCATATTAAGCATGGTCCCTTGCTCAGGCCTGGTATACTCTTCTTTCATTCATCGCCTAGAAAGTACCAACAGGTTGTGCTTTGTGGAGACCCCGGAATGACACCATCCATGAGGGGAATGCCAGGTGTTGACCTACCAGTTTTCATGGCATAGACCATGCGCCAATCCCTACCATTAGTCCCGGAATACCTTCCGCAGATATCGACACCGCATTGTTCCTCCCAACAAACACTGAGTGTCGCCTTAAGTCAGCCACAACGTCCCAACATGTTCGGCGCTGGGGGTCATACCTCAAAACAAATATTTTGTCATGTTCTACATAGTAACGACCCCCTCCTGGCAGCTGTAAACTAACCATGCAAGCTGCATTCCTCTAGATTTGGTATATGTTACCATCGCAGAACACAATGTTATTAGCACTAGTGAAAATCGAGATTGTATTATATAGCGGGGCGAAACTGGTGGCGGAGCCGAATAGTAGGTTGCTACCCACAGATCACAACCATGTCTCTATAGTGGCCGACGCATTCAGGTCTGGTCTTGTCCCGTGCATCTAGATGACCCACTTGTTATGCACTACAGGAAGTGCTAATGTGTGGCCCTCGAGGATGATAGGTTCCGAGCGGCAGCGCTATGATAGGCGAAGCACATGGAGATCTCCAAACCGAGTGAGGTAGTAGACCATACCATTTCTATGGTAGATGAGGTCAGCGATCTGGTCTCCATCGGTGAGGCGGATGGGGTTGAGGTCGGCCCACCACCTGGCCCCAGCAGTTACGTAGAAAAGCCTATTGATGTCACATATGACGGCGGCCAGGAAGTCATCACTGGTGGGGTTGGGCGCAAAGACCATCTTCGATACGAGGCGGCTGCGGTAGATCCGGCGGGGCAAGAGGATCTCAACGGCCATGATGTGGTGGAAGAGGCTAAGCAGACTATGACCACCATCGATGCAGACAGAGAGGGCAAGCCATCTGCCGCAGCAGCCTAGACAGGTCCTAACCGAGGGGATTGTGGTGAGCTTGAAGGAGTGGCATGCAACGGGGTAGAGCTTGCCTAAAGGGATGGGGTTGAACCCGAAGGAGCGATACGTGAGGATCGAGGCTATAGTGGTATGACGCTTGATGGTGGTGGTGATGCAGCGCTTGGCGGGGTTGTCGTTGTGGTCCACGAGCAACGACGGTGACGGTGGTTGATACGTCTCCAACGTATCTATGATTTTTGATTGTTCCATGCTATTATATTACCCCTTTTGGACGTTTATGGGCTTTAGTTTACACATTTATATCAATTTTGGGACTAACCTATTAACCGGAGGCCCAGCCCATATTGTTGTTTTATTGCCTGTTTCAGTATTT
This sequence comes from Aegilops longissima, assembly GCA_021605205.1. Taxonomy (NCBI): domain Eukaryota; kingdom Viridiplantae; phylum Streptophyta; class Magnoliopsida; order Poales; family Poaceae; genus Aegilops; species Aegilops longissima. Next base: position 788,301,912 of record CM038678.1, read on the forward strand.
CGAAGAAAAGGAATATCAAACGGAGTCCAAACGGAATGAAACCTTCGGGAGCGTGATTTTTAGGAAGAATATGATCTGGGAGTCTTGGAGTGCAAGCCAGGGGATCATCGAGGGAGCCACGAGACAGGGGCGCGCCCTACCCTCTCGTGGGCCCCTTGAGGCTCCCTCGACCGACTTATTTCGCCTATATAGGTCCACATACCCTAAAACCATCAAAAAAGAAGATAGATCAGGAGATCCGCCACCGCAAGCCTCTGTAGCCACCAAAAACCTCTCGGGAGCCTGTTCCGGCACCCTGCCGGAGGGGGAATCCATCACCGGTGGCCATCTTCATCATCCCGGCGCTATCCATGACGAGGAGGGAGTAGTTCACCCTCGGGGCTGAGGGTATGTACCAGTAGCTATGTGTTTGATCTCTCTCTCTCGTGTTCTCTCTATGGCACGATCTTGATGTATCGCGATCTTTGCTATTATTGTTGGATCTTATGATGTTTCTCCCCCCTCTAGTCTCTTGTGATGAATTGAGTTTCCCTCTTGAAGTTATCTTATCGGATTGAGTCTTTATTTGAGAACACTTGATGTATGTCTTGCCGTGTTTATCTGTGGTGACAATGGGATGTCACGTGCCACTTGATGTATGTTTTGGTGACCAACTTGCGGGTTCCGCCCATGAACCTATGCATAGGGATTGGCACACGTTTTCTTGACTCTCCGGTAGAAACTTTGGGGCACTCTTTGAAGTACTATGTGTTGGTTGGATGAATCTGAGATTGTGTGATGCATATCGTATAATCATGCCCACGGATACTTGAGGTGTCAATGGAGTATCTAGGTGACATTAGGGTTTTGGTTGATTTGTGTCTTAAGGTGTTATTCTAGTACGAACTCTTGAATAGATTGATCCGAAAGAATAACTTTGAGGTGGTTTCGTACCCTACCATAATCTCTATGTTTGTTCTCCGCTATTAGTGGCTTTCGAGTGACTCTTTGTTGCATGTTGAGGGATTGTTATATGATCTATTTATGTTATTATTGTTGAGAGAACTTGCACTAGTGAAAGTATGAACCCTAGGCCTTGTTTCCTATCATTTCAATACCGTTTACGCTCACTTTTATCATTAGCTACCTTGCTATTTTTATATTTTCAGCTTACAAAAACCTATATCTACTATCCATATTGCACTTGTATCACCATCTCTTCGCCAAACTAGTGCACCTATACAATTTACCATTGTATTGGGTGTGTTGGGGACACAAGAGACTCTTTATTATTTGGTTGCAGGGTTGCTTGAGAGATACCATCTTCATCCTACGCCTCCCACGGATTGATAAACCTTAGGTCATCCACTTGAGGGAAATTTGCTACTGTCCTACAAACATGTGCACTTGCAGGCCCAACAACGTCTACAAGAAGAAGGTTGTGTAGTAGACATCAGTGGTGTGAGCGCAAAACGCGTTGTTGGGCAAGTTCCCCGCACACTCGTGTAATAGTTGAGGTCGTCAAGTCCGTCGGCAATACGGCAGGGAAGATCCGGCGGTAGGTGATGAGGTCATGTACCTAGGGTAGGGTCATGGACCTGTCCAAGATACCCTCCCCAAGGAAACCTCTTAAAGAAAACACCTTTCAGTCGACCTGGAAGGATTCCACTCGACGGACCTGAAGACACTCGACCACCAGCCAACCACTCGACCGCTAGAAGATCTACAGTCAGTCTGCACGCAAACGGTCAGTCATTAAGTGGCTTTATGGTCATCATAGCACTTTATGTGGGACGTTACGAGTAACTCCTTCTCTTAATGTACCTTAATCCCTACATAACTGAGGGTTGGAGGGGTCTGGTGAACTCTATATAAGCCACCCCCCTCCTCAGTGTAAAGGGTTCGCACCCCTATAACTCATACGCACATAATACCGTCGACCGCCTCCGGGCTCCGAGACGTAGGGCTGTTACTTCCTTCGAGAAGGGCCTGAACTCGTAAACATCTTGCGTATACAACTACTCCATAGCTAGGATCTTGCCTCTCCATACCTACCCCCATTCTACTGTCAGACTTAGAACCACGACAGTTGGCGCCCACCGTGGGGCGGGTGTCTTAGCGACTTGTTGGAGAAGTTGCAGTTTTTCCGATCCCATTCATCATGGTTTCAGGTGGAGTTTTGGTTGAGGGCCGCGAGATCCGTCTTGGTGCGCTCACGTTCATCGCCGACGACTCCGCTTGGTTGCAGGAGGCTCCACTCGACGTCGACGCACTCCCCGTCCACGGGGCAACGCACTTTCGCGCGTGCGTCCGCGGCGTCCTCCTGTGGCAGCCGTCGACCCAGTATCGGTCGGCTCTTGTGCCGTCCTCCCTCCCAGTCTCTCGCCGGCGCAAGCGCTCCGGTCGGTCGAGGCTTCAGCGGTGGGTGAGGCATGCGGTGGCCCGCCAGTCGGCCACCCCTCAAGTCGCGGCAATCGAGCCCGACGAATCTCTCTGACCTGTTCGATTTGTCGATCGGCTCGCAGACATCTTGCATCCGAAAAGCGATAGCAGTGATCCAGCGGTGGAGGTTCTGATGGTCGACGGACCACGCAGTCCTCCTGGTTTCCCCCGTGTCGACGGAGGCGTTGGCGGAGGCGAGCCGGCGCAGGCTCACGAAGAGTACCAACCTGAGCCCCTCAGTTTGTTACAGAGGGAGGAGCTTCGCCGCCGAAACATGGATGCGCTTCACACTCCTATCGTTGGAGAAACCCCCGAGCCCGTGCCTTAGAAGATACGTGTTTGGCCAACTTGGCTGAGCGCACTCGACTGGAAAATCTCCAGCGAGTGCTCGATGAACGAGCGCAACAACGGGTCCCGTCATCCAGTCGACGTCAACTCTTTCCACAACCGACTCAGGTATACGGAACTCCCATTCAGAATCTAGCAGCTGCAGCCCGTATAGTAGAGTCCATTCAGCCTTCCCAGTCGGAGGCTGGCAGAGCCTTACTCCAGATCAGAGATTTGCTCCGGGCAGCAGGAGATCAAATTTCAGCTGTATCGTAGTCGTGGAACAGGATTCACAGCAGATCCGTCGTTGGGAATACAGTCCAGTCGGCACATAGCCCAAGATCGCCCCCGAGGCGTGAGGTACATGGTGGCCGGCGTGATCAGTATGAGGACCGATTCGATCATGATGATCGACGTCGAGTGCCCACTCCTCCCCCAAGGGGTGGGTCATATGCGCCTCGACAGAAAGATGACAGACGCCAGCACAGTGTTGGGCGAAGGATTCCAGTCGACCCCAGGGAACCAGGCTTTGATGCGAGATCCGTCATCGTTCAAGGTCTGGTCGACAGGAACAGAGCTAACCGAGAAGGCCATGACAGAAATGCGCCCATCAGCAGCAGAGTACACGTCTCAGGACCAGAGTGTTTTAGCAGAGCCATCAGAGCGGCGGTGATTCCTCCCAACTTCAGGTTGGTGACTGGAGTCAGTAAGTTCACTGGTGAGTCCAAGCTGGATACCTGGCTTGAGGACTACCGAGTGGCTGTCCAGATTGGCAGCGGCAACGATGAAGTTGCCATGAAACACCTGCCTCTTATGTTGGAGGGATCGGCCAGAGCATGGCTGAATCAGTTAGCACCCAGCAGCATTTACACTTGGGAAGATCTTGCCCGAGTGTTTGTCAGGACATTTGAAGGAACTTGCAAGCGGCCAGCAGGGTTGACAGAGTTGCAGTCATGTGTGCAGAAGTCGAATGAAACTCTGAGGGATTACATCCAGAGATGGATCACTTTGCACCACACAGTAGAGAATGTATCTGATCATCAGGCAGTCTGTGCCTTCAAGGAAGGCGTTAAGAACAGAGAGTTGAGTCTGAAATTCGGTCGGACCGGAGACATGACCCTGAGTCGAATGATGGAGATTGCCACCAAGTACGCCAATGGTGAAGAAGAGGATCGGCTCCGGAGTGGCAAGTACAAGTCAGCCGCTAATGAAACCGGGGGAGGGAACTCCAGTCGGAAACAGAAGCAGAAAGCCGAGCCAGCTGCTCCTGGAGAAGCCTTGGCCGTGACTCCAGGAAAGTTCAAGGGGAAACCCAAGGGTCCTTGGAACCCCAAGAAAGTGAAAGACCAAGATGGAAATGATGTGTTGGACTTGCCATGTCACATTCACACAAAGAAAGATGAAGAGGGTAAACTCATTTACCCAAAGCATACCACTCGACAGTGTCGGCTCTTGGTTCAGCAGTTCCAGGGAAAGCAGCCCAAGGACAAGGAGAAGGAGTCGGACAAAGTTGAGGACAAGGAAGATAGTGACGGTGGATACCCCCAGGTCAATTCCACTCTGATGATTTTTGCTGGCGTTGAAAGCAAAAGTCGATTGAAAGTTATCAACCGAGAAGTGAATATGGTCGCTCCGGCGACACCCAGTTATCTGAAATGGTCGCAGACCGCCATCACGTTTGACCAGTCTGATCACCCGACACACATAGCCACCCCTGGGAGGCTAGCGTTGGTGGTCGACCCAGTCGTCGAAGGTACTCGACTAACTAAGGTTTTGATGGATGGTGGCAGTGGCCTGAACATATTGTATGCAGAGACATTGAAAGGGATGGGCATTCCGATGTCCAGACTCAGCACCAGCAACATGAGCTTCCATGGAGTCATTCCTGGAAAGAAGGCTGAGTCACTCGGCCAAATTGCTCTCGATGTGGTTTTTGGTGACTACAAGAATTTTTGTAAGGAAAAGTTGACCTTTGAGGTCGTGGATTTCCAGAGCACTTATCACGCTATCCTTGGGAGGCCGGCATATGCGCTTTTCATGGCTCGACCATGTTATGTGTACCTCAAACTGAAGATGCCAGGCCCCAAAGGTGTGATCACTGTCACTGGCAATCGGAAGAAAGCAGAAGAGTGTTTTCAGAAAGGCTCTAAGATCGCTGATACTCAGATGGCAGTGGTAGAGCTGCAAGAGTACCAGAAAACAGTAGACCCGAGTGATTTGTTGCGAGCCAAGAAGCCCGCCACGGAGTCAGCATTTCAGTCATCCGGGGAGACGAAACCGATTCATATTCATCCGACTGATCCCAATGTTGCTCCGACTCACATCTCAACAACACTCGACTCCAAATAGGAAGAAGCACTCATCCAGTTCCTCCATGAGAACTGGGACATCTTCGCATGGAAGCCTGCTGACATGCCGGGTGTTCCTAGGGGACTGGCTGAGCATCGTCTACGAGTCGACTCAAAAGTTAAACCTGTCAAAGAACATCTTCGACGGTCCGCCGTCCAGAAGAGAAAGGCCATTGACGAGGAAGTGGCTCGGCTCTTAGCAGTAGAGTTTATCCGAAAAGATTTATCACTTCGAGTGGCTCGCCAATGTTGTCATGGTCCCTAAGAAGGACAATTCACTGTGCATGTGCATCGACTTCAAACATATCAATCGGGCCTGCCCGAAAGATCATTTTCCTCTCCCCCGCATCGACCAAATAGTCGACTCAACTGCGGGATGTGAGCGGTTGTCTTTCTTAGACGCCTATTCCGGGTACCATCAGATCCGTTTGTATGGACCCGACGAGATCAAAACAGCTTTTACACTCCATTCGGATGCTTCTGTTATGTCAGAAGTGTTTGCTCACTCAAATCAGTCGGAATGTGCAAGCATACATGGATGACATTGTGGTCAAGTCACGGAAAGGTTCCGACCTGTTGACTGGCCTTGCTGAAACATTTGCCAATCTCAGGAGGTATGATATCAAGCTTAATCCATCAAAGTTCACATTCGGAGTTCCTGGCGGAAAGTTACTCGGTTTTCTCGTTTCCGAAAGAGGAATCGACGCCAACCCAGAAAAAGTTGGCACTATACTCTGAATGAAACGCCCTGTGCGTGTGCACGATGTCCAGAAGCTTACTGGATGCTTGGCCGCTTTAAGTCGATTCATCTCTCGCCTCGGTGAAAAGGCATTGCCTCTTTACCGTCTGATGAAGAAGTCAGAAAAGTTCGAGTGGACTCCTGAAGCTGATGCAGCGTTTGCAGAGCTCAAAGCTCTGCTCTCCACCCAGCCGGTGCTTGCTGCCCCAATCAGCAAGGAGCCGTTGCTGCTTTACATTGCAGCCACAGGACAAGTCGTCAGTACAGTACTTACGCTCGAGCGGGAAGAGGAAGGAAAGGCCTTCAAAGTTCAGCGCCCAGTATATTATCTTTCTGAAGTATTGACCCCATCAAAGCAAAGATACCCTCATTATCAGAAGCTTGTTTATGGGATTTATATGACCGCGAAGAAGGTTGCTCATTACTTCTCTGATCATTCCATTACAGTCGTCAGCGACGCCCCATTATCAGAGATTCTGCACAACAGAGATGCAACTGGTCGAGTGGCGAAATGGGCGATTGAACTCCTTCCCCTTGATATCAAGTTCGAGGCAAAGAAAGCCATCAAGTCCCAAGCAATAGCAGATTTCATCGCCGAGTGGATTGAACAACAGTTGCCGACTCAAGTTCACTCGGAGCACTGGACTATGTTCTTTGATGGTTCCAAGATGCTGAATGGTTCCGGTGCTGGGGTAGTATTGGTTTCCCCCCGAGGAGATAAGCTCAGATATGTGCTCCAGATTCACTTTGATTCTTCCAACAATGAAGCAGAATACGAAGCACTGTTGTATGGGTTGCGTATGGCCATTTCACTCGGCGTCCATCGCCTCATGGTTTACAGCGACTCAGATTTAGTGGTTAATCAAGTGATGAAGGAGTGGGACGTCAGAAGTCCAGTCATGACTGGTTGAGTAAAACTAATAACATAAGAAACATAGGCGTGGGTGAGTAAAACTACCCCGCTAGTCGCCCATTTAACTAACGGTTGTTCCATGGGCTGTTGACAAATTATTCAGTACATAACTAGCAAAGCGCTTTCTAACAAAGATGACTATAGTTTTGTCATTGCAATGCCGGTATAGGTTTTATGTCTTTCCACCCTGTTTAAATGGCTTCACTACAACATGGCATGGTTTTGACTCATGGTGGACAAGGTGGCACTGTCTGACAGTCGCCATTATGCTAGCTGACTGTGGTCCTCGGAGGCTACAATGTCGCCGTCATGTTTCTTGTTGTTGTCATCATGGTCCTCATCATCCCCGGGGAGACGGTCGAGGTAGTTAGCCCGGGCCTCGAGCGCGAGCAGCTGGCAGACGAACCAGATGAGCGCGGCATCAAGGGCCAGCAAGGCGCCTCCACCGAAATGGCCGTTCATCTTGTCCGTGTTTGACGCGCAGCTCATGGTGCCGTCAGGTTGCATTGGCAGCTGATACCGGAGGTTGGCCGCCTGTGTCTTGGTCGCTCCCACCAGCATCACCAAAGCCGAAACCGAGACCAACCTATTTCATGATTAATCCCATCGAGAAATGGTAATCAGTTACTTGACAAAACAAATCATTGATGAACGACCTTAATTAATTACTCTCTCTGTAAACTAATATGTAGGATTGTTAATATAAGATCGTTCAGATCAATGAAGTAGTGATCTGAACGATTTAGAGATTTAAACGACACTATATTAGTTTACCGAGGGAGTACTTGGATAGCGAGCTAAATAAAGGGGTTCATTTAGTTACTCGGCGATGATGAAGAAGACTATGAGGATGGTGCTTCGAAGCAGAGCTCGGCGAGGAACTGTTTCAGGTTGCTGGCTGGTCTTGTTGGTAGGGTAGGGGTAGAAGACGGCACGGTGGCCGATGAGGATGGTGATTAGCAGCGAGATCACCGAGAGGATCCCCATGACCACGCTGAGACGTGAGAACTCGCACATGACATAACCATCTCCAATGACAGTAGCAGTTCCGAACTGAGGCTGCAATCGATAGAGGCATCCCGTAGGTTTAGTACTTTCGAAATAATAACCTAATAATCAACACAAGCGAACGAATGAACCAGATGAACATGAGGAACAATTAACCTTTTTATTTTCGGCAACAATGCCGAAAACGAAGGCCTTCAGCCCAAAGTAGCAGAGAAGAAGGGCGAGCTTCGACCAAGCTGAGGCCGCCATTGTTGATGCTTGCAGTAGGTGCTGCTTCTGATTTCTGATGAGAGGATCGTTGCTTTGTTTTCCTGCTGCATGCTAAGTAATACCTTAGTAGCTTAATTAACTCTTATGGATCCATTCGGGGCCTCGTTAGGATTCCTATGCTCCTTGCCGCCATTTCTTATTCTTTGTTACGGGGAAATCTATGCGTGTATGAATTACCTATCGCTGCTGCCAAAATCTCAGGGAATGCTTACTATGTGGGGTTTAGTTATTCTTATTTCTCACTAGCACAAGGGGAAAAACTTATATGATGATGATGTTCCTCAGCCGTGCAACTCAATGTTTTGTGTGGAATCACACCCCTTGATCGTGCAGTATCATTCAACCGATATATTTGGCTTGTCGCGGTCTTGGAGATCTATTCTGCAAAATATTGTGTAGAATATAAATTCTTTCGTTAAATTGGTTGGAGTAACAGCATTGCAATCTCCGCTTTCCCGCAAAGAAAATATCTGCTAACCAAGTGATTACATGATGGCTTTCGTAAGCACAGTCCCATATGTTTGTGCAGTAATTTTTTTTGGAGAACAAATGTTCTTTTAGGGTTTTAGATCATAATTTTTTTTTCGAGAACATAAGTGTACCTTTATTTTATTTTTTCTTTTGAGCAAAATAAGAGTAGTATTGTTGGTTGGGCGATATACTCAAGCAAAACAGGCCGAGATGTTTGGTCAGGTGATAAAGAAAAAGCCCATTGCAATGTAAAGCCCATTGCGTCTGCCTTGTTGTATCGATCGAGGGTTCGAAGACTACGCCACAGCCGCCTCATCACAATCGCTCTATTCTTCTACGTACGTCTGCCCTCCGATTGATCCGATCCACCGCAGCGAGGGCTTGCCGTCGACGATGGACGAGCCGATGGAGGACGACCTCTTCTTCTCCGAATACTCCTACGCGGAGCTGCGGGCGATTGTCAGGGAGAACCTGGCGAGCTTCCCGGAGGCGGCGGCGCTGAGCCCATCGGAGCTGGAGGCGGCGGTGGGCCGGATCATGTTCATGTCGTACTCCGACCCCTCAACACCGGCGCCGTCTCCGGCCGCAGGCATGGTCCGGCTGTCAGACGAAGACATCGCCGTGTTCATGTACCACATGGAGACGGAGGCCCCCAGTGTCGACGACCTCCCCGGCGGTGTGTTTCCGCCGGGGTGGATCGAGGAGCGTAGGCGGCAGCTGGACGAGCAGTGCCGTCGTTGACCGGCTGACAAGAGGAAGGCCGGCGGTAGTGAGGACTGCCTCCGGGTGCTGCTGGCCAAGATCAGGGTGGACCTGCTCTCCAGGGGCTACGTCGACGTCCCGGTGGAATTCCTGAAAGCTCAGATGAAGCAAGGGATGACTGGGGATTACGCCAGAGCTGCCTGCATTGATGAGGATCCATGGTCGATGAAGAAGATGATGAATGTCTTGCAAAAGATTATGCACTCTCCAACACCTACATATTATCTTTAAATGTACACGTATGTATGCAACGCTAATTTATGAAGGGATCAAAATATTTTCTCCAGCAGCACCTACGTATGATGAATGTCTTTGTATCTATTCACTAGAGTATATATAGATTTGGATTGCAAGCTTCACCCAACCTGAAGAAGCACCGTACCCATGCATGGATTATTGTTGCTTTGCCTTACCAACTACTAGATCATGGTGGCGCGCGTTGCCGCGCTCGTCTATTTTTACAATAGAATAAAAGGTATATCTATAAATATGACAAGGCCGACAGAAATTAATTCACATCTGCCAATTTGTAAGGGATTTAATCTATTTTGAATAGCGAGTTATCATCACCACACACACGCGCGCGCACACACACAAACAGGAACAAATTATAGATAATTGACTGAAGCACAAGCACTTATGCAAATTTATTGATGGCTAAAAATGAGTATCAATATTAAGTGCAATAACAAGACTACATATGCCTACAACTGAGTATAATCCATCATGTGAAAAATTAGCTTTCTACGCTCTTCTCTAAAACGAAGTTGCATTATCTCATCATCAGAATCTGCATTCTCGCAAAGCATCTTGATGCAGTGGTATACTGCGTGGAAAATCTACCAAGAGATAAGGTGCTGTAAAAGGACAAGAAACTATAACCATCCAAATCAGAATGAAAGAGAAGAAAATATCTTGTATTGCCTGTGTACCGATTAATAGTCACCATTCAGTGTCCTGTTCGCATGCCAAAGCAGTCATTGGAAATGGCATGCGGATAAGAACACCCCATAACTTTTGGTTATCTTCAGAAATAAAAGTAGAGAATAATTAGTAATAGATGAAAAAAACTCAATTACTGAACCTCATACATGCATCTGTGTGCTAAACAAAATCACACAAATCAGTTTAAGAACACAAATTCTGCTAGTTCAGTCCAAGTTTGGCAACAGCATGGAGGAAAATCTGCTCGAGGCATCCATTTTTACTAATGCAATTTTCATGAGAGCTAAGAGCATAATAAGCTTTTGTACATTGAAACACGGTACAAGTATATAGCAGCGGCAACCATCATAGGCAAGGTCTCAGTGTGTATTATTAATACTGAATATAAGGTACATCTCTTGCGCAGACAATATAATACAGTGGGAACGAAAAAGTTGAATTTTTGTAGGAAATGGAAAGTGCTTTGTCCCTCAATTAGTGTACACCTCTTACAGTACGATGACCAACATCTATTCGGGCCAAGTTTGTGTACATGAAGCAAACCCTTTATGAGCTAAACAACATTCTCGTATCCAGCACATGCAAAATGGAAATTCTAGATAATGGCAGTTTTGCACAGGAACCGGAAAATACTAATGTTAATGTATACTTTTGATGACCGACCTTCCAACCGAGCAGAACCAACCCACCCAGCAAAACTGAGCTCGAATCAGTCGAGAACCTGCATTCATTTTGGAGTAGAGAGACCAGATGAAGAATTTGTGGAGGATGGGAGGTAGGAAGGAGGGAAGATTGGTAGGATGGGGAAGATAATTAGCCTCAACCATGGTCGACGGTGGAGGATTTGCTGATGTAATGAGGGGAGTGGAGAAAGAGCAGAGGCACAATGGAGATTTATATACACGGGCTCGAGTAAAGGAAGAATACGAATTGAAATTGCAACTGATTTGCAGTTATCGGCCGCCGGGCGTCGATTGCCATTAATGGCAGCTGCATTTACGTCCTTAATCACGCACGAGTCAACTCCAATCGCAGCCGACGCTTCCCTACCCCGCCAGCACGCGGGAGCAGCAGGCCACCATGAGGATCTGCGGAGGAAGAGTGAAGGGCAGGGATGCCGAAGCAGACCTACTGCAGAAGCTGGCCGCCAGGACGGAGGACGGCGGGGGCGCAGCTTCGACGAAACAGAGGAGCAGCTCGGGCATAAGGAAAACGCGGCCGCGAGAAAAACTGGACGACCTGGCCTGCTCGTGGAGATTTGCTTTGCGATTGGACTGGATCTGGGCCTACTATGTTATTACGGCCCAATTACGGACGGAAACTGTAGCTAACTCTGTGGAGCAGCGGCCCGCCAAACGTTTCTTTTCTATACGTACGTGACGAAGGTGAACGCCCGAGCAATCCTGCACGTTGACTTGCATGATCCGACGGCTGTGAGGCTGAGAACGCTGTGAGGGCTCCTGGCTAGCTGAGTCTTACTGTTTAGCAATATATACTATCTCGGATCTCTTCAGTCAGAGGTGGCCGGCCTGTGGCTGGGTGGTCGGATCTCGAGATTCGTCATCTAGTCCCGGCTACAAGTCGGGGAGACATAGTTCCCGGTGAAAACCGAGCCGTTGGCGGGCGATGGCGGTGTTTTACGTTGTTACCTTGATGAAGCCATCGTCGTGTAACTGTTGTCGACCAACTCGTGTTGTTTTAGGGGAAACCCTAGGATCTGGCCTCCAAATAGGAGGATGGATGTACTATGGTGTCATTTCTCTCTAGAGAGTATTGTTTGTGTAATGAGTTCCCCGCCAAAAAGAAGAAGAATAGGAATCTGTGGCAAGCAAAAAGTTTTTTTTTTTTTTTTGAAAAGAAGGTTAAACCCCCGGCCTCCGCATCAATCAATGCATGCAACCATCTTTATTAAGTATTCCACAAAGGTCTGACATATATCAATCCACCCGAAGCCACCCTCATACCTATAAACTCGGTAATATGGAGTGCTCTCACTCCCATATCTAAAACTGGTGTCGTCGCTGATCCATCCACATAACGTGTTGGGACCAACAGTCGGTGCAGCCTACCTAAAGCGCACACCACATGCATACATTTTAGAAGCCGTCATCATCATCGGACCACTTACCCATCTTCAGGAGAGAGATCTGCATCATCCTTGCCAGTCCGGACATCCGTCGACGCCACCACGGCGCCCAACGGCGCCACCGCCCTGCACTCGTCCGTCCAGATGCAAAGACTCGGGAAGATCCATCGTGCGTAGCACCTGCCAACCAGGCATGACTCAGTGTAGCACCTGTCGGCCAAGCATGACTTGACAGCTCCACCTAAATTCCGTGCAAGACGAAGCCACTCCACCTCCTGCCTCTGTCTTTCAGCGTTGCTCCACAAACCAGAGAGAATTCCTTATTTGGCCCTTTCTTAAAATTTGCTTCCTTTTTTGTCCCTAAAAAATAGTTTCTTCCCTTTTTGGCACACAATTTTTCTTTTGTTTCCTACATGACACTTCCGTCAATTTTGACACAATTTTTCTTTTGTTCCCTACATACATACCTATATATCTGAAGATGTCGTCAATGAGCAGTGATAGTATGTGCACTTTATCATGTGGGTTTATTTTTCTTATTTCTTTACTAAGAAAACGAAAATAAAAATATGATAATGCCAGCAGGTTAATAGAATTGAGAGAAATTCATTGTGATTATTGTGTATCAGACCATCAGTTCTTGGCTGAACCTTTGCCGCATAGAAGCCCCCCAATGAATGAATTGGAAATAAAAAATTGTTCAAATTGTGTGAATTCTAGAGCGCAACGAATAAAATTACATCAAGATTATAAATAATGAAAATCAAACAAAATAAAATTGACAAACGAAGAACAAATAAAACATGAAATGAGTGAATGAAATAAAAATATAATAAAAATATCATGAAAGGAGATTCTTAATATAATAAAGTCCAAATATAATAAAATTATAATTAGTAAATGTTCAAATTTTGTTTGGTTACATTTTTATGAAGTGCAAATTTGAAACAATGTTCACGACTATAAAAGAAATAAGGATGTCACCCGCAAAAAAATATAAGCATGTCAGCCAAAAATAAAGTCCATTGGACCTTTTGATTCTCTCTATTGCCACCCATCATCGCCGTGGCCCAATATCTCCCTCTCCCGGCCAATTTCAAAATCGTCCTAGCACAATGCAAATCATATTTGACGCATTAAGGGTCAAATTGCCCGCCACAGTTACATCTCGCATTAATGGGCCGACCTATTCGCACAATTAAAACAAATAAAGAGTGAAAAATGGCGGCTCTCCTAGTTTCTTCGTGGCACTGGTAGCCACAAAGACATGCTGGAGTACGTGTTAGCTAAGAAAGGCGTGAAATATTTGAAGAAAAAACGCGGGGTTCCCACGGGATTACCTATTTAACAACGTCATGAAATATTTTAAAAGGTTTGATTAATAGATTTTTTTTCTTTCCTTTTCTTCCTCTTCGGTATACTTATATTTTGATTCTTTTTGCATTTGTTTCTTCGGTTTTTTTTCATTTTTATTTTTCTTTGGTTTCTTTTGTTTCTTCTTCGGTTTCCATTTTTTGGTTTTCTTCATTTCTTTTGGTTTTCATTCTATATTTTTTGGTATATGTCAAAAAATTATAATACTTGTTGTAAATATTTCCAATAAAATTTAACATTATTTTAATATATCGTCAATATTTTTGTTGTACACTTTTTACATTTTTAAATGCTTGATTAACATTTTTCATATACTAATATTTTTTAATACATGGTCAATACATTTTTAAAATCCTTGATTACAATTTTGAAATAAAAATATTAACCTTTTCAATACATGGTTAAGTTTTTTCTATACACCTTTAACATTTTCGAAACTCTCGAGTAACATTATTCAAACACTTGTTCAACATGTTATTCAAATGCTTGATTAACATTTTTATCTACATAATCAAAAATTCATCATTTTTTATACATGATCAATATTTTTTATACACATTTAACATTTCTTAAATGCTTGATTAATAGTTTTCGAATACTTTTCAACAGACAAATGATGGGACGCTAACGCTGCCAGCCTTCTTGAAGGTCCCTTCTCGTGTTTTACATGTTTGGGGACACATCTGGAAGGTTCCAGTGGGGATTTTCTTAAGATGTTCACTGTAGACGCCCGCTCGCTTGCTTCACTGCATGCACTAATGGTCGGCCCAGTCAGGGGGCCACCTTTGAGTTTTGCCACCAATATGCCGCAAATAGTGGTAGATAGGAGCTCCACACACACATCAGGAGATCCTAATTAGCACTCTGACGGCAAATTCTATTTGATGCATAGGACAAACTCATTCTGGGACAGCCCATTGTTCAGCCCTTTTCGTGTTGTCGTTCTGCCGTGATTTATTTTATGTTTTATGTCTGTACGGGGTTATTTCAAAAGTATCAGTTTCCATTTTTTTGTCGTCCTCAATTTTTTCTCATTTCTGTTGTAAGTGCTTTTTGTTCCATGGTTTTCCTTTTAATAACCTGCTGAACATTTTTTTAATACACGGTGAATATATTTTTTGAATATACAGTGGATTTTTTAATCCTAGTGAATATTTATGGATACATAGTGAACACTTTTTTTTCAACACGGTGGACTGCTTTTAGTAGATGATATAAAAAATTATACATCTTGAACATTTTGAAGACACGGTGAATATTGTTTTTGAAGCATGATGAACATTTTAAATAGATGGTAGACTTTTTTAGTAAATGCTGATTTTTTAAATAAAACTTAAAAACTTTGAAATACATAATGAACATTTTTTAAGCCTGGTGAACAGTTTTTTAATAGACCACATACTTTTTCTAAATATCGTGGACCTTTTTGTACATGATGAACCTTTTGAAATACACGTTGATTTTCTTTTACAAAAGTGTTATGTAGTTTTACATAATGTTCACTTATTTTTCTACAATCTTCATATTTTTTTTATGTATAAAATGATATTCATAATTTATCCTCTAAAGAATCATGTTTTCATAGATAAACTGAGGTAACCAAAGAAAAATCACTAAAACCAAATTGTGGGAGCGCTTAGGTAGATAGCGAGCATGCAGGATATGTTTAGACTACCCATTTTTCCATCATTTTAGATTGTTTTTGTTTAAGTTTTTCAATTACTTTCCGAATTTTCAAAAAATGTCACAACCTAAAAAATATATTTTGGAATTTAAAAATGCCCAGAATCTCAAAAAAAAAAATAGCAACTAAATAGATGCTCACGGGTTATTCAATATGTTCACTACTCAAATATAAAAAATGTTCGCAAAATAAATATTTGCGAATTTAAAAAATGTTTGTCAATTCAAAAAAAAATTGAGTTTGATAGATATTCTTCAATTCAAAAATGCTTGCAAATTTCGAAAATATCACAAATTGTATAAAATAATGTTCACGAATTTAAAAATGCTAAAGAAATGCCCGTGTGTTGCCACAGCCATTTGATTATTATTTTGCCGAAGTTACATATAAACATAATGCATGTTAAATTTCACATGTATAGAAAAAATAGCCAATAACAATCCTAATTGAAATCCACTTCCCTTGCAATGTACTCCCTCTGTAAATAAATATAAGAAGTAACGCTTTTATATTTCTTTACGGAGGGAGTAAGTTGATAAATAAAAGGTACTTTGACAATGTATACATAGAGTGCCATGATCCAACTAATAAATCCCTATTATTAAAATCTACTTGTTGCCTTTAAGATATTCTCACCATTACCTAGACTGTTGTCTTTAGCTTCATTCACATGATACTTTGGCAAGTATAATAAAAAAAATTCTTCATGAACTCATAACCATCCTGCACAAGGAATATATGTAGTTAGCAACAGTATTTCAAGCGGAAGGTCTAAAAATATGCAATGAAGAATACTCACCATTCAAACCGGACAAATTTCATTACCATTCAATGAGAGCATAAAATTAGAAAGAAAATAGCCAAACAAAATGTCCACTCCAAAATGCTTACAAAAAGTACCATCAATGTGAATTAAGATGAGAGCATGATCTCTTAAAATGATGGGCAAACTAAGAACTTTTTTATTACTGGTTCACCGCACAATAGTCAGGATTAACAAGACAAGATCCAATCTTCGATACATAGGAGTAGAAGTGTGTTGCTGGCCACGCCAAGTATAAGCAGGACTACTAACCAGTGTCAAAGAAGCCACACTGTTTATTAAAGAACACAAAGCAATCATGCCAAAATAAAGCAATCATGCTAACCTTATGAAAAATGATATTTCCCGGAACTGAAGTAGAAGCAGAAGCAGAGTAGGAGGATGGCGGCGGGAGTGGCGCGCCGCCGCCTCGCCGGCGCCCTCGCCGGCGCCCCTCCTCCTCCTCCCACCTGCCCCCAGCCCGCCGCCGCCGCCACCCCCATCCCCAAGGTGAGCTAGGGTTCACCGCAAAAAGAGGAAGAAATCCCCCATTCCCCTTTGCTCCCCTCGCAGCAGCAGCGACTCGATTTACTCCCCCTCCCCCTTTGCTCAATCAAATTTGCCGCCCGCAGCCGCAGGTGAAGAAGGAGGACGGTGCTTTCCTCCCCTGGCTGCGGAGCAAGGCCGGGTCCGCCATCTCCTCGGCGCTGCGCATCGGGACCTCGCCGCTGGGAAGGTCTATTCTTGGCCTTTGCTACTCTCGATTTGCTTGCTACATAGAGTAGAGCAGAACAGTAACAGCGCCTGGTCTTGTTGTTGGTCAGGTCCTTGTTCGCGTCGCAGCCGATCCAGGAGGGGGACTGCATCCTGCAGCTGCCTCACACCGCTGTATCTTCCCAATCCCCTTATCTTTTCTGACAAATATACTGCAAAGATTCAGCATCCTGCTAATACTGAAGGTTTGTTGTTTAATTGTCTCCTTGCAATGTGCAGCAGCTTACTCAAGACAAACTTCCTCAGGAGGTCCGCCTGCTGCTCGACGATGTTGATGTTGATGTTGATGTTGCCGGAGACGCGGCGGCCAAGGTAGCCGTGCTCCTCATGATGGAGCAGCGCCTGGGACAGGTAGGTCTTCTTTGGATAATCCCCCCGCTATCCACAACACCACCTTTGTTCTTTCTTTCTCAAAGATTTCTCCATGCCACGTTATAAGAAAAAAAGGGAGTTTTGGGGGTACCGGCTTATGGTTGTTTGTTTTGTAGCAATCGGGGTGGGCGCCGTATGTTACATCCCTTCCGGCCAAGGATCAGATGCACAACATGGTATGAAATGGAAATGTTACATACCGATGTGAACACACACTCCATGGTTAAACTTTATAGAGGGAAAATTTGTGGACTGTAAGTCCTGTCTGATTGTTGACATGCCGATGGGAGTGCCTGATGGTTTCTTTCTTACTGGGCTTGTTTTGTTTTATCCTGGGAAAACCCCATGATTTTATCATAACCCAAAATTGCCGAGGCAGGATAAGAATAAGGGGAATCCAAGTATAATAATTCTTATGTAGTAGTAATGCACCATATATACATTAAGTACATTATTTATGTTCATCCTGATGAGCCCATGAATTATCACATTTGGGAACTGAAGATATTTGAGGCAGCAACTATGTTATTCCTCCAGATGTTCTGGGATCTGGATGAGCTTGATATGGTCCGACGTAGCCTGGTCTATGATGAAGCCATCAAACACAAGGAACAAGTCAGGAAGCAGTTTTCAGCAGCAAAACCAGTTTGTGCTCTCTCTCTCTCTCTCTCTCTCTCTCTCTCTCTCTCTCAAATTGACATACTTTTTGGGCTGATTAGTCTCATAGCTGTTTGCCCTTTTTCATATGCAAGGCTCTTGAACGTTTTCCACATTTCTTTGGAGAAATCAAACTGGAGGATTTCATGCATGCTTCTGCATTGGGTATGTATAAGGCTCTAAATTTAAAGTGCTACTGAACATTTAGCATTACAACTAAATGATATCTTGGTAGCTGAGAATGTTGGAAATTGGGTGGTTTATTATTCTAACTATACTGAATCATTATATGGTTGATTGACTGCATCCTAACATGACACAGTTGTATGATCCTTTTTGTTATGTGTGATTTTATTTGAGAAGGCGACAAAGGGTTTAATAGGACTTTTTTGCTGTATTTTCCCCAAAAATTTGTCCTCTTGAGACTATTTTCATGGCACATGCAGTTTCATCTCGAGCTTGGCAGACTTCTAGAGGTGTATCACTGGTACAATTTTCTAAATCTTTGCCTGTCACTAGTTTGCAACTTAAATATATTGAATGCATTGTGCATCGACATTTTAACTGTCTGAAAACATCATTTAGGTTCCATTTGCAGATTTCCTTAACCATGACGGTGTTTCTAATTCTATATTATTGTATGACGAAGAGAAAGATGTTTCAGAGGTACATCTATGATCTTTGGTTCAATGCCTAGTAGGCTAGTACTAGTAGTGCAGTTGTGTTGTATGGTTATCAAGGCGCTTTACTTATTTTCCGTTCTTTTTTATATACGGATCAATACTCTGCTCTTATTCTCAGTTACTTACAGGTCATTGCCGACAGGAATTATGCTGTTGGTGAACAGGTGAGTTTTGGAGAATTTTTTTCGCTTCAACTTTATTTTGGTTGGATCTTTATGCTTTTCACAAAATGTCTCTGGGAATGACGGGAACCATCTGTTCTGAAACATAATTCAGTGAAGTTTCATTATATTTTCAGGTCATGATCAGATATGGGAAATACTCGAATGCCATGCTAGCACTTAACTTCGGATTTACACTTTCCAGAAACATATATGACCAGGTCCGTAAAACTACAGTTTGATGGTCAAACTCCTAAGGAATCTTAGTTGGTATAGTTGTAACTAGTTTGAAAGAAATTATGGTATCTTGGTCCTCTGACACCAGTAATTGGGTCATCGATGGTATTTAACATGCTAAGAATATTAATTACTAAGCTCTAGTAAACATGATTTGCATGAAACAAGCAATGATATGACTTTATACATACATCTTTGCTCTTGAAGCATTGCCCCCATGACGTTTTCTGTTGCACATGTTCTCAAAGTTTTCATTACAATTTTCAGGCACATATTTGGATAGATATGTCAGAGCAAGATCCACTTTATAAAAAGAAGCTTGACATATGGCAAAAGCACCGTACTGCGAAATCTGAACACATGTGCAGCTCTGGCTGCACTAGAACTACTTTTGCTATTAAGTATGTTGTTTGGCAGTTATTTATGGCTAATACAGTTCATCATTTGATTATTTTCTAGATTTTCTTTGCAACATTAGTAAAAGCAAACATCGGACAGTTAAGGTGGAATGGAATTTATTCTGAGGAAATCGGCTTTATGCTAGTGCCGACCATATGTAACTCTATGTATTGATCATATTTTCTGACTGCACCGAAAATGCAGAACTTTATGCTTGTGTCGACCATATTGTACATTTGTACAGTAGTAGTTCTAGATAGTTTTTATTTCAGGCCAGCTTTGTAATGTTTTTGTAGTCTACTGATTTACAATGCAGTGATCAATACATAGAGTTTCAACTCTCCACCTTACTAGCGCATATGTTGAACTGGGATTGGAAGTAGTGCATGGCTATGCTTGAATAAACAATGAAATACCAACTTTAGTATTTTCTCTGAAGAATCTGCTTGAATAAACAATAACATGGAATTAATTCTCACAATACATTAACTGATTCTTTCTGAAAGTCAACTAATGTTTGAAATAGCTCTGGCAAATTTAAGTAAAGGTGAATTCTGTGGTTGCTTTTGCATGATGAGAGCATGGTCTCTCTTTTGTGTCACTGATTATGAATGATGGAAGCAGGGAAGTCAAATACTCTGGAAACAAAGGGGTTGGGATTCCACAGGCCTTGCGTGCATTTGTCCGGGTTTTCTGTGCCACCTCAATTGAAGGTGCCATGCTATTATCTATTACTTCCTCCCATTCATATTACTCGTCGCTGCGTTAGTACAACCTTAGTTCAAAGTTGTACTAAAGCAGCGAAAATTAATATGGATCGGAGGAAGTATTATATTTGTATATTTCTTTATTTCATTTTAGTTACATCATTCAGTGACACAACGATGATGGCCTCTTTAGAATTGGAAGAGATGGCCATGGAGGCTGCTGAAAATGACGGCCGGCTTGCGAGGCGTCCTCTGAAGCATGCGGAGAGAGAAGTCCATGCTCACCGCAAGTTGCTTATGCACCTTGACAGCATGATTCAGGGTCATTCTACAGCTATTGAGGTGAGGACACTGACAACAGCTGAGAATTAAAATGCCAAAGTACCAAGTGCGGCATACGGTTCCACTTGTATAGGATTAGAGGTGGTTAGGTGAAAGAATGGCCTTTGTATATTAACTTTCTTTACACATGCTTTTTTGTTGAAACTAAAATTGTAATTTTTTTTTGTATGGACGGCTATGATAGTGAAAAAGACTGTAAGAGAAACCCATTTGTCGAAGCAGAGAACAATTTGAATAAGAAGATTGTTCCATCAGATTAAATTCATGTGGATATTCTGATTTGGCTTTATTTGCAGCAACTTGAAACCATTGATGGCGCTGCATCTAGGAGCATGCATCCGTTCAGAAAAGAGATGGCTAAAAATTTACTTGCCGGCGAGCTACAGGTTTTGCAGAGTGCTTATGCATGGGTTGCAAACTACTGTAAAACATGATCATCCCAGCCTAATTATAGGAGCATGCATGAGAGGGAGCCTGTTAAGATGCATGGGAATTGGTGGCCACATGCATCTCGAGCACTTTTATTGATATATAGATTTGAGGTGTGTACTGTGTAGTGTGCTGCTAGAAATATTAGGCATGTTTGTAACCTAGGAATTGACATGATTTTTTGGAGGTTCGACGTTTTTCAATGAGATTTATGCATTTTCAACAGCCCCATGCATGCGAAAAGTTGATTACCACATCCGGATGGCTCCTTGGAACAGCATGCATGCATTTGGTCCATCACTTCCACTGCACTTCATCCTTCTGCATGCGTTCTTTAACCTCTCACCGTCTTTGCTATATTTAGGCATTGATATATTTGCAATGAATGGACTTGGCTATCAGCCTCTCAATGGCATCTCCTCCCTCCCCCTTTCTTCTCTTTTCACCTCCCACTTGTCTCTTTTCTCGTGGTATGGTCGTCATGTATAGTGGAAAAGATTAATGCCAAGAGATTGGGTTGGGTTCTGGAGGAGGAAGAGGCAGACAAGGCAGGATGCTGCAGCGGGCGGCGAGCAATGCGTACTCATGGTGGTGGGCGAGCCACATCCGCACCAAGCAGTCCAAATGGCTCGACAATCACCTCCAAGGTATTCATCCACTTTCCGGATTAAACGTTATCT
Source organism: Aegilops longissima (assembly GCA_021605205.1). NCBI lineage: Eukaryota > Viridiplantae > Streptophyta > Magnoliopsida > Poales > Poaceae > Aegilops > Aegilops longissima. The sequence goes on from CM038678.1 coordinate 788,323,503, forward strand.
TCACATATTCCATGAATATGTCAAATGGGAATTTTCGGATTATGGATCAGGTCCATCTACAAGTTGTTCAATCAGCCACATTTCAAATCAATATACATATTTTTTTTGTGGCTCAGGAATTAGTCCCATCTCAAAATTGACATGCATGTTGTGTCTGCTGCTTGTCTGGGTAAAATCTGCACCATGGAATCAGTGCAGGCCTGTTGCATCCCTGATCTGATGATTTCATCCTTTGTTGCCTTGCCTATATGGAAATGGTGCTTGATCAGTGTTAGTTCCAAGCACCCGGGGGTCTGATTATTTCATCCTTCTGATGATGTAAAATGCTATGCATTGTGGGAAAATTGTCTTGATTAATTGCACCAAATTAAAAACGATGTTATTTTTAGTTTAGATAGCATGAAGTCTCGAAACTGTTTCTCACCTTGCATATTTTTTTTCTTGTTTTCAGCAATTTATTTTACAACAGGATAATGTAAATGTACTAGCCAAACACCGACAATTTGTCAGCATCTATTCGGAGGATTGGAGCACCTTGCTAAAGTTCTTTAAAACCAATCAGATTCTTTGTAAAAAAAAAATCTGTAAAATGATACATCTCTTCGTACTTCTGATTGATATGCTAAGAAATTTTTCGTTTGATGTGCAGATATGGAGCACCTGGTCAAGTGCATGCTCTTACTCCTTGGAGAGGAAGCCGATTCGTTTTCAAAGCGAGCAGAGATGTACTACAAGAGGCGGCCTGAGGTGATCACTCAGGTGGAAGAAGTGTACCGGATGTACAGGGGTCTCGCCGACCGGTATGACATCATGTCAGGGGAGCTGCACAAGGCAAACCACACCATCGCTACCGCCTTCCCTGACCAGGTTCAGTATGCGATGCTAGAAGAGGAGGATGACAACGTCCCAAAGGCGTTCACCCCGATCGATCCGCGCAAGATCCACAAGTCGACCGTCGATGGGCTGCTGAAGAAGAAGAAAGGAAATGTGCCAGGAGCCGGCGGAGACAAGAAGGAACAAGCTCCGATGAGCAAGGAGAATGCACGAGAAGAGATTAGCAGGCTACAGAAAGCTATACTTGTGATGCAGACCGAGAAAGAGTTCATCAAGAACTCGTACGAGAGTGGCATTGCCAAGTACTGGGATCTTGAGAAGGAAATAAATGAGATGCAGCAAAAAGCTTGCCACTTCCAAGACAAGTTCGACGTAAGCGCAGTGATCGAGGACGATGAAGCCAGAGCCTTGATGACAGCGACGGCCCTCAAATCCTGTGAAGACACCATTGTGAGATTGCAAGAACAGCGCAAGACCGCTGCCAAACAGGCATTGGACGAGTCTGAACGGGTCAAGGTGTTGAGAGAGAAGCTCAAGCCTATAATGGACGAACATGGCAAGTCTCTACCGGACCTGGTGGAGAAAAACATACGGAAGAATCATGTCACGGAGATGGGAGACGTGTACCATGTGAAGCTGGGTGAGCTGCAGATGCAAACGTTAGTCGACAAGATCAAGGAAAACTTCACGAGCGACTGCAACATCACCATGGACGAGATCACGGAGCAGATCGACGAGCTTGTCAACAAAGTTGTCGATTTGGAGCTTATGGTTTCGTCGCAGACCTCGCAGATCGACAGAATGCACCGCGAAAATGAGGAGCTGGAGAATTCCGTCAAGAGCCTGGAGGAAGAGGGAGGCTCGAGCGAACTGGACGAGAAGCTGAAGCAGGTGGAAGAGGAGCTGGTCAGAGTGCAGGCTCTCGAAAGCTCCTTCCATAAAGACGAGAGCACGATACGTTCAAACTTCACCGAAACGATAAGCAGATTCAGTAATTTCGCCGACATGTTGCAGTCGCCAGTTTGCGACTACCAGCCTCCTGGTTCTGCTGCTCACACGTCGGCGCCAACCGGCGAGGAAGCACCGCCTCCTACCGAGCCATCCAGCACGAGCCATCCACCTCCACCTCCACCTGAGGAAGAAGAACACGAACAAAAGGTAGAAGAAGAGAAGGCCACCGTCGTGCAGACTCCTCAACCCCAACAAGCCAGCACTGGAGATGCTGCTGCTGTTCCTCAACCCCAACAAGCCAGCACTGAAGATGCTGCTGCTGCTGCTGCTGCTGCTGCTGCTGTTCCTCAACCCCAACAAGCCAGCACTGAAGATGCTGCTGCTGCTGTTCCTCAACCCCAACAAGGCAGCACTGGAGATGCCGCCGCCGCCGCCGCTGCTGCTGTTCCTCAACCCCAACAAGCCAGCACTGGAGATGCTGCTGCTGCTGCTGCTGCTGCTGCTCAACCCCAACAAGCTAGCACTGGAGATGATGATGATGATGATGCTGCTGCTGGTCCTCAACCCCAACAAGCCAGCACTGGAGATGCTGCTGCTCCTCAACCCCAACAAGCTAGAACTGGAGATGATGATGATGCTGCTGCTGCTGCTGCTCCTCAACCCCAACAAGCCAGCACTGGAGATGCTGCTGCTGCTGCTCCTCAAGCCCAACAAGCCAGCACTGGAGATGCTGCTGCTGCTACTGCTCCTCAACCCCAAGCTGCTGCACCGGTTTATGTGGCGAAAACAGGGGCGGCGGCGAGCACTACTGGTGCGTCTGTCGTAGATGGCACTAAAAATTCAGATCATGGGCATGACAAGTCGCGGCCGGGTTCGCTGGCACGGCTTCGCCACATCTCTTCTGACGCTGAAGAATCTGAGGAGCAAAAGGGGAAGGGCGAGAAGGGCTGTCTTGACGGCGACATGAAGAAACTGCAAGAGCGGCTCATGGATGGCCTGGAAGACAAGGAGAAGGTCCTGCTATCCGAGTACACCTCGCTCCTGGAGGACTACAAGGACACCAAAAGGAAGCTGCTGGATGTGGAGAAGAAGAACCAGGAGTGCCTCAACGAGATCAGGTCGCTGCGCAATCTCATCGGAGAGAAGGAGAAGGAGAAGGAGGAGAGGGAGAGGGGCAGCATCAGAGGAGGACACAGGAGGACACCCAGCCTTAGCCATCAGAGGAAGCAGAGCCTTTCTTCCATCTCTAAGCTCATCAGGATGGGCTCAAGCATGCAAGACGACCCTCCTGCCGCTGACCTTGACGACATGAGGCTGCCGGCGATCGCCGAGGTGGAGAACCCGTCGCCACTGGAGGAGAAGTTCAGGCGCGACATTGACACGCTGCTGGAGGAGAACCTCGAGTTCTGGATGAAGTTCAGCTCCTCCATGGGCCGGGTGCAGGAGTTCCAGAACAAGTACGAAGACCTCAGGAGGGTGGCGGCGGACGGCGCCGACGGCGAGAAGAAGCTCCGGGCTCTCAAGACGGAGCTGCAGGTGTGGTCGGAGCAGAACGCGATGCTGCGGGGCGAGCTGCAGTGCAGGTTCGCGTCGCTGTGCGACATCCAGGAGGAGATCTCGACGGCGCTGGAGATGGACACGGAGCAGGCGGAGGAGGCCGAGGAGGGCGCGCCGCGCTTCACCTCCTACAGCGCCGGCAAGTTCCAGGGGGAGGTGCTCAACATGCAGCAGGAGAACAACCGGGTCTCCGACGAGCTGCAGAGCGGCCTCGACCACGTCAAGACGATCCAGTTTGCCATCGAGAAGAAGCTCAACGAGGTTGTCAAGCTCTCCTCCTCCTTGCCGGCGGAGGAGGGGGAGGAGGAGGTGGTTGGGCCGGACGGGGTCCTTGCGCGGGTGCCGGCCAAGACCAAGGTGCCGCTGCAGAGCTTCCTGTTCCCGACCAAGCCCAAGAAGCCGTCGCTGTTCGCGCGCGTCACGCCGGCCGTGCTCCACAAGCAGCAGTTAGACATGAAGTTAGACATGATGTTAGACATGAAGTTCCTCCCCAAGATGCCAAAGTAGCCACCCACAGAAGCAGCAGCAGCAGCAGGGATATGTCATTTAGCTTAATTAAACTAACTAGCAGATGGGATACATTTCTTTTGATGAAATTAATGCTTCAAGCTATGTATGATTGAACCAAACTATTCTTGCTTTGTTTTCTAGGGCATTGTAATTTGTTGTAACCTCTGAGATCTAATGGAAGAAAGACAAATCATTTCCCCTTTTTCATGTTCATCTGTCAGGAAACAAACCTACTTGTTGTAGTTTCCTCCAGGAAATTCAGTGCTGTGCTTATCTCCATATGACAACTTTTCACTTGGTAGCAAGTTCAAATATTTTGTTTTCTAGGGCAATGCAACCAGCTCTGAGATCAATGTAAAGGCACATCATGTTTTCCCTTCCCATTTTCATCTCTCAGGACACCTAGTTGTAATTTCCTGGTACATTTTCTTGGATACATTTTACCGTTGTGCAATCTTGACATATTTACTTGATAGTACATTTTAGTGTTGTGTGATCTTGACAAATTTACTTGGTACTCCCCCTGTAAACTTTATAAGACTTTTTAGATCACTAAAGTAGTGATCTAAAATGACTTATAAAAGTTTACAGAGGAAGTACATTTTACTGTTGTGTGATCTTTATATTTACTTTATACATAGTGTGGTGTAATCTCAGACAAATTTTCTTGATGCATAGTGCTCTGTGATGTCGACAAATCAATTCGATACATAGTGTTGTAATTTTCTCCAGGTGAAAAACTTACTTGATATCAACTCCAAAGATGCAATAAATTGCCTGGAAAAACATTTAATCCAGACATGCAAATGATTCGGAGTTTGAAAATCAGAATCAGATATAGATATATTAATTCCAACAGATAGAAATATTTGAACATATAATTTGCAGAATAGGCGGCGACGGCGGATGCGTGCGGGGGGATGCGAGCGACGGCGATCGGACAGAGGGGAGACTGCGAGTGGATGAGCCGCAGCAGAGTACTGGGCCTCCCGTTGCATGCCCGCAATTTCGTCAGAATCGGGCCTTGTATTTTCTCCTTATCAATTGTAGGCGGCAAGGTGCAGAGTGGCTAAAGCAAAGGAAGCAACATTATTCTGCCACGGAACTCGGCGACGCGGCGCATGTGGGTGGTCTTGGCTTTGCTGGCCGGAGGTAACACGACGGCCGCCGCCGATGGATAAAACCCATCCATGGACGCCCGCCTTTACAGAAACCCTCGTTTGTCAAGTGGTTTCAGTTCATTCAACTTGCGGATGAGGCTGCTCCTGGTGGTGGTGATCACGCGCGCATGACACCATAATCATTTGAGAAGGGTAACAGCTGCTACCATACCATACCAGCTGGTGGTGGTAAAAGCAGAGTGGCAGCTGCTCGTGAGTCGTGACGGCACGGTCTGTTGGGGTGGTGGTTGGATCAGATCGGTCGAGGAGGAGGCCAGGCCACCACATGCCGGTGTTTGCAAACACAGGGAAGAAGAAGATCTGAATCAGCATCCGTTTGTGCCCCGAGAACTACTGGCGGGTAGCTAAATTGGCCGGCTCCGCCTCCACGCGTGGCGCATGCATGCAGGCAGCAGCCGACGCAGGTCTTCAGAAAGCTGCCGCTTTCTCGTCTTTCTGATTAGGACACAAATCCTAACAAAACTTGAAGGAACATTTAAAGATGAAGCCCTCCCATCGGTAAGGGTCATGATCCACCGCGCCACCATGGCCCTAAGGCCACTGGAGACGAGGCGGACCGGCAGCGGAGCCGGCAGGAGGTAGAGGAAACCTAGCCTTTTCTTTTCTTGGGGAAGGAGACGTCGGCATTGTTGTTAGTTTAACAATACCCTAAGATTAGGAAAATAGGATTATCATGCAACACGTAGGCTCTGTGTTGCATGATAATCCTCCCACATATTGCAGTCTATGGGTGGGAATTCTGAACGTTTTGTGTGGACAATTACGTTGTGGAAGGATGGGAATTTATTTAGAAACACATGGCAACTTGTGAAAAAAAAAGAATTTTCCTGGAAAAAAAGAAAGGAATTGTAATCTTACACCAGCGTAAACTTGCCATATAAGCATTCGTTTGCCGTCCTCTTTCCAGCTGACCAATATGGTCGACTGGCGGTCATTGGATCACTTCCATCGGATGGCTCACACTTCAGCCAAGTTATTTAGTTGGCAACAAAAGCCATGGGATCGTACCATCTGAAGGCCGCACTAAGAGACTCGGTCCTTTGTAACAGTGCGGCCGCACTAAGAGACTTGGATAGTGGCGTCGTCTTCCTTCCTGAAGGCACTATCTTACTCGCTCGTGGTGTCACCGGTTTTGGCTCGGGCGAAGTGGCGAACAGTCCAAGAAGCAGCCATTGGTTGGGTAACTAGAGGGGTGATTATACTTATATCCACCCATGTGTCTCATCTTGTTAGTGCCATATATACAACGTTATGGAGATTGCACCATGTGTGACTAGTTTTTTGCACCTTATTCACACATTTTTAGTACCCTGCTGCAGCACTCAAAAGAATGTCTGTTTAATGAAAATTGCTAATTATCACGTAAAAGAGTTTACGTTGAAACAAATGCATGTCATCATATCAAATAATCAAAACTTTAAGTAACTACATTATCATGTGTATTTTCTTTTCTTCCTTGGTGATTAATATTAGCGTTGCTATTTTCAAAGCAAGTACAGAGGATAGACACGTTGACAACTTGTTCTGAACCTTGCAAGACACATTTGACTACAAAAATGGGGAAGGAATTGCACTAATGGTTCAGTTTACATACTAGAACTTTCTAGAAATATTCTTACCTAGCCATAGACTAAAAACTTAGATTAACATATCTGCTAGATCATCTACTATATAGTTTATGCAATTGACAAAATTTAATTCAAGAAAAGATTTGTTACCAAATACAACCAAAATTCAGTACAAATCATATTTATTTTTAATCGTATATATGCATTACAACTGTTTAACAAAACTAGCTATAACTAGGATTTTGGCAACTACATTAAGTGGTTAACTATGCTAAATAAGCAATATAAAATATATACTCATTAAGAGCAACTCCAAGGGGCCGACCCAAACGGACGGCGATTTCGTCCGCTTTTTGTCCGTTTGGGTCGGCCGCCCGCCCGGCGTCCACCCTGATTTTCATATGGGTCGGCAGCGCGCCCAACGCGCCGACCCATATGTGCAGGCATGGCCGGCCGCCCAATTTTGCATTGCATTCAACATATTGTGAAATGAAAATTTAACAAACAAAATAGTCCACCCAAATAAATAGTATAGTTTTACAAGCCAAATAAAAATAAAAATGTTTCACATAGTTTTACGAACGAATAAAAATAGATACATCTATTGGTTGCCAACATGAGTCCACATATGCTCAACCAAATCATTTTGCAGTTGCACGTGAGTTTCCCAATCACGCATGTCTTCATGAAACTGAGTGAACTGCTCAAATGTTGCCGCTACTCCATGCTTAGGCACAGCATTCTCACCCTGAAACTGAAAGCCTTGATCGTACAGACGTTCCGGGCGCTCGTCTTCTATGATCATATTGTGCATGATCACACAAGCAGTCATCACCTCCCATAGTTTCTGCGTGCTTCAAGTATTAGCAGGATACCGAATGATGCCCCATCGAGATTGCAAAAAACCAAAGGCACGCTCGACATCCTTTCTAGCACTCTCTTGCTCTTGGGCAAATCTTTTCCTTTTCTCTCCAACAGGGTTGGGTATTGTCTTTACAATAGTGGTCCACTGAGGATAGATACCGTCACTCAAATAGTACCCTTTGTCGTAGTCAGTGGCGGAGCTTGAAGCTCAAGGCTGGGCGGGCTGGGCGGCCTAAACAAGGAGATTTAGCCTGTGGGCTTTTGTTCTAAGGCCCAGTAGTAAAAAAAATAGTGTACAAGTTTTAAAATGTTGGGCGGGCCACGGCCCATCCGGCCTTGCAGTAGCTCCGCCAGTGGTCGTAGTTGTGGCCGTTGACAGTAAAGTTCACCGGTGGGCTGTTGCCTTCGGCAAGCCTAGCAAACACCGGCGAGCGCTGAAGCACGTTGATATCATTGTGCGATCCAGCCATGCCAAAGAAAGAGTGCCAGATCCAGAGATCTCGAGACGCCACGGCCTCTAGTATGACAGTGCAAGCCCTGACATGTCCCTTATACTGCCCTTGCCAAGCAGAAGGGCAGTTCTTCCACTCCTAGTGCATGCAGTATATGCTGCCAAGCATCCCTGGGAAGCCCCTGCTAGCATTCATCGCCAACAAACCGGCTGTATCTACAGCTGTCAGCTCTCTCAAGTACTCAGGGCCAAACACAACAATCACAGCCTTGCAGAACTTATGCAGGGACTCTAGGCATGTAGACTCGCTCATACGGACGTACTCGTCAATGAGATCACCGGGCACTCCGTATGCAAGCACTCAAATGGCGGCAGTGCATTTCTGATAAGAGGAGAAACCAATCTTGCCGATAGCATCCTCTTTGCACTCGAAGTAGTCATCATAGCCGACCACTCCCTCTAATACGGTTGAAAACATGCCTACTCATACGGAACCGGCGGCGGAATTTGTGATGTTTGAACAACGGGTTTGTTGTATCAAAGTAGTCCTTCCAGAGAAGGAAATGCCCGCTCTCTCGGTTATGATTCAATGCCGGAAGGTGGCCCGGAATGGAGCCACGGAACAACGGCCACTGGTTGTTGAGGTGGTGATGGACCAACACGACAACCAATATCTCCTCCTCGTCGTCGGACGACGAATTGTCGGAGTCGCAAATGAAATTGTGGAAAAAAAACTCGTCGGCGGAGTCCATTTTCGTACCTTGGCAAACTGTCGAACAGCTTGTGGGCGTCGAAGAAGGAGACGGCCGGCGAGGGGAGACGCGGCGCCCACAGACCAGCTAGCTGCCCGGCCGGCGTCCAACGAGTGTGACGGCGTCCGACGAGCGTGCCGGTCGTATGTGGCGGGGGCGGCGAGGCGTCTTCTTGCTCGCGGGCGGCTGTGCGGTCAGGGCCGGCCCGGGGGGGGGGGGGCGCGCCCCCGGGCCCCGAGTAGGAAGGGGCCCCCGATTGATTTGGTTTCCCTGTATACGTGTGATTGTTTTGCCGGTTGATTGATTATCCAAAAGGAAACAAAAAAAATTGATGGATTAGCACGCCGTGCAGTCTTCTCGTCTTAATACTCTTCCTCCCCAATTGGCAACAAATCAGCCATGCCATGAGTGACGGCGCCCCTCCCACTCGTCTAATTGTAATTTTTGGCTGCTAGGCGCCATTAGTGGAAGACGGTTTCCAGATTCCCATCAATCTTCTCTTCAATGCAAATTTTTTCTTTCTATTCTTGTTGGATCGTTAGTTTCCTGAAGATTATCCTCGTACGACTCTCTTTGTTATACTCCAGTTTCTTGTATTGATTGGGATTAGAAAACAGAAACTTGGACTTCTGTTCGTGTCGCAACAGCAAAATTTTGCGATTTCAATTTTTCTAGCCATCCAGGTACCTTGTTCCATGCCTTTCTTAGCACTTTTATTTAATTAGCAGTACTCTTAATTTCTTGTATCATATGTTCTGTGCTGATTAGCAAGATGCTATCCAGAAAGAATCCATCTCATAATTGAGGGAAAACATGCATATGAGTTCATTGAGTCCCACATGAGTTGTTGGCATTTTATTGAAAAGCAGATACAAGTGCTCTACGGATTCCCTGCAAAAATAAACAATATTTCTACTGCTAGGAACTCCAAGGAGTTAGCTTTAGTTGTTGTTCAAGAACAACTAGTGAAAACTATAGGAAGATAAAAAAAATTAGTAGGCATGATAGTGCTATTATAATTCACCTAATAATACAAATATATACAGTATAAGGGTGGATTGACAAGATCCACTTTTACTGTGAATGTTTATGACCCCAGTTTCTTAATAGTCAAGAAGACAAGGCACCATAAATTATAGTCTGCCAAATATTTATTTGCAATTGAAATAGACATAAAATATGCACATGTTTATGTGGCTTTAGGGCCCCTTCGTGTTGTCTCGCCCCGGGCCCCGGAAATCTCAAGACCGGCCCTGTGTGCGGTCTGGGAAGCGGCGGCGGGAACTAGTTTGCTCCCCGGCGGCGGCGGGCGACTGGGGACAGGGGCGGCGTTGCTGGGCGGATGTGGAGGCGGCGGCAGCTGGAAGAGTCGCCGCAAAAATGGGCGGCGGCGTCGGTGACGGAGGAGGCGGGGGGCGAGGGTTGCACTTGTCTGTGAATTGATGAATGAGCAAGGGTGTCTATGTATGTCTTCTTGAAGTAAGTGAGCCTGGGTTGATCATGTTCCTACAATACAGATCGAATGAACCAAAGTGACTTGGAGCATGGGAGCATTTTCTCAGTTGTATCATCAGATATCTTGCCATTGTTTCCAGTCTATACGGCAATATGTGCACACACATATGTCTTTGTAAAAGGCATCTGGCACAGATCCACAGTTCAAGGGCCTATAGCAGGTTCATGGCTTCACTGGTGCTTTTTGGAGATTGAAAAAGAATATCATCGGTATTCATACCCTCTCCTCTCGCGACCGCATCACCCCCGCGGGCGACCATCCGCGTCCCCGACGCCTCCGCCCCGAGCCCTCCCCCATTCCTCCTTGCTGCCGCCGCTGGTGTCCGGTGCCAGGCTTGGCCTGGGCGGCGAGGCGGCGGCCCCTGGCCTTTCCCATCTCGGTGTCGTGCCGACACGGGTGGAGCGGCACCGTGGGGGTGCTCCTAGGCGGCGGCGGTCCGGCGTGTCTGTGGGGTGCCCCGTCGTAGTCGTGGGTGATCTACTAGGCGATGGCGCGATCTGGCGGCGCCCGCTTATTTAAAGAGTAGCTCTCCTGCTCCTCCGAGCCTTGAAGTCCGTTTGCGGTACAAGCAATGCCAACTGTAGAGATTTAGATTCATGAGTTGAAGTTCTTTCATCAGTCCAAAGATCTCTTTTTCTTTTGCAATGTGACCCCATAATTTTATCCTGAACCAATGCTACAGCCAACAGCCTAAATTGTAAAATCCCTCGCGCTGACCGTCCTCTCAGGCGTTGTCGTTGCCATCGCCCGTCATGAAGAGCAACTGCAAACGTCCAATAATCCACGAGAGCTGGCCTCCGTCCCCTTCAAGTGGGAGCTCTAAGTGTCCGACCGAGCGTCGAATCAACCAGCATGCGAGGAAACCGCCGGTACGAACATCCGGCATTATAGTCGGTGACTTCAACTTCATCAAGAATGGATCGGCAATCTCCTGATCAAATGAGCAGTCGCCGCCACCTTTGGTTCGGTTGGACCGGCCGTCTGTAACACTGACTGGGAGCTTCGCTTCCCGTCCTCCAAGTTAGGTTCGCAGGCCACCGCTGGGCAATCTTCTGACCAAGGATGGGCGGCTTGCACACGTCAATCGGGATAAAAAGTTGCACTTTAGCTATATGTCAGGCGACTGATTTTTCATTTTTGGGTCAGTCAAATTTGCAGCCCTTGATTCAAGGTGCTTTGTGATACGTGTGGAAGCTCAACATGGATTTGACTGACCTGTTTCTTGGTTCAGTCGATTTATTGTCTTCTCTTGCTGAGTGCATGCATGCATGTCTTCAGCTCACAACTCTTGCACGCACATGGATGATGGATGAAATGCATGTCAATTTTAGTCTGTGTGTGTGCATGTTTTTTTTTCTTTGTGTTTTATGGCTGCTTCATGTTTTAGTTGTTTTTCTTTCTTTATGTGTATATTTGAATGTTGAGTGTGTGTAAATATGTACGCTCAAGTGCTATACAAATATGTGGACAAATTAAACTAGAGTGCGGAAATGTCACTATTATATGTTTATTTTTATGTATTTTTTTATGCTAATTGTGTGGAGGTTTTTGTTTTAAGCTTTTTTAATTTTATTTCTTCTTTATTAGTAATACCAAGACAATTAATTTATTTTTCTTAGAAAATGTCATTTTATTATTATTATTATTATTGTGTAAGTATGCACACATGTACTAAAAGCATATGTGTGTAAATTATACTAGATTCTGAAAATTGCACTATTATATGTGTATTCCTTGCATATTACAAAAGGTGCAATTTTAGTGCAAAGTTGTGTACAATTTTTTTCATTTTCTTTGTTCTTAGAGGCTAATACCGATGCAAATAATTCATTTTTAGATTTATTATTTTGTGTCAGTTTTTATTTTCTATCTTCTTAAAGGGTAATACTAATGCCACTAATTCATTCTTCTATAGAAATTTCATTATTATTTTGATTTAGTTTTAATTTTAGTTTCATTTTCTTTCTTTTTAAGGGGTAAACCGGTGTCACTAATTCATTTTTCCTTAGTAAACTTCTTTTTTTGTGAAAATTGCACCATTTATAGGCTTATTCTTGCATACTATAAAATGCATAACTTATGTGTAAATAGTGTGCAATTCTTTACCCATCACCTCTTTTTCTTATGTTTGTATTCATTTTTCCTTTTTTTCGTTTTTCTTTTTTGGTTGTTTTTCTGTATGGGTATTTGTGCGGTGTTGGGTGAGTGTATATGTATACACACAAACTATACAACATGTGTGTAAATTTATTATATGATTATTCTTTACTAATTCATTCTTTCACCAGTGTCACTAATTTATTCTTTTATAGAAAACTTCATTATTATTTTGATTCAATTTCAATTTAGTTTTATTTTCTTTCTTTTTAAGGGTAAACCGGTGTCACTAATTCATTCCTTCTTAGTAAACTTCCATTTTTGCGGAAGTTTCACTATTTATATGCTTATTCTTGCACATTATAAAATGCATAATTTATATGTAAATAGTGTGCAATTCTTGAAGCCCTTACCCATTGCCTCTTTTTCTTATATGTGTATTCTTTTTGCTTTGTTTTCCTTTTTTGGTTTTTATATGGGTGAGTGTATATGTATACACACAAACTATATAATACGTGTGTAAATTTATCATATGATTATTCTTTACATATTCCAAAAATTGAAATTTCAATGTAAAGACGTGTCCAAGTTTTTAAAAGATTTTGTTTCATTTTCTTCTTCTTAAAGGCTAATACCGATGTCACTAATACATTCTTGCTTAAAAAATCAATGATTTAGAGTTAGTTTTAGTTTATTTTGTTTTCTTGCTTCTTTAAGGGTAATACCAATGCCACTAATTTATTTCTTGTTTGAAAATTTATTTTTTACGAAAATTTCACTATTATATGCATGTTCTTGCATATTATAAAAATGCACAATTTCTATGCAAATTGTGTGCGATTGTCAAAGTATTGTTCAATCTATTTTTTCAGTTAACTGACACATAGGTGCTCTGATAGTACTCCATTCTTTGTACATCTAATGTCCTGCTGCCCAAGCGTAGTATGTGTGTGAGGCGAAACAGTTGAAGGAACTAACCTGGAACTGCACGGACTGGAACCATGCATGACCGACAATAATTAACAGCTTTCATGCGACGGAGCATCGTATTCCTTGGTCCAGAACGATTTGTACCTAATGCTGCTGCAGTGCATTACCTGCAGGAATCAACGGAGCTCCGTGGGCAGGGGCGAGGCAGAGTGCATGCACATATGATGGATCGTCGCCCAGCTCTGCACTGCTCCGGGGCGGTCAGCTCTTCCAACCTGGCGTCTCACTGCCGCTGAAGACGTACGGTTATCGACTGAAGCAATTTTGTGGCCAGTCGACTGATCCAAATTGTATTATCAGTCGACTGGCCTCTAGCCAGTCCCAAAAAGTTGAGGCGAATGAATACATGATGATTGACTCATGCAGCGGCAGTGACATCCTGGGAAGCCCACGGCCAAACCGTCCAAACGATGCAGGGATGCATGTGGATGGAACATAATATGAATATATGGCATATAGGAGGACTTGCAATGTTTATCCTTGTTGAAGAAAGGCATGCATGTTGCGGGTGTGACTACGAAGTGACCGAGCTTGGGGTCGTACGAATTGACAGCATGGTACCGGAAGTAGTGAAGAGCCGCCAGCGGGCCTTAATTATGCCCAACATGGATCTAGATCTCATCGGATGACTTCCCCTCCAGCATAGCGGCAATGGTGCTGCAGGCGAGGTCGAGCTCCTTTGTGGCAAGGACAACAAACATGTATTAATATCTCTTAGAAAATGTGCATCATCTACTAACAAAAATTCCACTGTATATTAAAATAATGTTCATCGGGATTAAACAAAAAAATCATATCTCTTAGAAATTGTTCAACATGTAGTTAAAAATGGTTATCATCTACTAAAAAACTCACTGTGTTAAAAAGTGTTCAGTGTGTACTGAGAAATGTTCCCCGGGATTAAAACAAATTCACCATATATTGAAAAAATATTCACCATGTATTACAAAAATTCACCAGGCTTTAAAACATATTTATAGTGTACTTTTTTCACAAATACTCATATACACACAAATGCAAATTTGGTGTCACTGATAAAAAAAAGGAATAAAGCGGTGAAGGAACAAAAATAGAGAGAGAAAAGAACAAGGTAAAATTGAAAATAGAAAACAGAAAAACAGACAAAAAATAGAGCAAAAAACAAATGAACCAAAGAAAACAGAAATAAATAACCAGAAGAAGGGAAAAAATCCAGTAGAAAACCAAAGAAGAAAAGGTTGTATAGAAAATACTTAAGACAGGAAAGCAAAAAAGTGGAGAAAGACCAAAAGACTTTTATTGGGCACTCTGGTTCTGTTTTGAAAAATAAAATTGAAGACAAGGGCTGCTCGGTATGGAAAATGATTTTTATTTTTTACTCCGGTAGTACTAATGTGTGGGCTTTCTCCATTCTTGCACTAACTTTGTACTTTGGGTATGTGTTGGCATCTACATTATGAGCAATTGGGCACTTTGGTTCTGTTTTGAAAAATAAAATTGTAGTAGCATGTGTTATTTAAAGATTAGGGTCTGCAGAGCAATCTGCGTATTGGCAAACCTTTCTATAACTTGGCAATTCAATGTCGATATGGTGAATTATATATCTTATTTTCTATAGTCGTAGTATTCTTGCGAAATATCTAAACTTCTCTTGTGCAAAGGAATTAGTACAAACTTCTATGTTTGCCTAAAATGGTTAATTGCTAACAGAACTCTTGGGCAAATGTTTCTAACTATGAAAACAATTGTTATATGATTTTGATTATTATCTATTTGATGTACTTATATTTCGTAAACCTTTAGGGCATGAATGTAGATGAAAGCATATCTCATAAAATGCAAACTTGTGCGAGAAAATGCAGTATACTCCATACGTCCCAAAATAAATGTTATGGTTTTAGTTCAAAATTTTAACTAAAACCATGACACTTCTTTTTGGAGAGAGGGAGTACTAAACAAATGTAATGCTGAGAAATTCACTTTGGCTCATAGGCGTAGATGCACCCACTGTCTAAATACACATTTTAAAAAGTAAAAGAAAATCAAGAAAAAAAATCCCGCGTGTACATCCGGACATCGTATGTTCGTGCACAAAGTTTCGGTGAAACATGGAATTTTTTGTGGTTTGTGTAAAAAGAAAATTTTCGATGCTTGATTATAACTATTCAGGAGACATTCTTTTATCTTTTTTATACATGGCACAAAAATGTTTTTTCTTTCCGAAATTTTGTGTGTGAACATAGAATGTCTGGATGTACACGCGAGTATTGTTCGGAATTTTTCAACATTTTGAAATGTGATTTTTAAATATATTTCATAATAGGTGTATGACAAGTACGAGCCAAAACACCACTCTCATGCTTTAGACTCCTAACAACTAAGAGCCAAAATATACGGGCGCAGCAACTCGTGCCATCAATGTTCTTGTTTTAAACTAAAACTAGCACACTTATTTTGGATTAAAGGGAGTGATTTTTTTGAATGTTTGAGATTGCATTTACAATACTTTCCGCGGTTGTATTCCATAGTTTAGTACTAGGATATATTATTACTATTATTTTAGCTCAAAAAGGATCACGTCGTCGTCATCGCCGGCATCTAGATGAGTGGTTCTAAAAACATCTTCTAGATAAGAAACAATGCGTTTTAAAGAGGCCATAAATATTTCATACATAATAAACCTGATTTACTTGTCATTTTTGTCAGGAAACATTGTAGAAAACAAACCAAAATTGTTCCATGTAGCCAAAATCCAAGTTAATCTATTAAGGTGAAGGTGATTGGGTTGCTTACCTAAAAAATGCAGCGGGAGGAGAGTTGGTGAGGCGAGTTGATGTATGCATCCTTGTTAGTTTAACAATACCTATGACCACGAAGTCTTTGTGTCGTATAATAATCCTGTTTTATGTGTTGCATGATAATCCTCCCACATATTCTAGTCTATGGGTGGCAATTCCGAACGTTTTCTGTGGCAATTTAAGTTGTGGGAGGATGGGAATTTATTTAGAAACACATGGTCACTTCTGGAGAAAAGGATTTTGCTGCAAAAAAATAAAGATATTGTCATCTCCCACCAGCGTAAACTTGCCATAAAAGCGTCAACTAGTGGGAGGATGGGAATTTATTTAGAAACACATGGCAACTTCTGGAGAAAAGGATTTTGCTGCAAAAAAAGAAAGATATTGTCATCTCCCACCGACATAAACTTTCCATAAAAGCATCCATTTGCCAACCCTTTTCAGTTGACGTTTGCCAGATAAAAATTTCGTTCCAATATGGTTGACTGACCACTAGTAGAAAACAGAGCTTTCGTTCGGGCCTGGCCAGCCCATTAGTCCCAGTTCTGCACGAACTGGGACCCATGGGGGTAGTCCCGGTTCGTGAGCCCAGGGGGCCGGCCGGGGCCTCGGGGGCATTGGTCCCAGTTCATGTGGACCCATTTGTCCCGGTTCTAGGCACAAACCGGGACCAATGGGCCTCGCTTCTGGCCCACAGCCATTGGTCCCGGTTCATGGCTCGAACCGGGACAGAAGGGGGAGCTTTAGTCCCGGTTTCAGCCACGAACCGGGACAAATGAGGTTCTTATATATACCCCATCGCCGCAGCAGAGCACTCCACAGTGCTCTGTTTTTTGCTGGCCGGCGAGGGGGAGGGCATTGGGTGCTCTAGCTCACCTCCTATGCACATGAGGTGTTCGATGAAATGCCCGAGCCACACTAGTTAAGCTTTCTCCTCTCGAAGCTTGACCTCCGATCTCCATTTTTCCCGAGATTTGTCTAGGTTTATATTAGCGGTCCGTCACGCCCCGTCCCCGGCTTCACCGCCGTCGATCGCCCGCGCTGATCTCGTCGCCGGCACCACCGTGGTGTGCCTCTTGTTCTTATCTTCTTTCTGAAAGAAAAAAATCTTACGTTACATAGATACTTGTCTAATTTTCTTACTTTTGACACACATAATTATATATAATGCACGCAGATGAACCGGCAATGGATGTACGGTGACAGACACACCTCCGAGTACATTAAGGGCGTGCATGATTTTCTCGAAGTGGCTGAGGCAAACAAGCAGAATGGTTTTATGTGTTGTCCATGCCCTAAATGTGGGAATACGAAGTCTTACTCTGACCAGAAAATCCTTCACACCCACCTGCTTTACAAGGGTTTCATGCCACACTATAATGTTTGGACGAGGCACGGAGAAATAGGGGTTATGATGGAAGACGGCGAAGTAGAAGAGGACGATGACAACTATGTGCCCACTGAATACGGTGATGCTGCAACGGGGGAAGCTGCTGAAGATCAAGAGGAACCAGACGATGTGCCCAATGCTGCTGCAACGGGGGAAGCTGCTGAAGATCAAGAGGAACCAGACGATGTGCCCGATGATGATGATCTCTGTCGGGTCATTGTCGATGCAAGGACGCAATGCGAAAGTCAAAAGGAGAAGCGGAAGTTCGATCGCATGTTAGAGGATCACAAAAGAGGGTTGTACCCCAATTGCGAAGATGGCAACACAAAGCTCGGTACCGTACTGGAATTGCTACAGTGCAAGGCAGAGAATGCTGTGCCTGACAGAATTTGAGAAGCTACTGAAAATATTGAAGAAGAAGCTTCCAAAGGATAACGAATTGCCCGACAGTACGTACGCAACAAAGAAGGTCGTATGCCCTCTAGGATTGGACATGCAGAAGACACATGCATGCCCCAATGACTGCATCCTCTACCGCGGTGCATACAAGGATTTGAACGCATGCCCGGTATGCGGTGCATTGCGGTATAAGATCAGACGAGATGACCCAGGTGATGTTGACGGCGAGCCCCACAGGAAGAGGGTTCCTGCGAAGGTGATGTGGTATGCTCCTATAATACCACGGTCGAAACAACTGTTCAGAAACAAAGAGGTTGCCAAGTTGATGCGATGGCACAGTGAGGACCGTAAGAAAGATGGGAAGTTTAGAGCACCCGCTGACGGGTTACAGTGGAGAAACATCGAGAGACAGTACTGGGCTGAGTTTGCAGGTGACCCAAGGAACGTATGGTTTGGTTTAAGCACGGATGGCATTAATCCTTTCGGGTAGCAGAGCAGCAATCACAACACCTGGCCCGTGACTCTATGTATGTATAACCTTCCTCCTTGGATGTGCAAGAAGCGGAAGTTCATTATGATGCCAGTTCTCATCCAAGGCCCTAAGCAACCCGGCAACGACATTGATGTGTACCTAAGGCCATTAGTTGAAGAACTTTTATAGCTGCGGAATTGAAACGGTGTACGTACGTGGGATGAGCACAAACAGGAGGAATTTAACCTGCACGCGTTGCTGTTTGTAACCATCTGATACGTCTCAAACGTATCTATAATTTTTTATTGCTCCATGCTACTTTATCTACTGTTTTAGGCAATATTGGGCTTTATTATCCACTTTTATATTATTTTTGGGACTAATTTATTAACCGGAGGCACAGCCCAGATTTGCTGTTTTATGCCTATTTCAGTGTTTCGAGGAAAATGAATATCAAACAGAGTCAAAACGGAACGAAATCAACTGGAGAAGTTATTTTTGGAAGGAAAGCCACCCGATGGACTTGGAGTGCACGTCAGGGAAGAAGGGAGGTGCCCACGAGGGTGGGGCGCGCGCCCACCCCCCTGGGGCGCGCCACCCTGCCTCGTGGCCCCCCCTTCCGTCCACCGACGTACTCCTTTCACCCATATATACCTACGTACCCTAAAACTTCCAGAACAGAAGATAGATCGGGAGTTTCACCGCCGCAAGCCTCTGTAGCCACCAAAAACCTCTTGGGAGCCCGTTCCGGCGCCCTGCCGGAGGGGGATCCCATCACCGGTGGCCATCTTCATCATCCCGGCGCTATCCATGACGAGGAGGGAGTAGTTCACCCTCGGGGCTGAGGGTATGTACTAGTAGCTATGTGTTTGATCTCTCTCTCTCTCTCTCTCTCTCTCTCTCTCTCTCTCTCTCTCTCTCTCTCTCTCTCTCTCTCTCTCTCTCTCTCTCTCTCTCTCTCTCTCTCTCTCTCGTGTTCTCTCTCGTGTTCCTCTATGGCACGATCTTGATGTATCCCGAGTGAGGGAGTCCCGGATTAGGGGGTGTCCGGATAGCTGAAATATAACCTTTGGCCGGACTCCTGGACTATGAAGATACAAGATTGAAGACTTCGTCCCGTGTCTGGATGGGACTTTCCTTGGCGTGGAAGGCAAGCTTGGCGATACGGATATGTAGATCTCCTTCTATTGTAACCGACTCTGTGTAACCCTAACCCTCTCCGGTGTCTATATAAACCAGAGGGTTTTAGTCCGTGGGGACGAACAACAATCATACCATAGGCTAGCTTCTAGGGTTTAGCCTCTCGATCTCGTGGTAGATCTACTCTTGTACTACCCATATCATCAATGTTAATCAAGCAGGAGTAGGGTTTTACCTCCATCGAGAGGGCCCGAACCTGGGTAAAACATCGTGTCCCTTGTCTCCTGTTACCATCCGCCTAGGCGCACAGATTCGGGACCCCTACCGAGATCCGCGGTTTGACACCGACATTGGTGCTTTCATTGAGAGTTCCGCTGTGTTGTCTCCATCAGGAAGGATGCCTCATCCCGTCTTTAAAGACGGCACTGTTGCTAAAGGAGCTTTGGCTATCAGCCAAACTCTTCGGCTAGGCGGTTTTCTTATGACCGCCTGTTCGGCCGCCGTGCCGACGATGACTTCTCGGGTCATCAAAAGCAATCTTCACGTCAACTCGGAACTCGCCGAGCAGTTAGATCCGATGGAGATCTCTTCTTTAAGTGAGCTCTTGGATCGCATCGCCGCCCTGGGAGTCGCTATAGACTACGATCAGATTGGGCCTAAACCCGATCTGAGAGAGATTAACTCTCCCCAGGTCACCCACCACGTTGATGTGGTGGAGGAACAATGTGGCGACCCTTCATCTATCTTAAGGACTAACTATGTCCGGATTCCCAATCCCTCCAAGCCGGATACCGATGGAGGGGAGGACGTCACTCTAGACCTGAACTTAGAGTCAGACAACGGGCTAGATTCAGTGGACAACATCCAAGAATCCAAGCTTCCGAGTTCGGAAACTCCTTGGCCCTTGAGCCTCAGATTGGGTGAGGTTTCAGATCTAATTCCACCCACCCACCCGAACATTGGCGATCTATCCAATATTAGGCAAGAGCCCGAAGAAACAGTACATCATTACTGGGCCAGATTCCTCCTGGTTATGAACAGGATAAAGGACTGCCGCGAGGAAGACGCAATTTCATTCTTCTGCAATAATTGCACGAACAATGGAATCCTCAACGCCATAGGTCGCCGTGAAATTACATGCTTTGCTGACTTGGCGTCCATAGTATGAAAGTACTATGCGATGGAAAGCGCCTGGAAAACCGAAGTAAGATTTTGGGACAATCCGGCCCTGAATACAAACCCAGTCCGAAATAAAAGGGTGCATTATCGCCAATCACCTGGGTTAAACACCAAAAAACAAAAAACCCCTATGGGGCATGGAACCGTACTGGAGGGATGGCTCAATGGACCATGTAAAATTCATAGTACAGAGGGCGCCACACCAACTCATTGAAGGAAATATGCCCTAGAGGCAATAATAAAGTTATTATTTATTTCCTTATATCATGATAAATGTTTATTATTCATGCTAGAATTGTATTAACCGGAAACATAATAAATGTGTGAATATATAGACAAAACAGTATGTCACTAGTATGCCTCTACTTGACTAGCTTGTTAATCAAAGATGGTTATGTTTCCTAACCATGAACAAGGAGTTGTTATTTGATTAACAAGGTCACATCATTAGTTGAATGATCTGATTGACATGACCCATTCAGTTAGCTTAACACTTGATCGTTTAGTATGTTAATGCTTTCTTCATGACCCATACATGTTCCTATAACTATGAGATTATGCAACTCCGTTTACGGAGGAACACTTTGGTACTACCAAGCGTCATAACGTAACTGGGTGATTATAAAGGAGTACTACAGGTGTCTCCAAAGGTACTTGTTGGGTTGGCGTATTTCGAGATTAGGTTTTGTCACTCCGATTGTCGGAGAGGTATCTCCAGGCCTTCTCGGTAATACACATCACTTAAGCCTTGCAAGCATTACAACTAATGAGTTAGTTGTGAGATGATGTATTACGGAACGAGTAAAGAGACTTACCGGTAACGAGATTGAACTAGGTATTGGATACCGACGATCGAATCTCGGGTAAGTAACATACCGATGACAAAGGGAACAACGTATGTTGTTGTGCGGTTTGACCGATAAAGATCTTCGTAGAATATGTAGGAACCAATATGGGCATCCAGGTTCCGCTATTGGTTATTGACCAAGAATAGTTCTAGGTCATGTCTACATAGTTCTCGAACCCGTAGGGTCCGCACGCTTAAGGTTTCGATGGCAGTTATATTATGAGTTTATGATTTTTGATGTCCGAAGGAGTTCGGAGTCCCGGATGAGATCGGGGACATGACGAGGAGTCTCGAAATGGTCGAGACGTAAAGATCGATATATTGGACGACTATATTCGGAGTTCGGAAAGGTTCGAATGATTGAATATTTTTCGAGTACCGGGAGTTACGGGAATACGGGGAAGAGTATTGGGCCTTAATGGGCCTTAGTGGGAAGGAGCCAGGAGGTGGCGCGCCCCTCCCAAGCCCAGTCCGAATTGGACAAGGGGTTTGGGCGCAGCCCACCTCTCCTTCCTTCTCCACTTCCCCTTTTCCCCTTCTCCTAGTTGGACTAGGAAAGAAGGAGTCCTACTCCCGGTGGGAGTAGGACTCCCCCTGGTGCGCCCTCCTGGGCCGCCACCTCCTCCTTGCTCCTTTATATCACGGGGCAGGGGGCACCCCATGACACACAAGTTGATCTCGGATCTTTCCTTAGCCGTGTGCGGTGCCCCTTCCACCATATTCCACTTCGGTCATATCGTCGCGGAGCTTAAGCGAAGCCCTGCGCCGGAGAAGTCATATCGTCGTGGAGCTTAGGCGAAGCCCTCGTCGGTGGAGCATCAACATCGTCCCACGCCGTCGTGCTGACGGAACTCATCCCGACACTTTGCTGGATCGAGTCCGGGATCGTCATCGAGCTGAGCGTGTGCAGAACTCGGAGGTGCCGTCGTTCGGTGCTTGGATCGGTCGGATCGTGAAGACGTCGACTACATCAACAGCGTTGTTATAACGCTTCCGCTTTCGGTCTCACGAGTGCGTGGGCGGACACTCTCCCCTCTCGTTGCTATGCCATCACCATGGTCTTGCGTGATCGTAGGAATTTTTTTTGAAATTACTACGTTCCCCAACAGTGGCATCCGAGCCTGGTTTTATGCGTTGATGTCATGTGCACGAGTAGAACACAAGTGAGTTGTGGACGATACAAGTCATACTGCCTACCAGCATGTCATACTTTGGTTCAGCGGTATTGTGAGATGAAGCGGCCCGGACCGACATTACACGTACGCTTACGCGAGACTGGTTTCACCGCTCCGAGCACTCGTTGCTTAAAGGTGACCGGCGGGTGTCTGTCTCTCTCACTTTAGTTGAATCGAGTGTAGCTCGCCCGGTCCTTGAGAAGGTTAAACGAGTCTATTTGACGAAATATCGTTGTGGTTTTGATGCGTAGGTAAGAACGGTTCTTGCTCAGCCCGTAGCAGCCACGTAAAACTTGCAACAACAAAGTAGAGGACGTCTAACTTGTTTTTGCAGGGCATGTTGTGATGTGTTATGGTCAAGGCGTGATGCTATATTTTATTGTATGAGATGATCATGTTTTGTAACGAGTTATCGGCAATGGCAGGAGCCATATGGTTGTCGCTTTATTGTATGAAATGCAAGCGCCATGTAATTGCTTTACTTTATCACTAAGGAGTAGCGATAGTCGTAGAAGCAATAGTTGGCGAGACGACAACGATGCTACGATGGAGATCAAGGTGTCGCGCCGGTGGCGATGGTGATCATGGCGGTGCTTGGCGATGGAGATCACAAGCACAAGATGATGATGACCATATCATATCACTTATATTGATTGCATGTGATGTTTATCCTTTATGCATCTTATCTTGCTTTGATTGACGGTAGCATTATAAGATGATCTCTCACTAAAATTATCAAGAAGTGTTCTCCCTGAGTATGCACCGTTGCGAAAGTTCTTCGTGCTGAGACACCACGTGATGATCGGGTGTGATAGGCTCTACGTTCAAATACAACGGGTGCAAAACAGTTGCGCACGCGGAATACTCAGGTTAAGCTTGACGAGCCTAGCATATAACAGATATGGCCTCGGAACACGGAGACCGAAAGGTCGAGCGTGAATCATATAGTAGATATGATCAACATAGTGATGTTCACCATTGAAACTACTCCATCTCACGTGATGATCGGACATGGTTTAGTTGATTTGGATCACGTAATCACTTAGATGACTAGAGATGTCTGTCTAAGTGGGAGGTTTTAATATGATTAATTAAAACTTTAATTTATCATGAACTTAGTCCTGGTAGTATTTTGCAAATTATGTTGTAGATCAATAGCTCGCGTTGTTGCTTTCATATGATTATTTTAATGTGTTCCTAGAAAAATTGTATTGAAAAATGTTAGTAGCAATGTTGCGGATTGGATCCGTGATCTGAGGTTTATCCTCATTGCTGCACTGAAAGAATTATGTCCTTGATGCACCGCTAGGTGACAGACCTATTGCAAGAGCAAGATGCAGGCGTTATGAGCGTTTGGCTAGCTCAATATGATGACTACTTGGTAGTTTAGTGCACCATGCTTAAACGGCTTAGAATCGGGACTTCAAAGGCGTTTTGAGCGTCATGGACCATATGAGATGTTCCAGGAATTGAAGTTAATATTTCAAGCAAATACCGAGTTGAGAGATATGAAGTCTCCAACAAGTTCTATAGCTAAAAGATGGAGGAGAATCGCTCAACTAGTGAGCATGTGCTCAGATTGTGCGAGTACTTCAATCACTTGAATCAAGTGGGAGTTAATCTTCCAGATAAGATAGTGATTGACAGAATTCTCTAGTCACCATCACTAAGTTAGTAGAACTTCGTGATGAACTATAGTATGCAAGGGATGACGAAAACGATTCCCGAGCTCTTCGTGATGTTGAAATAGACGAAGGTAGAAATCAAGAAAGAGCATCAAGTGTTGATGATTGACAAGACCACTAGTCTCAAGGAAAAGGGCAAAGGGAAGAAGGGGAACTTCAAGGAAACCGGCAAGCAAGTTGCTGCTCGAGTGAAGAAGCCCAAGTCTAGACCTAAGCCTGAGACTAAGTGCTTTTGCTGCAATGGAACTGGTCCTTTGAGCGGAACTACCCCAAGTATTTGGCGGATAAGAAGGATGGCAAAGTGAACAAAGGTATATTTGATATACAGATTATTGATGTGTATTTTACTAGTGTTCATAGCAACCCCTCAGTATTTGATACTGGTTCAGTTGCTAAGAGTAGTAACTCGAAACGGGAGTTGTAGAATAAACAGAGACTAGTTGAAGGGGAAGTGACGATGAGTGTTGGAAGTAGTTCCAAGATTGATATGATCATCATCGCACACTCCCTATACTTTCGGGATTAGTGTGGAACCTAAATAAGTGTTATTTGGTGTTGAGCATAAATATGATTTGATCATGTTTATTGCAATACGGTTATTCATTTAAGTAAGAGAATAAATTGTTGTTCTGTTTACATGAATAAAACCTTGTATGGTTACACACCCAATGAAAATGGTTCATTGGATCTCGATCATAGTGATACACATATTCATAATATTGAAACCAAAAGATGCAAAGTTAATAATGATAGTGCAACTTATTTGTGGCACTGCAGTTTAGGTCATATTGGTGTAAAGCGCATGAAGAAACTCCATGCTGATGGGATTTTGGAATCACTTGATTATGAATCACTTGATGCTTGCGAACCATGCCTTATGGGCAAGATGACTAAAACTCCGTTCTCTGGAACAATGGAACGAGCTACTGACTTGTTGGAAATAATACATACCGATGTATGCGATCCAATGAGTGTTGATGCTCGTGGCAAGTATCATTATTTTCTGACCTTTACAAGATGATTTGAGCAGATATGGGTATATCTACTTGATGAAACATAAGTCTGAAATAGTTGAAAGGTTCAAAGAATTTCAGAGTGAAGTGGAAAATCATCGTAACAAGAAAATGAAGTTTCTGCGATCTGATCGTGGAGATGAATTTTTGAGTTACGAGTTTGGTCTTCAATTAAAACAATGTGGAATAGTTTCACAAATTCATGCCACCTGGAACACCACATCATAATGGTGTGTCCGAACATCATAACCGTACTTTATTGGATATAGTACAATCTATGATGTTTCTTACCGATTTACCAATATCGTTTTGGGATCATGCATTAGGGACAGCTGCATTCACGTTAAAACGGGGCACCATCTAAGTCCGTTGAGATGACACAATATGAACTATGGTTTGGCAAGAAACCAAAGTTGTCATTTCTTAAAGTTTGGGGCTGCGATGCTTATATGAAAAAGTTTCATCCTGATAAGCTCGAACCCAAATCGGAGAAGTGCGTCTTCATAGAATACCCAAAGGAAATTGTTGGGTACACCTTCTATCACAGATCCGAAGGCAAGACATTCGTTGCTAAGAATGGATCTTTTCTAGAGAAGGAGTTTCTCTCGAAAGAAAGTGAGTGGGAGGAAAGTAGAACTTGATGAGGTAATTGTACCTTCTCCCTTATTGGAAAGTAGTTCATCACAGAAATCAGTTTCGGTGATTCCTACACCAATTAGTGAGGAAGTTAATGATGATGATCATGAAACTTCAGATCAAGTTGCTACCAAACCTCGTAGGTCTTCTAGAGTAAGATCCGCACCAGAGTGGTACGGTAATCATGTTCTGGAAGTCATGTTACTAGACCATGATGAACCTACGAACTATGAGGAAGCGATGATGAGCCCAGATTCCGCGAAATGGCATTGAGGCCATAAAATCTGAGATAGGATCCATGTATGAGAACAAAGTATGGACTTTGGTTGACTTGCTCGATGATCAGCAAGCCATGTAGATAAATGGATCTTCAAGAGGAAGACGGACACTGATAGTGGTGTTACTATCTACAAAGCTCGACTTGTCACAAAAAGGTTTTCGACAAGTTCAAAGTGTTGACTACAATGAGATTTTCTCAACTGTAGCGATGCTTAAATCTGTCCGAATCATGTTAGCAATTGCCACATTTTATGAAATCTGGCAAATGGATGTCATAACTACATTCTTTAATGGATTTATTAAAGAAGAGTTGTATATGATGCAACCAGAAGGTTTTGTCAATCCTAAAGGAGCTAACAAAATGTGCAAGCTCCAGCGATCCATCTATGGACTGGTGCAAGCATCTCGGAGTAGGAATAAACGCTTTGATAGTGTGATCAAAGCATATGGTTTTATACAGACTTTTGGAGAAGCCTGTATTTACAAGAAAGTGAGTGGGAGCACTACAGCATTTCTGATAAGTATATGTGAATGACATATTGTTGATCGGAAATAATGTAGAATTATTCTGCAAAGCATAAAGGAGTATTTGAAAGGAGTTTTTTAAAGAAGGACCTCGGTGAAGCTGCTTACATATTGAGCATCAAGATCTATAGAGATAGATCAAGACGCTTGATAAGTTTTTCAATGAATACATACCTTGACAAGATTTTGAAGTAGTTCAAAATGGAACAGTCAAAGAAAGAGTTCTTGCCTGTATTGCAAAGGTGTGAGATTGAGTAAGACTCAAAACCCGACCACGGCAGAAGATAGAAAGAGAATGAAAGTCATTCCCTATGCATCAGCCATAGGTTCTATAAAGTATGTCATGTTGTGTACCAGATCTATTGCATACCCTACCACTAAGCTTGGCAAGGGAGTGCAATAGTGATCTAGGAGTAGATCAATGGACAGCGGTCAAAATTATCCTTAGTATAATAAGGATATGTTTCTCGATTATGGAAGTGAAAAAAGGTTCGTCGTAAAGGGTTACGTCGATGCAAGTTTTAACACTAATCTAGATGACTCTGAGTCTCAATCTGGATACATATTGAAAGTGGGAGCAATTAGCTAGAGTAGCTCCGTGCAGAGCATTGTAGACATAGAAATTTGCAAAATACTTACGGCTCTGGATGCGACAGACCCGTTGACTAAAATTATCTCACAAGCAAAACATGATCACACCTTAGTACTCTTTGGGTGTTAATCACATAGCGATGTGAACTAGATTACTGACTCTAGTAAACCCTTTGGGTGTTGGTCACATGTCGATGTGAACTATGGGTGTTAACCACATATAGATGTGAACTATTGATGTTGAATCACATGGCGATGTGAACTAGATTATTGACTCTAGTGCAAGTGGGAGACTGAAGGAAATATGCCCTAGAGGCAATAATAAAGTTATTATTTATTTCCTTATATCATGATAAATGTTTATTATTCATGCTAGAATTGTATTAACCGGAAACATAATACATGTGTGAATATATAGACAAAACAGTATGTCACTAGTATGCCTCTACTTGACTAGCTTGTTAATCAAAGATGGTTATGTTTCCTAACCATGAACAAGGAGTTGTTATTTGATTAACAAGGTCACATCATTAGTTGAATGATCTGATTGACATGACCCATTCAGTTAGCTTAACACTTGATCGTTTAGAGTGTTAATGCTTTCTTCATGACCCATACATGTTCCTATAACTATGAGATTATGCAACTCCCGTTTACCGGAGGAACACTTTGGTACTACCAAACGTCATAGCGTAATCTGGGTGATTATAAAGGAGTACTACAGGTGTCTCCAAAGGTACTTGTTGGGTTGGCGTATTTGAGATTAGGTTTTGTCACTCCGATTGTCGGAGAGGTATCTCAGGCCTTCTCGGTAATACACATCACTTAAGCCTTGCAAGCATTACAACTAATGAGTTAGTTGTGAGATGATGTATTACGGAACGAGTAAAGAGACTTACCGTAACGAGATTGAACTAGGTATTGGATACCGACGATCGAATCTCGGGTAAGTAACATACCGATGACAAAGGAACAACGTATGTTGTTGTGCGGTTTGACCGATAAAGATCTTCGTAGAATATGTAGGAACCAATATGGGCATCCAGGTTCTGCTATTGGTTATTGACCAAGAATAGTTCTAGGTCATGTCTACATAGTTCTCGAACCCGTAGGGTCCGCACGCTTAAGGTTTCGATGACAGTTATATTATGAGTTTATGAGTTTTGATGTACCGAAGGAGTTGAGTCCCGGATGAGATCGGGGACATGACGAGGAGTCTCGAAATGGTCGAGACGTAAAGATCGATATATTGGACGACTATATTCGAGTTCGGAAAGGTTCGAATGATTCGGGTATTTTTCGAGTACCGGGAGTTACGGGAATACGGGAAGAGTATTGGGCCTTAATGGGCCTTAGTGGGAAGGAGCCAGGAGGTGGCGCGCCCTCCCAAGCCCAGTCCGAATTGGACAAGGGGTTTGGGCGCAGCCCACCTCTCCTTCCTTCTCCACTTCCCCTTTCCCCCTTCTCCTAGTTGGACTAGGAAAGAAGGAGTCCTACTCCTGGTGGGAGTAGGACTCCCCCCTTGGTGCGCCCCTCCTAGGCCGGCCACCTCCTCCCTTGCTCCTTTATATACGGGGCAGGGGGCACCCCATGACACACAAGTTGATCTACGGATCTTTCCTTAGCCGTGTGCGGTGCCCCTTCCACCATATTCCACTTCGGTCATATCGTCATGGAGCTTAGGCGAAGCCCTCGCGGAGAAGTCATATCGTCGTGGAGCTTAGGCGAAGCCCTCGTCGGTGGAGCATCAACATCGCTCCACGCCGTCGTGCTTGACGGAACTCATCCCGACACTTTGCTGGATCGGAGTCCGGGATCGCCATCGAGCTGAACGTGTGCAGAACTCGGAGGTGCCGTCGTTCGGTGCTTGGATCGGTCGGATCGTGAAGACGTCGACTACATCAACAGCGTTGTTATAACGCTTCCGCTTTCGGTCTCACGAGGGTACGTGGACGGACACTCTCCCCTCTCGTTGCTATGCCATCACCATGGTCTTGCGTGATCGTAGGAAATTTTTTGAAATTACTACGTTCCCCAACACTCATAGCCTTAGAGCATGTTGGATACTCCGACAGGTGGCCAAAAGTGGCGAAGAGCTTCTAACCCCAGCATCCACAGAGCACCAGCCCAGGGATACCAGTACGGTATTAACAGTCTTCGAGACTTTCGCATCAAACAATATGGGAAAACGAACACTCTGCAGCCTTGCCGAAGTCTACCAAGTAGCAACAATAAATCCATGGAGTGACACGGCTATTACCTTTAATGCCAGTGATGAACCTAAACTCCGAACAGCCCGAGCACCAGCAGCATTGGTCCTCAGTCCAATAGTGGATTTGCCGCCTTACCAAGGTACTCATGGACGGTGGCAGCGGATTGAACCTCATTTATGAGGAAACCCTTTGAAAAATGGAAATAGACTGGAGCCGCATTGAGCGAGGCAGCACAACATTTAGAGGAATAATACCCAGTCGGGAAGCGTGCCGCACAGGAAAAATCACACTGGATGTGGTGTTCGGCACGCCGGATAATTGCAGGTCCGAGGAGGTCACGTTCCAAGTGGCCCCGTTCAGCAGCGGATACCACGCTCTATTAGGGCGAGAGGCATTCCCAATTTTTCAAGCTATACCCCATTACGGGTACATGAAGCTCAAAATGGCCGGGCCCGACAGAATCATCACTCTTGCTAGTGACCCGGACATAGCACTCCGCGCCGAAAACAAGACAGCCGCACTAGCCCTTGAGGCACTATCCGAAGCCCTAGCGGCCGAGGAACTGACTGCGCTGCGCTCCATGGTGAACAGGGACGATGTGATACTCGATAAAAGATCCAAGTCCACCTCCTTTAAACCAGCGGACGAAATAGTCAAATTCCAAGTCCACCCAACGGACCCTACAAAAACAGCCTCCATCGAGGCACAATTAAACCCTGATGTAGACGCCGCACTACGAGAACTCCTACGCGAAAATTGGGACATTTTTGCCTCGCACCCTTCAGACATGCCAGGAATCCCACGCCGGCTGGCGGAGGACAGCCTAAACATCCTAAAAGGATTCAAGCCAGTCAAACAGGCTCTTCAGCGTTTCTCCGAACCTAAGAGACAAGCCATGGGAGAGGAGCTAGCCAAACTATTGGAGGCCGAATTCATCAGAGATATAAAACATCCGGACTGGCTAGCAAACCTGGTGATGGTACCAAAGAAGGACAAATCCTGGCGCCTATGCGTCGATTTCAAGGACCTCAACAAGGCTTGCCCAAAGGATCCCTTCCCCCTCCCCCGCATCGATCAAATTATCGACGCTACCGCAGGACATGATTCATTGTGTTTCCTCGACGCATACTCCGGCTACCATCAAATTAAGATGGCAGAGCCTGATCAAGCCGCAACGGCATTTATCACCCCATACGACCCATTCTGCTTCAACACAACGCCCTTCGGGCTAGAAAACGCCAGCGCAACATATCATCGCATGATTCAGACATGTCTGGCAAACCAGATCGGCAAAACAGTGGAGGCATACGTAGATGATGTGGTCATCAAAACCAAGCATGTCGAAACTCTAGTAGACGACTTGAGGCTCACATTCAATAATCTCCGAACATATGACATCAAGCTTAACCCGGAAAAATGCGTTTTCGGCGTACCAGCCGGAAAGCTCTTGGGCTTCATTATATTCGGTAGAGGAATTGAAGCAAACTCAGCCAAGATCCGAGCTCTGTCACAATTGGATATCCCAAAGGACCTCAAACAAATACAAAAATTGACTGGATGCGTGGCGGCTCTTAGCCGCTTTATCTCCCGTTTGGGAGAAAAGGCATTAACCCTTTATCGCCTCCTCCGGCGCACCGAACACTTCGAGTGGACGGATGCCGCCACGGCCGGACTCGAAGAAATAAAAGCCATATTGGCAACAAACCCGGTCCTGGCCACGCCCAACATGGGCGAACCAATGCTATTATACATCGCGGCAACTCATCAAGTTGTAAGCGCGGTGCTCGTTGTCGAATGAGCCATTGAGCTCCTCCCGTTCGACATAACCTATAAGCCACGACGAGCCATTAAGTCGCAAGTTTTGGCCGACTTAGTCGCCGAATGGACTGAAGCCGAACTCCCTAAAGAGTACGACATATATTCCAATTGGACCATGCACTTCGACGGCTCCAAAATGTTGGCTGGTCTAGGGGCTGGCGTCGTCCTGACGTCCCCAACAGGAGATACAGTTCAATACGTACTCCAGATAATGTATGCGGACTCCAACAACGCAGCCGAATACGAGGCCCTTCTACATGGTCTCCAGATGGCAGTATCCATGGACATTCAACGCCTAGAGGTGCGCGATTCAACCTCGCGATATCCCAAATAAATGTAGACTTTGATGCCAAGGATCCGAAAATGGCAGCTTATCGCAACGCCGTCCTAAAAATGTCAGCTCGGTTCGAAGGGCTCGAATTTCACCATATAGCTCGGGAAAACAATCAGGCAGCAGACGTCTTGGCACGCATTGGCGCGAAGCGCGATGCCGTCCCTCCCAATATCTTCTTAGAGCGGCTGTTCAAGCCATCCGTATTATGGGAAGGGGAGTCCGGAAATAACAGCCCGGACCCAATTGCACTGCCTGACACCGAAAATTCTGACACAATTGGAGGCTCTGCCAATGAAGTAACATCTT
Source organism: Aegilops longissima (assembly GCA_021605205.1). Classification (NCBI taxonomy): domain Eukaryota; kingdom Viridiplantae; phylum Streptophyta; class Magnoliopsida; order Poales; family Poaceae; genus Aegilops; species Aegilops longissima. The sequence continues at coordinate 788,355,553 of CM038678.1, forward strand.
CAGCCCACATAATAATGGCAGTCATTGCCCCGTGGACGGAACCATTCCTAGCCTACCTAACCAGGCAAGAGCTTACTGAGGATCAAAACGAGGCACACAGCATAGTGCGGCGATCTAAAGCCTATAAAGTCCATGAGGGAGAGCTTTATAAGAAAAGCACCACCGGAGTCCTTCAAAGGTGTATCTCCGAAGAGGAAGGGCAGAATCTTCTGGCTGAAATTCATGCCGGACTCGGCAGGCACCACGCCGCAGCCCGGGCCCTTGTTAGCAAGGCCTTCCATACAAGATTTTATTGGCCGACGGCCCGGGCAGATGCTCAGGACTTAGTCCAACGATGCGTCGGTTGACAGCTCTTTGCTAATCAAAGCTACATGCCACCCACCGCCCTCCAAACTATACCCATCACCTGGCCCTTTGCGGTCTGGGGGCTTGACATGGTTGGACCCCTTAAAGGAGGAACCCACAAGCAAAAATACCTACTGGTCATGGTGGATAAATTCACCAAATGGATAGAGGCCAAGCCTGTTAAGACGGCCGAATCCGGACCGGTGATAGACTTCATATCAGGGGTCGTACACCGTTACGACGTCCCCCACAACATCATCACTGATAACGGCACGAAATTCATGGCCGATGAGGTCTGGTGCAAAAACATGGGCATCAAGCTCGACTATGCTTCAGTCTATCACCCTCAAACTAACGGTCAAGTCGAGCGAGCAAATGGTCTAATAATGAGTGGCATCAAACCCAGATTAGTGCGGTCCCTCAAGGAATCTAACACGCACTGAGTAGAGGAGCTCGAATCCGTACTCTGGGGGTTGCGGACCACGCTGAATCGCACCACCTGATTCACACCATTCTTTATGGTATACGGCGCAGAGGCAGTTTTGCTCTGCGACATAATTCATGACTCACCTCGCGTGCGCATGTACGAAGAAAGAGAAGCCGAGCTCGATCGGCAGGACAGTTTGGACGCCTTGGAGGAGGAGCGTGACGTGGCAAAAGCCCGTTCCGCATTCTATCAACAGCAAGCTCGAAGATATCAAAGGAGAGAAGTACGGGCCGAAACTTACAATGTTGGCGAGTTAGTTCTACGCCTGCCGGACAAGAAAAAGGACAAACTCAAGCCCAAATGGGAAGCTCCCTTTATTATAGACCAAGTCCTAACCGGTGGAGCATACCGTCTGCGAGATGCATCGGATAACCGACTCGAGCCGAACCCATGGAACGCAGCCCGTCTCCGAAGATTCTATGCTTAGCGCCGGATTCTGAGTTCGTCTCCTTCCTCTGTCTATTTTTTACACATTAGTTGTCTTATATTTCTCTCCTTCTCCCTCTTTTTCTCTTACAGCCTTTAAAGGCTCGTTCGCGCATTGTTCGCACACACCTGACGCACTATCCGCGCTCATTATACCTGGGGCTTCTTTAACAGAAGCTTATTTGTATGGGCTTCATGCCTAACACATGTGTCACGCTTCCGCATGTACCTTTTATTCACCATTATATGCATCGATATGACTTAAGTTTTGGCCAAGATGGGTTGCCTGGCTCCTGTGCTTACCCCTACGTTCTCGATTGTTCGGCTAGGTGGTAAAGGGAGCACCTCTGCGATTGCTATTGCCGGGTCAGCCGGATGTGTACCTCAGACTGGGTGAAGCCGAAAGGTAGCGTTCTTAAGGGAATATTCGGTCGGTGAACTAAAAGACGATTTCTCACTTATTAATTTATCTGCCCCCAGATGCTTTTCTGCTTTTTTCGCAGTCCGGACATGCAATTTAAGGCATGCCTCCCAGGGAAAGGAACCCCTAACGGAACTATTCTCTCTGGAAGATGTTTCTTACTAACCATGTAATATAACATAACTAGTTGGGCACTTGTCTGTTAAAGCACTAATGACCCCTATGCCTGGTCTCCACGCATGCCCAGTTTCTTACATAACCGTGATGGTATTCGGACACACTCCGGACTATAGGGTCTCGAGGTTGAAGCGAAAAGGTCCGCCATGGCAAACGATCTACAATCCGGCTAGAAGGCATTTTTACATGTCATCCTAAATTACATAGTCAATTTGACTGGGTGTATTCCTTTACAGTCATGTTGGGAATACTTTGCGGCCAATTCTACTTGGCCGTACAGTAAGCTCACAGGGATCTCTTTCCATCAGGCCCCACGGGTCCGACCTCGGCCATGTGGTTTGGGTCAGCCTTCTTGTACCGTGTCTTCACCATGGCCCAAGCCTCCCTGGCGCCTTGACGGCAGGCTGATATCTTCCATAATCAGAAGCGCCGCCACGCTCCCTTAAGCCTCTCTGCAAGCTCTTCAAGTCCTTCGGGCAGGGAGACAGATGGCCACAAGGCCTGGGCGACGCCTTTCATCACCTGCCGAACTCGTTCCTGCAGTTGTCAGAGCTCGGGAAGAAGGTCACCGTAGAACCGGGCATTTCCTCTGCAGGACGACCTGTGAGCATACCTACAGACATAACTCTGTTAGTCGACTTCCTCGCCGAATCTTTTTCAAAGTTCGTTCAAGCACTTACCAAAAATGCCGCGTCGAAGCCGTCGATTCTCCTTCACAGAGTCCGACAGCTGGGCACGAACATCCTTTAGTTCCTCGCCCAGCTGGGTGTTGGCATCTTGGAGATTATTATTCTCCTGCCTCACCCTCGTAAGCACGCTCTCGCCGGCCTTTAACCAGCGCAAGAGTTGTTGCTTGTCCGGATCCATTCCGGCGCCATCTGCAATGATATTGTCAGATTTACACACACGTCGCACTTCACAACATACTTATCTTTCGAAGCGTATATTACCAGAGGGGGTCTCCTTGGCCTCCCCTGCAGCGGCTAGTGTGGCCTCGAGTTGGGCTTTGCACTCTTCCAGCTCCTAGGACAGTTGGGTATTCTTTTTTGTAAGATCCTGCATAACAAATGATCCTTCAATCAGTTATTATAACTGTTTCAAGTCTCGGGGGCTACTGGCATATATAACCATCAAATTTTCTCACCCGTATGTCTTTCACGTACTGCTCCGTGGCTCTGGCTAGACCATTTTGAGCGGCACGGAGGTGTGCATCGCCCGAATTGAAGGCATCTAGTGCCTCTTGGGAGAAACATGCGTCACGAAGAACCGTCCGACGATGCCTATGGTTCATGGCACTCTCCACCACGGAATTGGTGGCAAACAGTCTGTCGGCATCCTCTGTCGAAGGAGCGTCCGACGCACGCCTCGTGTTTGCCTCCGCTTCCGGACCTGGCTTTGGAGCCTGGCTGGTGGAGGCTCGATTGGCAACCTCTCCGGATATAGTCCGGCGAGCGCTCTTTTTCCTGAAGAGAGCACGAGCATTAGTATGCCTTCCGGGAATAAAACCTGGGAATAAGATGGCACGCCATACCGTTGCACCGGCGTCTCAATCCGGACCACACTTCTTTTCAACCTGTTGGGCCTTGCTGCCCCTTGTTGGCTAGCCACCGCAGGCTCGGCCTCCCGCCTCATGGGCTCCCCCTGCAAAACACCATTGGTATACGGTGATCAAAAATAAGCACAGACGGACCATTTTCAAAGTATTGGGACTTCGGTCTCAGTTACCTACGAGGCTGGAAGTATTCCGGGGTAGTCAGCCGTAATGGAGACCAAGGCATTGTCGATGCTCAGTTGGTAAAATACCCCATCAATCAGCTCCACGGCTATGTCCGGGTCCTCTTGGGAGGCCGGATCAAGGGACCGATCCGGATCCTTGGGTTGTGGAGGAGGGTTGTTTATATCCTTCACGGCCCGGCGCAATTCCTGCGTCGAAATCACAAGATAAGGTACTTAACTATGGGAATATGGAAACGGATGGGCAAAAAGAAGTGTCCGCTTACCTAGCTTGGAGGATTGTACATAGAAAATCCGTCCTGTGGATTGACGCGGAGGAACTCCTCCTCTTCTCCCTTGTATAATGCGGACAAGGCCTTCGTCAGAGCAGCAACCGATCCCGGCCCCTTACGGCCGCAGCGGGTGGCATCATCCTCCCCGTTGAAATCCCACATGGGGTGGCCTCTATACTGAAGCGGCTGCACCCCCCGCATAATGCATGTGGCCATGACCCCGATCATGGTCAGTCCGGAATGAGCTAACAACCTTATCCGGCTCATCAGGTAAATGACGTCCTTGTCATGTTCCCTTTGAGGGCTCCGTGGGCGCCAGCTTAGGCGCTTCTTAAAGGGAGCATTATTGAACTCGGGGAGGCCGATCCGAACAGGGTACGGCAGAGGGACATCTTCTATATAAACCCATTCTGAAGGCCAGTCTTCGGACGCCTTCCTTGGGGTTCCAGATAGATATCCGGTCCCAGCGATGCGCCATAGTTTGGCTCCGCCCACTTGATATATCGACCCCTCCTGAGAACGGGGCACAAGGCAGAACAGCTTCTTCCACAGCATGAAATGAGCCTCGACGCCCAAGAACAGCTCGCAAAGGGCTACGAAGCCCGCAATATGCAAAATGGAGGCAGGCGTAAGGTTGTGCAACTAGAGGCCGTAGAACTCCAGCAGCCCCCGGAGAAACGGATGAATTGGGAATCCGAGCCCCCTTATCAAATAAGGGACAAGGCATACCCGCTCTCCTTTGGATGGATTGGGGACGCTCTCCGCCTGCTTTCCGCCATTATAGGTGGCGAGTCCTGCTCGAACCGGGACCATGAAGGCCGGGGGAAGGAATCCCTTGGTTTGGAGCGTCACTAGCTCGCTGTGCGGGACGGAACATCTCTCCCAACCTCCAGGCTGAGGACTGGGAGGGCGAGAGGAGGATCTGCATCGATTGGCCATGATGGAATGGATCTCTGTCGGATGCGCTTCGATGAATGCTCGCAAAGGGAAGATGGTGTGATTCAGATCTAAATCCTCGTCTCTTTTATAGGGCAGCTTATTTGCGCAGCCAGGGTGGTAAATGTAAAAACACCCTGGCTTTTCACATTCGTTTGACACGTGGAAGACGGCCATCATTGGGCGTGGAAGCCAAGGAGCACAATATTCATGAGAAGCCGAACACTATTCAACAGGTACACAGAATTTGGAGAAGAACCCACTGTCGGTGTCAAAACCGGCGGATCTCGGGTAGGGGGTCCCGAACTGTGCGTCTAGGCGGATGGTAACAGGAGACAAGGGACACGATGTTTTACCCAGGTTCGGGCCCTCTTGATGGAGGTAAAATCCTACGTCCTGCTTGATTAATATTGATGATGTGTGTTACAAGAGTGGATCTACCACGAGATCAAAGAGGCTAAACCCTAGCTAGAAGCTAGCCTATGGTATGATTGTTGTTCTTTTATGGACTAAAGCCATCCGGTTTATATAGACACCGGAGAGGGCTAGGGTTACACAGAGTCGGTTACAATGGTAGGAGATCTACATATCCGTATCGCCAAGCTTGCCTTCCACGCCAAGGAAAGTCCCATCCGGACACGGGACGAAGTCTTCAATCTTGTATCTTCATAGTCTTGGAGTCCGCCGATGATGATAGTTCGCTATCCGGACACCCCTAGTCCGGAACTCCTCAAGAGCCCTGAACCAGGCTTCAATGACGACGAGTCCGTGCGATATTGTCTTCGCATTGCAAGGCGGGTTCTTCCTCCGAATAATTTATAGAAGATTGTGAACACCAGGATAGTGTCCGGCTCTGTAAAGATAAATTCCACGTACCACCGTAGAGAGAATAATATTACACAAGTTCAATCTGCTGACGTATTTAGTGGTGTGACATCATGCCATTACCAAGCCTTTACTCGTTTTTATTGTTCCACCTCCGTGCGTTTAGCGAGGCGGTTTCCTTGGAACGTCTTGTCGAAGCAGAGATCGTGTTCCCCTTATTCCGGGATTCCCATCAATACGGACGTGGGTAACCCAACCGCGCCATTGATTGTGACGCTTGGGGATAAGCGAGTTTTACCAGGCAAGGGGACACATGTTTTGTCCGCCCATATAAGGGGATAAAGATCCAACCCTTTTACCTGCGCCTTCTTCCTCCTTGGCTTATCCATCTCCGCGAACTCGAGCTCCAGCGCCCAAGTCTGCACTTCTCACCTCAACCTTCTCCAACTATGTCCGGAGCGGGAGGCAAGTGGATGGCCTCCTCCGTCACGGAGGGCAGATCCAGAAGCTGCGCGACGCCGGATATTTGTCCAGCAACATCGCACATCGGCTCCCCGACGAGGGAGAGCTCGTCCCCAACCCCAGGCCCCATGAGAGGGTAGTATTTCTTCCCCATTTCCTCCGCGGACTGGGCTTCCCGCTTCATCCCTTTGTCCGGGGGCTCATGTTCTACTACGGTCTAGATTTCCATGACCTGGCCCCGAATTTCATCCTCAACATCTCGGCGTTTATCGTCGTGTGCGAGGCCTTCCTCTGCATCCAGCCCCACTTCGGCTTGTGGCTCAAGACCTTCAGTGTCAAGCCGAAGGTTGTGAAGGGCAGCCAAGTGGAGTGCGGAGGCGCCATGGTGGGCAGGATGTCCCACGTTACGTGGCTGGAGGGCACTTTCGTGGAAACCATCAAGGGGTGGCAATCGGGGTGGTTCTACATCACCGAGCCGCGTGACCCTGATTGGGCAGCGGCCCCCGAATTCAGATCTGGCATCCCTACACGGCTCACCTCCTGGAAAGAGAGTGGCCGGATTTGGGGGGATTCGGAGGAGCTAACCGGACTCCAAGCCTGTATCCAGAAGCTGGTGGACAAGAAGCTCAAGCTTGTCAACGTAGTCCAGGTCATGCTCATCCGCCGGATTCTCCCGTGCCAGCGACGGGGCTTTAACATGTGGGAGTTTGATCCGGCGGAGCACCAGACCCTGAGCGGGCTCTTCGACACTACGTACGAAGATGTATGGAAGGTGCTGTTCAAGGGCGCCGAAGCTCCCGCATCCGCTACCGAAGATCGCGGATTCCGCTCGCAGCGTCCAGCTGACGAGGTAAGTGATTTCACCACTTGTTTTCCATAGTTTGGCTCTATGCGGGATCTAAACTCCCTTTACCTTTGACAGGAATGGCTGGCAAAGGCCGAACGGACTATCTGTCCGGCCTCATTGCCAGAGGACCTAGCGGACGCCCGCCTAACGGGGCTGCTGGCTCCGGCACCCCACGTGGTGCCGGAGAAGAAGGCCAAGAAGACGGCCACGGGGACTCGGAAGAGTTCCCGTTTTCAGGTGCTATCGGATGATGAATCTGAGGCCGACTCCTCCCACCAAGGCGAGGAGGATAAGAAGAAAGCCTCTCCCAGCGAAGGAGGAAGAAAAGGAAGGCCTCCCCAACAAGGGGGCGAAGGGTCCAAGAAGGAAAAACTCTTCCCCGGACTGCTCCGCCAACGCCAAAGGATTTACGATGAGGACTGGCCTCCAAGGGCCAAGCCCCTGGCGAGATCGTAAGTATCCGGACTCCCGAATAACTTCAAGGTTTCTTCTTTTCGCCACATAATGTCTTTCTAATGCCGCATACAACCCTGCAGTCCGCCCAAGGATGATCTTCCCGTTTCGTCGACCGGGTCCTTGGGTGCATCGGATATGGATTCCCTTCCGACTGCCTCCACCCCCCGTGCCACGGACGACGCCGAGGTGGGATCCCAGGAAAGGACCCACCAGGAGGAGGAGGCCTCGGAGGTGTCACAGGACACCCTCCCGGAGTTTGCACCGGACTCAGCCCCGGAGGCCATAGTGGCTCCGGAGTCCGGCGGGCGACCCCTTCGTAAGAAGGGAAAGACCGCGACGCCGGCTGCCTCTGTCCAACCGGAGGTGCCGGATAATTTGCTGGAGGCGCTCAACGGCGCCTCCATCGAAGAGGAACACCGCACTGTTATGAGTGCGGTGATTCAGAAGGTTCAGCTCGCCAAGAGCGGGCTGACCGAAGCCTGCAGCAGCCTTCTAACAGGCTTTGAGGTAAGAATTTCAATATATGTAAAATGGTACCGCATAGACAGTAGCCCCTGATGCTCGGTTCGGTGTTCGGAAAGAAAAGCCGGACTGAGGATCTTTAGAAAGATAAACGCAGGAGTCATAAAAAATATGTCAATATGGGATTGCAGGCTGTGCTGCTGACCTCCGCCGCACTGACTGCGGAGGTCAATACTTTGAAGGAAAACCTCGAGCGGTCCGAGAACGAGCTCGGTCATGCCAAGAAGCAGCTCGAGGAAAAAGAAGGTGAGTAATACCTTATGAAAATTGTACCTTACAGAAAAGGATTTGGTTGCAAGAAAAATGACAAGGATAACGTGGGTATTGTAGGGGCCACTAACGAGGTGGCGACCCTAAAGGAGGTGGTGGCCGCGGCCGAACGCAATGCGGTCGTGGAGCACACCGAGCGAGAGAAGCAGGAGGCGCGGGTGGCGGAGGTACAGCAAGAGCTCCAGGATCTCGTGAAAAAACATGAGAGCTTGGAGCGTGACTCGAAAACTTGAGAGTCTGAGCTTGCAACGGCTCTTGAGAGTGCCAAAGCCGATAAGGCCGAAGCCTACAAGGCCCTCCAGGAGATTGAGGCGGTGAAGAAAATAGCAGCGGGTAAGGCATTTTTCATGCAAAGTAAGCATGTGAGTGTTAATTACCTGTTGCTTACCCGAATTCGGAGCTCTCCAGGAGCGTACGCAGATCTTCCTCGCAGCGTGTCCGATGCTGCCGCATTCTACCAGGCCGAGGAGGGGAGCTCGACGGAGAAGGTCTTCTGGTCTCAGTATGCTGAGGCCGGACATCCGGTGCCCCTTAGCGACCAGCTGAAGCAGCTGGTCGAGCTCCACAAGACGGCCGAACAGGCCATGAAGGGCCTCATAGTTCGGCTGTGGCTTAAGGAGGCCATGCCTGGGAGCTACTTCGGCCTGGTGCGGCGGCTGATAGATGCGTGCCCATGGGTTGAAGTCATCAAGCATTCCGCTTGTATTGAGGGTGCCCGTCGGGCCCTTGCCCGCGCAAAGGTGCACTGGGGCAAGATGGATGCCTTTGCTTGGCTGACATCGGGTAGTACATGATTTATAGTTTGTGTTAAGAAGATAGAGCATGACTAGGTTGTATGATTTTGTAGGGATAGCATTCTTTAGCCTGGATATTTTGAAAGACATGATTGTTTGTTGGGATGCCTGAGTATTAATAGATTCATGTAAAGTTATAGACTATTGCTTTGAATATCCAAATATCCATGTTACAAGGAAAAGAGTATATGATGAATATGATAGGTAGCTTTCCACATCAAAAATCATGTTTTCAATTGCTACTTTGTCATGATGAGTTTTATGAGAAAGAGTTACTCTTATGATGCTAGGAAAACTGAATGAAATTACCATTGATCAAACTTATATACTATGCTAGCATTCACACTTCATAAATTATTTCTTTTATCATTTACCTACTCGAGGACGAGCAGGAATTAAGCCTGGGGATGCTGATACGTCTCCAACGTATCTATAATTTATGAAGTATTCATGCCTTAGTTACAACAATTCTATATGGTTTTGGTAAGATTTGAATGTAACTAACCCGGACTGACGACGTTTTCAGCAGAACTACCGTGGTGTTGTTTTGTATGCAGAAATGAAAGTTCTCCAAACGCAACGAAACTTTTTGACAAATTTTTTGGAACAAAAGAGACCCCCGAAGCTTCGTCGAAGGACTAAAAGAGCCAAGAGGTGGCCATTACCTATCAGGGTGCGCCAGGTACCAAAGTGGTGGGCTGGTTGGTAGTGGGTACCTTGTGGCCCATCTCAGCATGATACTGACGCCAAAAATTCCTATAAATAAAGAAACCACCAGAAAGAACCCTAAATCAGATGTTCTGCCACCGTAAGCCTCTGTAGCCACGAAAAACCAATCTATAACCTGTTCCAACACCCTGTCGGAGGGGGAAATCAACACTTTGAGGTGGTTTTGTACACTACCAACAATTTCGACTTATGTTCTCTGCTCGATAAAAACTTTGGAGTGATTCTTTATCGCCCGTTGAGTGATTGCCATATGATCTAACTATGTTAGCATTGTTGAGAGATTGCACTGGTGAAAGTACGAACCCTAGGCCTTGTTTTCAAGCATTGCAATACCGTTTGTGCTCCGTTTTATCACTTGCTACTTTTCTGTTTTTACTTATTCAAATTATAAAAATATATTTCTACCCATCCATATTACACTTTTATCACCATTTGTTCGCCGAACTAGTGAACCTATACAATTTCCCATTGTATTGGGTGTGTTGGGGACACAAGGGACTTTTTATTATTTGGTTGCAGTGTTGTTTGAGAGAGACCATCTTCATCCTACGCCTCCCACGGATTGATAAACCTTAGATCATCCACTCGAGGGAAAATTGCTATTGTCCTACAAAACTCTGCGCTCGGAGGCCAAACACGAGTCTACAAGAATAAAATTACATAGTAAACATCAATGGCTATTTATTAAATTTGAAAAGATCAATTTGTTAAATCATCAATTAAGAAGTTCGTGAATTCAAAAAAGTGTTTGTAAATTTGAAAGAATGTTCAACAATTTGATGTTCCAGAATATTAAAAAAATATTGCAAAGTTAAAAATGACAATAAATTGAAAAAATATTCTCTAATTAAAACATATTTTGCATTTTTGAAAAATGTTCATGCTCCATGCTAGTGACTCGATCCAGTGACAAGTAATATGGGTCGAAGGGAGTATTTGTTTCTGACGGAAATTCAAAAAAGGATATAGATGTAGGTTGTTTGTATGTGAAATCTTAAGTGTGAATGATCAAAGGACCATCTTTCGGCACGACAAGATAGTGCACCACATCATCCGATGCGATTCGCTAAGCAGTCTTGCCGTAATGATTTTAATGACATCACAACTTATGCCGGTTCGGAAGTGATGTGTAAGCGTGTCGTGCCATATGCCGGTTAATTTTGTATTGTCGTAAGTTTAGTATATGGTAAGTTAGCATGGATTATATATGGTGACCATATGCTAATTTTAGTACCAAGTGTAGAGCACACACACATTGACAACTTATGTTGAACTTTGCAAGATACATTTGACTACAATTCTTTCTGAAAAGAATCACATCACCGCTTCAATATATAAGCTAGAAATTTCTAGAAATATTCTTGTCAAATCATACACTATAAACTTATATAATGATACGTGCAAGATTATTTGCTTTGTAAACATCTATTGTGATCACATATACACCTTATAACTTATGCAATTTTGAAATATAATTCAAGAAAATGTTTTGTTACAAAACAACTTTGTTACAACAAAAATTTAATTCAAGCAAGTAACATAATGTATTAGAAAGTATCTTTATTTTTTAATGATATCCATTACAACCATGTTATAAAGACCACCACAACTATTATTTATCAACTTAATTATGTTGTTGACTATACTAAATAAAAATATCCTGCATAAAACTGTATCCAAATATATTCTTTAGGACTGATCATATAATAAAAAGAGTAACTTGGTAGTAATAATATATAAATAGGTATAAAATTGGTATAAATGAGGACTCAATGTTTAATGGGTTAAGAATAAAGACCCAATCTAATATTTTAATCTATCTTACACATTCGGATATTATCATCGCAAATAATGACCTATGATTCTTGATTTGATTCCTCCTTTGTTCAAATCTCTGTAAGATATACTGACGAAGTGTATCATATGACTATAGAAAAATGTTGAAATTCAAATTTATATCCAATTTGTGATACATATATCCCCTAATTAACTTAAATAAGACATGTTAAAAAGAAATAAATAAATGATATATTTGAAAAATTTTATTTCTAATCATAAATGTGTATGACCACCACTTAAACATGAATAATATAGATATAACAATGTTAATAAAATAGTCAAATTATGATGAATGCATACGAGCACATTTGCGAGTCAATTCTCTATAGGCCACAAATAACGCACATTGAAAATGAGCAAAAAAAAGGACTGTGCCCCCAAATGACCACATATTCGTGCACATTTGAAAAATATAAAAATTGATCGAACAAAACAAAATGGGATAAAATGACAAAAGACAGAAAAGAACAAACTGACACGGGCACAATTGATCGAGTTTGTGCCAACATTAAAGCAAATAATTAGAGGATTATGGGCTTAGACAAGGCATCCCTAAATCTCACCTATAAATTAGATACTCTCTCCTCTAGCTACATAGTTGAACAAAGAAAATGTGGGCACAAAGCAAATAATCAGACAATTGTGTATGTTATGCTATAAGATATAAACCAACTTTGTTATTTATGATTATAATAGCATCTTATATTATGGGACAGAGAGAGTAGATAAAAATTACACATCTAACTGCTAAGCCGCTTAGCCTTACCACTGTATTGTGCGGCCAGACTCCACTACCTATGTCGTTTTCCGGCGTCCACATGTCTACCCACCACATGTTAGGCTCGGCGTGCGAGTTGAACTCTGAGAGCGAACAATCCTTGTTGATGCTAAGTATTTGTGGCATGTCAACAGAGTGTCTTGTATAAAATTGGCTCCCCCAAATTGAGATCTCCGCGAAGGAAGCGCGGTTCGTCTTGGCACTGACTTGGAAGGTGTTATAGTATTTTGAAGAGCTCCAATAATGTCTAGAGAAGGTTGGGACGAGCCAATGTGCCACCGAGTGATACACGACAGCAATCCCATTCCACCGATGAAACAAGAAACAGTTTTCACGACGCCCTGATTTCGTCGAAACATTTTCTAGGTGCGCTCCAACTTGACTCGGAAGACGAGAATGTTTAGATGTTGAACTTGATGTCGTTCTTGCCCTCCCTGCTGCCGCTGATGATGACGGCCGGCCAGAACCTTAAAAAATTGAGTACTCCAGAGATGGTGTGTGCCGTTGACTGCTCCTAAAGTTTTGAAATCATGGCAACTGCAGTAGACCAGACCATACATGGCAACTGTAGCTCAGTGACATGGAAACTGCAGTTAAACAAACATGGAAGAGGGTCCGGACCATGGCTACTGCGGGCGCATGGTGACTGTCACGCGGGGCGTGCGGGACCATGAGATAGGAGGCCTGACGTACGGGCGTGTGGGCGTTATCTATTTGCCCACACGTAGACATGTGAGAGGGACCCTGAGGGAAAAAAAGGCATGCGGGCATTATTAGTTTTGCCCACACATAGGCGTGTGGGCTGATCCTCTTAAACACCACAAAAACACGTGTGGGCAGACCCCTTAACGCCCACACGTGTGAGCGTTATCAGTGTCCATTCTTAAACACGCAGCTGCGCTGGTTCGTCGTCTTGAGCGCACGCTCATGTCCGTCAATTTCCTTCCCGACATGTGGCTAATACAAAGTGCAATTAAGTCAATCTGATCATGGGGTCCACAGAGAGGATTAACATGCATGGAAAGCACATGGTCCCCTATACCTATCTGCGTACCATCCATCCAGTGAGTTTTTCAGCAACATATCACATGCATGCATTTAATGCGTGTTTCAGATTTTTAAAAAGCTATAACGTTTGAACCAAGTATCAAAATTAAGATCCGCTTTCACCGCTAGGTTCCAGGCGACGAGCCCTTCAAAACTATATCTCATATGAGTATGTTTTGACTAACTTTTTTTGGGAGCAACTTTGAATACTACAGAAGCAACTTTAGTCCTATAGAAAAGCAACTTCTAGTCAGTCTGTGTAGTATGAATGCCTATCATCGAAAATTCCTTCAAAGTTGACTACCATACTACCAAGTTAACTAGGTTCACCTCTAAGTTTTCTATCATAACTAGCAAGTATTCTACCACAACTAGTTTTTCCTCCAAGTTGATAGTATTACACGCAACTTAGTTTCCGAGGTAGGCTACCAATATCCTAAGTTGTGTGCCATGACTATCGAGTAGCTTAACATCATCTTAAGTTGCCCATATATGCAAGGATTCATCCACAATAGTACGTTGATCTTTCACGAACTCGTCCGACCAACTATATGAACCCAACAATGACATAAGATGCATTAATTTCATTACAAGAAAATTTTAAAAGGCTATAACTTTCAAACTACGTGTTGGAATTATGATTTGTTTTCGTCGTTGGGTTCCTCGTGATAAACTCTTCAAAACTAGATCCCATATGAATATGGTTTAATTCTTTTTAAAGCAACTTTGATGCTAGATGAGATAACTTTAGTGCTAAATTGGAGCAAGATGCTAGATGAAGTGCATTGTGTGTATTAGTGATTCACCTACTAGCATACTAATAGTTGTGTGCAATAGTCTAATAGATGGTTACCATGGTTGCTATGTTGCATACATCAGAAACTAAGTTGTCGATAGTTTAGTTGCCTACGATACTGTGAAAGTTGCTTACCGCAGAGTGGAAAATTGCCTAACATGGCTTCTAAGTTGCCTGACTCAGAAACCAAGTTTTCTATATTGCTACGAAGTTGCCTACACACCCCAATTGCCTAAAATAGTATGAAAGTTGTCCATCAAGGGACCTAAGTTGCCTACAATGTTGAATTTTTTTTCTGGGTTATAAGTTGTCTATCATGATTCCAAATTTCGAAACTATGTAGAGATGGATGGTGTGATAGCCTTATACTTCCCTTTTCTGGGGGAGTGCGCGTGGGTGTTGGCTGGTCAAGTCATGGGTGTTGGCTGGTTGCATAAGTAGTGACAGATGATAAGTTGCATAGCGGGTGATGAGAAGTTTCATAGGGGTGGATCAGATAGTTGCCCACAAGCCTACACAAGTTGTTCATAATTTTTGCAAGAGTTTCCCATGAAAATTATTGAAATCTCCATATACAATGATGGAAAATACACATGAGTTGCTTGTTGAATGCACTAGAGTTGCACAAAAACACCCCAAAAGTTGCTAACTTTTTTTGTTTGATATTCGGGTTGCATAACTATCTTAAAATGCCAGTCATCCGAGCATCGCTGATAGGTAACCTCATAGTGTTTTAGACAACTTAGGAAAAACATAATGATAAGTAGATTCACAATTGTAGGCAACTGATTTCCAAAGTTAGACAACTAAGCAGTAATGATAGGTAACTAATTATTAATAGCAGGTAACTGGACATCAATGGTTGGTGAATTTCAAAGTATTGTAGGAAACTGGGCATCACTGATAGGCAACTGAATATCCATGGTAGGCAACTGAGCAACCATCATAGGCCAGTTGTGATAATTTTAGCATAATTCATTGATACACATAGCAATGAAGTACTTATATGTAGCACTAAAGGTGCCTTATATTTTTGTGAGTTTCTCATTTTCACACAAACCAACCTAATAGATAGTCCTACTAGGCTAAAAATAAAGTTTCTTTCCTATAGCACTAAAGTTGCCTCTATCGTACCCTAAGTTGCCTCGAAAAAAGTTGCCCAATCCTCATGAACAGAAACCATGTATCCAGTTGCCCACAATCATCCATATAGTTTTCTAAAACCAAATATCCAGTTGCCCAATCCTGATGAACAGAAACATTACCAAGACCATAATTTGGCTTATATGTAAAGGTTTTAGATACCTTTCAAGTTTGTGTTGTAGAGATGTGTCAAGAACTTATCTTCTCTGGATGGGATCCCTTGGTATGATCGTAAATACTTGGCGAATAATCATAAAGGGGGAGCGGTGTGGAGCTGTTCATGGAGACATAACTAAAACCACGAAGTGTTTTTAGTGGATTAGTTTATTTATGAGCCTCCACCAAAAATGAATATGTGTATGTTCTTTATCTGTTTTTTAGGTGTCAAAGTTGCCCACAATCAACCATAATGTTGCCTAAAACCATGTATCCAATTGCCCACAATCAACCATACAGTTGTCTAAAATCATATATTCAGTTGCTCAATCCTCATGAACAGAAACATTACCAAGACCATAATTTGGCTTATATGTAAAGGTTTTAGATACCTTTCAAGTTTGTGTCATAGAGATGCGTCAAGAACTTATCTTCTCGGGATGGGATCCCTTGATATGATCGTAAATACTTGGCAAATAATTATAGAGGAGGAGCATGGTGGAGTTGGCCATGGGGACGTAACTAAAACCGCGAAGTGTTTCTAGTGGATTAAATTTATCTGTGAACTCTACAAAAATGAACATGTGTATGTTGTTTATCCCTTTTTCAGGCGTCATAGTTGCCCACAATCACCTATACAGTTGACTAAAACTAACTATCCAGTTGCCCACAATTAACCATACAATTTGCCTAAAACCATGTATCCAGTTGCCCAATCCTCATGAAAAGAAAACTGGTCAGGTTTACTAGCTGGAGATATGAGGCACATGACTACGTGTGTGTGCATGTGTTTGTGTGTGTGTTGTCTCCTCCGCTACTGCTAGGTGCCCAAGATATCATTTGTATTTTTTATCCCTCGGTGATTACTATTAGTGTTGCTATTTTCATACAAAGTATAGAGGACAAAGACGTTGACTACTTGTTCTGAACCTTGCAAGACATATTTCACTACAAAAAATTGGTAAAGAATTGAAACAATTGTTCTATTTACATGCTAGAATTTTCTAGAAATAATATTACCTAGCTATACACTAACAACTTCGACAAACATATCTTGACCATATGATTTAGAGATAGGTACTATATAGTTTATGCAGTTGTCAAAAGTTCATTCACGGAGAGATTTGATATCAAATACACAAAAATTCAGTACAAAAAGATTCATTTTAATGGTATATATGCATTTTTTCAAGGTGCTATATATGCACTACAAACGTTTAACAAAGTTCACTATAACTAGTATTTTCTTAACTTTGTTAAGTGCTTAACTATGCTAAATAAACAATACATACATATACTCATTAAGAATATAACATTAATTAATTACATAAAAATTGTATAAAGAGGTAAAGGAAATTAGTATAAATTATTGTTACCTCCTTGTCTAGACAAGAAAAAATTCGAAAAACTAATCGAGATTGCACCGGTTTAGAAATTGATGTGTTAAACATCAAGCTCAAAAGATTTAAAAATTCTTAAAGGGTCAGATAAGTTCAGTTGTCAAAATAAAATTAAAAATATATACTCCACCCGTCCCAAAATATAAGACGCGCTTAACTTTGCACGATCGTTGATGCATGACTTTAACCAATAATATATATCAAAGTACATGCATTGAACATGTATAGATGGCATCGTTGTATTTGTCTTGCAGAACAATTTTATTTCATATGTATGTATATTAATTTTATAGACATACAATACGTGAAAGTCACAGTCAGAATTATGCAACAAAGACTAGAAAAGTCAACCGGCGCCTTATATTTTGGGAAGGAATGAGTATTAAAGAAGAGTTTGCTACTTTCCTGGCTTAATTTATAAGAAAATGGTTCCCCCAATTTTCTTGGCAGAAGATCCTCCCTTTGTGTTGAATTAAATAATATTCTTGCCAATTAGTAACTCTTGTGGCTCCAACTATCTCATGAAACACGTCTCCTTAAAGGAGACCAGACGATGGTGTTACATTAGAAGGGGTGGATGAGCTGTTGCAACATGCAACTGACTATTGTAAAGACCTCTTTGGTCCAGCCACTATCAAGCTGTTCCATATGGCCCCTGAAACTTGGAGCGAAGATGAAAAACTTACCTGGGAGATACGGAACTCCTAACTAGACCTTTCTCAGAGGAAGAGGTAAAAAAGGCCCTGTTTAGGATGGATAGAATCGGGCTCCAGCCCTGACCACATTCCAGCAACATTTTATCAGGTCTGTTGGGACATTATCAAAAGGGAAACCATGTATTTCTTCTATGCTTTGTTTAAGGGTTCCCTACATGTTGAAAAATCTAAACTAAGCTATCATTACCTTCACTCTTAAGCTTAATGGGGCAAAAAATACAACAGTTCTGGCCTATTATCCTGGTACGTTGATCAGCAAAGTCTTGGACATTAGGGTTGCCCTTTTTGCTGACAAGTTTATTAGCCGACACCAAAATGATTTAATTAATATGCTGGCCTCTTTGGTCTCGAAATTTTTCACTTCCCCTGAAGTATCTGGTAGTACCAGTTAGCTACTCCTCTCTTAGTAATATGCTGGAGGTGATGATCTCATCCTACAACACTATGTTGGCCTCTTTGGGTGCCAAATTGTTCACTTTCCCATGAAGTATCTCGTAGTACCATTTAGCTACTCCTCTCTTAGTAATATTGTCTGGAAAATTGTGTGGTCAGATACTAGAAACATGTGATTCATCGATTGGAAATTCAGCCTCCTCTTGGGGAAGACAGACCCTGATTAACTCCTCGGTGTCTAGTATTACTTGGCACTACATGTCGATGTTCATGCTTTCTGAATGTTCTATAGAAATGTTTGATAAGTACAATCATAAGTTCTTTTGGTTTTGTGGGAAGAACATGAAAAATAAATCACCTTATTAAATGGTTGTGAGGTTGTCAATCCAAAGTAAAAGGAGGCCTGGGGGTTAAATATTTACATAAGCAAAATATCAGCCTTCTCATTAAGCGGTGGTGGAAACTTAACAATAGTGATGGATTGTGGGAAGACATAGTTAAGGCCAAATATTAATTTGTTCAGTTGCCAGTATCACAGGGTAAATCAATGACTGCCACTACAACACAGTTAAGAAACAAAGGCATTTTCTAAAAGACATTAAAAAAGTTCCTTAGATTACCCCTCTTAAAGACGTTCTGAGCAAAACACCTTCAAATATCTCTTGTTAGGAGGCACTTATGAGGAACGCCTAAAAAAGATGCTTAATTATTGGTGATTTGAAAAGGTGCAGTAATATGTAATAGTTTGAGACGGTCAAGAACTTATAAATATGATCTAAATGGAGAAGTGATCTACATAAAAAAAGTGTTTCTAAAACCTTATTAGCGCACACGCACTTTCTGTTGAATCTAGCGGCCGAACGCTCGCCGCTCGATCAACTCAGATCGTCTGGCCCGGGACCCTAGGCGTTACTTGGTCGGAGAGGTGGTCGCGACCGCGTACGATAAACGACCCATCCTCTCCTCCACCCCCTTCCCAACGCGGTTCATCATCGTCGCCCCGGCCTCTTCCTCCCACTGCGTCTGACAATATGTGTGATTCAAGTATTCTATAGACACTCTCATCGGCACAATAGCTCACGCATGACTACGGGAGTAGCACACATGTGGCGGCATAGACGCATATGCACGACCACGGAGTTGCACATTCTCGTCGGCATAGTAGCTCACATATGACCACAGAGTGGCACACTCGCACCTGTATTGTCGCACACACATGACCATGGAGTTGGCGTCCGCGTATAGTCATACACGCATGTCCACGGAGTTGCACACTCTCATCGGTATTGTTGCACACACATGACCATGGAGATGGCATCCGCATATATAGTCACACACGCATGGCCACGGAGTTGCACACTCGCATCTGTATTGTCACACACACATGACCATGGAGTTCGTGTCCGCATAGTCGCACAAGCATATCCACGGAGTTACACACACTCGTCGGTATTGTTGCACACACATGACCATGGAGTTGGCGTCCGCATATATAGTCGCGCATGGCCATGGAGTTGCACACTCGCATCTGTATTGTCGCACACACATGACCATGGAGTTGGCGTCCGCATAGTCGCACACGCATGTCCACGGAGTTGCATACTGTCGTCAATATTGTTGCACACACATGACCATGGAGTTGGCGTCCGCATAGTCGCACATGCATGTCCATGAAGTTGCACACTCTCGTGGTATTGTTGCACACACATGACCATGGAGTTGGTGTCCGCATATATAGTCGCACACGCAAGTCCACCGAGTTGCACACTCTCGTCAGTATTTTGTTGCACACACATGACCATGGAGTTGGCGTCCGCATATATAGTCGCACACGCATGGCCACGGAGTTGCAGACTCGCATATTTATTTGTCGCACACACATGACCATGGGGTTGGTGTCCGCATAGTCGCACATGTATGACTGCAAAAGGTGCACACCTGCATCAGCACACTCACATACGCGCGACCACGGAGGCGCACACTTTTTTTTCGATCAGAGGGGCCCCATGGCCCCCATTTTCATTACGAAAATGGAGTCACAGCATACAAAACAAGTTCCATACAAACTTAACTTTTTCGATGCCTAACATCTGCATCAGGAAACACTACTCCTACATCTAGAGGCACTTCAACTGCACCTACAGGATGCTACAACAGAAGAACGCTCCAAAGCATCAATACTACAAATGGTGCCTAATATTTTGCATCAGGGAAATAAACTCCTACACCTGAGATACCAAAATCTGCACCTACAGGGTGCCATATCATAAGAACAAGAGAGATAATCGCAAATGCTGCATCAATCAACACTTGATCAACAGAGCCTCCGTACAGCAGGGCCCCACCCGTAAGCACGCTTGAAGACGTCCCTTGCTATCTGGGCCAACCTCTTGGTCACTTCCTTTCTATCTTTCGGTAAAGAACTTTGAAAGAAGGATTTATTTCTTGCTATCTGGGCCAACCTCTTGGTCACTTCTTTTTTTTGCACCCCTCTTTTCTATAGCACACCCCACGAATCCAACACATAACATAAAGAGAAAATAATATCAGTAGGATCCCTCGGTAAAGAACTTTGAAAGCAGGATTTATTTCTTGCTTTCCAGATCGACCATAACAAAGCAGCCATACCAATAGCTATAACCATTCTATCTTTCCCAGTATACTTAGGAAGCCAATTTTGGCAAAGGTCAAAGAATGACAGGGGTGGTTGGGGATTTCCCAAAGCACTCCCAACTACATTCCAAAGAAACCGAGCAAGAGAACAAGTGAAAAACAAATGATCATACATTCATTGGCATCACAAAAATCACATTTGTTGGTGCCTTTCCAGCCTTTTTTACACAAGTTGTCCTTGGTCAGGATCCTCCTTTTGATAACTAACCATATAAAAGCTTTAATTTTCAAAGGTACCTTCAGTTTCCACAGAAATTTA
Source organism: Aegilops longissima (assembly GCA_021605205.1). Classification (NCBI taxonomy): domain Eukaryota; kingdom Viridiplantae; phylum Streptophyta; class Magnoliopsida; order Poales; family Poaceae; genus Aegilops; species Aegilops longissima. The sequence continues at coordinate 788,376,456 of CM038678.1, forward strand.
AAAGGGAACACTACTCTCTTAGCAATAATATATTGATAAAAAGATTTAACAGAGAACTGACCAGAGCTAGTCAAAAGCCATTTGACTTTGTCAGGTCCCTCATTCAGAACAACCTGACTGCACATATCCAGAAGCTTATTCCACATATCCAGTGTCTCCCCATATAAACATCTCCTAAATCTAATGCAATTAAAATCCTGTTCAAATGCTTTAGCAACCGTAATGTTTTGATGAATAGTAAGCCTGTACAAGCGAGGAAAAAGTTGACAGAGAGGCTTGTTGTGGATCCAAGCATCTTCCCAAAATCTAGTTTTATGCCCATCCCCAACAATTCTCTGACAACAGTTGTAAAAGATATCTTTAACACTCATGATACCATTCCAGAAATGAGAGTTGGCAGGAGATGACTCACATTGAGAAAGAGTTTTCCTCTTCAAATACTTTGCTCTAATCATCTCCTGCCAATCCCCATCTTCATTCTCAAGTCTCCAGAGCCACTTACACAAAAGACTAATATTATTGATATCTAGATTAGTAACCCCCAACCCCCCTTGGTCTCTAGGTTGACAAACGTCAAGCCAGTTAACTAGATGATACTTCGTAACACCCTCTCTCTCTCTTGCCAAAGCACCCGCGCTCGAAAGAAATCGATTCTTTTGCCTACTCCTTTTGGTAGACGGAAAAAGTTAAGTAAATGGCTAATGATGTTACTCAAGCAAGTTTCAGTGCGTATAAGCTTACCGCCCATAGATAAAAGACCCCCCTGCCACGCTGCAGCTCCTTTCTCTACTTTTTCTTCCGCTGGTTTCCAATCCGCATTACAAAGTTTTTATAATGAAGGGGAAGACCTAAATACCTAAAAGGGAAGCCCCCAATAGCACAAGTAAAAATGCCGGCATAATCAGCTTGTTTATCCAAAGCTTTACCGAAACAGAATATTTCACTCTTTAAAAAATTAATCTTCAGACCGGTCAAATGCTCAAAAACACATAGAATAATTTTGAGGTTCCTAGCCCCCTCAAGGTCATCTTCAAAACAGAAAATTGTATCGTCCGCATATTGCAAAATATTTAGACCTCCTGCATACAACCTAGGCAGCACTCCCTTGATAAATCCTTGTTCTTGCGCCCTTTGCACCAGGGTAGCAAGAACATCAGCCGCCAAATTGAAAAGCAAGGGGGAAAACGGGTCCCCTTGCCTCAAACCCTTCCTAGTAACAAAATACGGGCCAATAACATCATTAATAGTGATGGCAACCTTTCCATTACTAACGACATCTCTTGTCCACTGGACAAAACGTTCAGGGAAGCCTTTCATCTTTAGGACATCAAGCATGAAACTCCAATTAATTTTATCGTAAGCTTTTTCAAAATCAACCTTAAACAGCACAACAGAACATTTATTTCTATATAAAGAGTGGATAGCTTCATGAAGCATAAGTACATTGTCCAGGATGTAGCGCCCTTTTATAAACGCAGATTGAGCTTTGGAAATTGTTTTATCCGCAATTTTCATAGCTCTATTGTTAAGAACTTTTGTAAAAAATTTAAAAGGTACGTTCAGCATACAGATGGGGCGGTACATTTGAATCCTATCAGCCCCCTACCCCTTAGCAAGCAAAATGACTACCCCATAGTTAAGCCTTGAAATGTCAATCTTGCCCTCATAAAAGTCATGAAACAGCCTAAGTAGATCGTTACAAATGAGGTTCCAGAAAAATTGAAAGAACTCGGCAGGAAAGCCGTCCGTGCCAGCCGCTCTATTGCGCTTCATAGAAAATAATGCATTTTTAACTTCATCCATAGTAAATTTGCAACTTAGCTCAACCTTATCCTCTTCTGACAAAACATCATCAAGAGGGATACACAGAGATATAGGAGGTAAATCTACATGACCAAATAAATCTTTATAAAAATTAGTTGCATATTTGAGCAAGTTATCAACCCCCTGGATGATCCCTTCATCCTGGATAAGTCGAAAGATTTTACTCTTACGCTTCCGCCCACTAGTCTTAATCATAAAATACTTAGTGTTGCTATCCCCTTCTTTAATATTCCTCTCCTTCGAGCGTTGATACCATTTTATTTCTTCCTCTCTAAGAATTTTATTCAAATCATTTTGCAGACTATTTCTATGTACATAGTCAACTGCTGATACACCAGCAAGTTCACACTTCTTATCAAGTATATCTAAAGCATTAATAATAAAACTCTTCTTTTTCCTGTAACTACCCTCAACATTAAGGTTCCAACCCTTGAGCCCGCTTCTTAATTATCTCATAACAGCCTGCCACCAATCCAGGCTGTTTTTTTAGGAGCGATAGAGTTCCAAATTCTAGAAACAACAGCCGGCAACTCATCTCTAAGAAGTCAGCATAGCTCAAATTTAAAAGGCCTGGTAGCTACAACATTTACAACTCCAGTATGTACCAAAAGAGCAGCATGATCAGAGACACCTCTAACAAGTGTCCTGACCGTAACTAAAGGAAAATGTTGTTCCCAAGATGGGCTAACAAGAACCCTATCTAGTTTTACATACAAGGGGTTGTCCTGGTTATTAGACCAAGTAAAGCTCCTCCCTGAGAGCTCTAACTCTTTTAGCCCCCAATGCTCAATGATGGAATTAAAGTAAAAAGACCAAATAGGGAGTTTTTTAGCTCTACTTCTCACATTGATCCTCCTAATGATATTGAAATCACAACCAATAACAAGGGGTAATTTATCATGCCCTAACATATGAACAAAATCAATCAGAAAGTCCTTCTTGTCTTCGGTATGAGCAGCCCCGTACACATTGATCAAAGTCCACTTGAAACCCGATCTCTTATCCATAATGATCATTCTCGTAAAAAACCTAGCAGCAGTGCACGTGTCGACCTCAAACAGGTCCTCTCTGACACCCATGAGGAGCCCAAAGAGATGCACACTCTCGTCGGCGTAGTTGCTCACGCACGACTACGGGAGGTGCACACGCGTGTCCCCATAGTGGCACACACATGACCGTCGAGGTGCAGACTCTCGTCGGTGTCGTTGCTCACGCACGTCTGCGGGAGTTGCACACGCGGCGACATAGTCGCACAAGCACGACCACGGTGATGCACACTCTCGTGAGACAGTTGCACCTAGGAGGGGCTAAAGTTGCACAGATAAATTTTTTTGTCGAAACATACTCATATGAGATCCAGTTACGAAGATCTCGTCGTGGGGGCTTCAACTGCAAAAATGGATATCAATTTCGATGTACGATTTGAAAGTTATAGCTTTTTTAATTTTTGAAAAGCAAAAAAATAAATGACATATGTGAGGCAGGACGTGACAGTGTAAATCATTGATTTGTTTCTCTAACAAATGATGAGTGCATGGTGCTAAGTGTACATGCATGCACGTGGGCACCAGCTTGCCCGTGAGGTGAGAAGTATAAGCCAGGGACGACAACGCTATGGGATTTCCTAATCGAGCTGAAGGGGGCAGAAAATTTCTTAAAACGGCAGGCCGCCTGGGAGCGCTAGCGGGCACACAGCCGTCCGCTAGACGCGTCCAGAAAAGTTTCGTATTGTTGAGATGAACATCTTTGAAGTTTGGGCCATCACCATCCGATCTCATCTCGAGGGCCGAAATTAAAATGGCCTCAAATGATTTTGATATAAAAATCATCTTAATCCGAGATCGTATGCAAAAGTTAGAGTCATTCGAATGCAACCCTGCCCAGAGGCTACATATGGCACGCCACACCAGACATGATGTCCTCGAATCGAAAAACGTTCAAATGCAGCCCTGCCCAGAGGCTACATATGGCGCGCCCCACTAGACATGATGTCCTCAAATCGAAAAACGTTCAACATAAGTTTGGAAAGATTTGGACATGATTTGAGTCCTTTTCTTGTACAGGAAGTCCATCCTCCTCTTATATTGACTAGAGGTGACGGCCGATTGAACAACACATAATCACAAAACCCATCTACAAACTTTCATCTCCTACCCTAGTTTTCTGCTTCTCGTTCATCGGTGTTCTTCGCTTCAGAGAGCTTCAATCTACGAAGTCCTAGGGGCGGGCGAACCGACCTACGGCAGCCCATCACCGCCATGCGTCCAGACGGGGTCTCTCCCAGCCGCGTGGGGTTTAGGGTCTTCAAAAGAGCTCCTTGGATTGTCTTGCATATCGCGCTTCCGGTGAGCCTCCTTCGGCGACGTGTCTTGCTTATCGCTCTCGACGCCGTGGGTAAACGGTGACGTGTTCATGTGCGAACACACTTTTTGGCAACTCCGCTGGGGACTAAAGAGCAATCATCATCATCATCCATCATGTCTAGCAGCGGCAAGATTCCTAAGCCATCTGAAGTGGATGTCGGTAACATCATGAAGCCCAATTTCGAGAAATTATCGGCATTACATCGCCAAATTTATGAGGATTACAAGAAGGGACGTGAAGAGAAGGAGATGCAGGAGTTCATTGGGAATTTCAAGAAGGATCTCCAAGGCAACATTACTCTGGTTGGATAAATCAAGCTTCCTCCTCTTCATGACGAGAAGGTTAAACCCTCTGCAAGTAATACCTTCTCTCCCGAGGTATGGGCTGAGATTGATAGTCGCATTACCAATAGCAACAATTTTAATACCAATTTTCATGGAAAATAGTAATGCTAAAAAAAGTATGCCACAATCATCTATTGGTAATGTTGGTGTGCCTGTTACCACAGAAATCCCTAGTCCAACTTTACCTATTTTCATCGGCGCCTCCCGTGCCGATGAATTTTTATCCTAGCCCGTCAAATCAAATTGTTGTTGCACCCATTAATCCTATCATGAGTATGCCAAGTTCGGTGGTGACGCCGAACCAAACCCTACCTACAAGTGCAAACACTATTAGATAACTGCCAAATTACAATTCGGCATACATGCCACAATTCACACTTGCAACTACTAACCCTACTCCTCCTATGCCACTGCCACAAGCTTTATCGTCCACTGTGGATGATGGTCTAGCTAATCTTAGAGAGGATATGGCTAAGATGCTCCGAGAGAATTTTGGAGTTGAGTTACCAAGGAACCATATTTACCAAAAGCCATATCCAGAATACTTTGATGCAATTCAATGCCCTCCGGGATATAAAATTCCAGATTTTGTTAAGTATAATGGAGAGGGCACAAAAACCACATGGGAGAATGTTAGTCAGTACTTGGCACAATTAGGTGAGGCAAGTTCATGAGATGAGTGGGGAGTACGTTATTTTCCTTTATCTTTAACAGGTACTGCCTTCTCGTGGTTTTCAGCGTTACCACCCGGTTTTATTACTACATGGTTTCACTTGGAACAAAAGTTTCATGATCATTTTTATAGTGGTGATAATGAGCTTAAGTTGTCACATCTTACATCAGTTAGACAAAAGCGTGATGAATCGGTCTCTGATTACGTCAAGAGATTTAGAGAGACAAAAACCGGTGCTATAGTTTGGTGATAACCGAGAGAGATTTGGCTGATCTTGTGCTTAGTAGTTTGAGAACTCACATTAGAGAGAGGCTAGAAGCATATGAGTTTTTAAATATCAACCAAGTCTTGCAAATGGCTTTGGCTCAAGAAAGCTGAAGCAAAGATCTTAAAGAAGTGCATAGATATAAAATTTATCGTCCTAAGATGAATATGGTTGAATATGATAGTGACCACTCGGGCGATGAGGGTGATATTTATGCTGCTGAATTTGTTTGGCCATCTAATGCCAAACCATTTACTTCCAATGATTTAAAGCCGATTCATAAGAATGGTGATAAAGATAAATTTACTTACAACATTGCTAAGTGTGATAGAATATTTGATGCTTTGTTGAAGCCAAGATTATTAGAATATCTCATACTTTACCGCCGTTTGAAGAGCTTGCTTGGGAGCTTGCTTGGATTTTGATTGGGAGCTTGCTTGGATTTTGATTGGAGTCTGCAGTTACACAGGACAGGTGACACCAGATGAGCCCGTACGTGCTTCCCTTTAGCTGCATCTTTTTTCCTTTTTTTTTTCTTTTTGATTGACTCCGGAGTTGCACTGGGCACGGACTCAGCAGGTGGGGCGACACAATTAGGTCGAATGACGATAACACACAGTAGAGAAGTGGGCTCACTTGCGTCGCGAGTGCGAGACGAGGGAACCGTTGCGCACGTGAGCAGGACGATAACCATAGGTATATTTTAGGTGTATCAGATAAGTAGCAGGCGAGGTACACATCCAACGTCTTCCCTGTTTATTTATTATTATAATAAATATTAAGTTGAACACCACCATTCGGTTCCTCCCAACACAAATTACACATACATAATACTCCTGGCCGGAAACACACAACAGCTACGAGCAGATGATAGACAGAAATCAACAGCATCGATCGACAACTTCAAGCGCAAAGAAAGAAGCTGCCATCACGAGGAGTCGTCTAGCAAGTCATCTCTCTTCGCGCAGTCGGGCCACCTGCAGCGGCAGAAGGATTCACTGCAAGAAGTAAAATAACAGGTATCCTTACAGTATGGGGCTCGCAATGGCTTGGCAAATTCGCTCGCGATGGTGTTTAAGCGCGGGACAGGGGAGGTATCCATGTCCTCCACGTGCAGGGTGCGGGCGGCCATGGCCGTCGGTGGAGCTGCCATTAGCTGCAGAAGCAGCAGCATTGTTATGGCAATGGCCACCACATCCGCTGCCGTCCTCTTGCCACCACCACTCTCCATGCTCGCTGTTGCTGCCCTCTAGATCCCTCTCGATCGGAGACTGTTGTATGCTTTTGTTTTGTTGGTTAGGTTGTGCTCATCCCAATGCAAGAACCCCCATCCTTTTATATGGGCCGTGGCGGGACCATGCGTGAGGCATGATCACCCTGTATATATATTATGAAGAAGAACATGAGCTCACGCGACTACTGATTATTAGGGGGGTCCAAATCAAAATGATTATTCCATTATTCAGGTCAAGGATATTTTTTTCTCCAATACGCCAAGTTGGCGTATCATTGCATTGATAGGTAGAAAGAATACAGGTTTAGAGGATACCTAGCTTGTACACAACTAGGCGTGCCAGGGGTCCTCGTGAGCAGAAGAGGTAGGATGCTCGGCCCAGTAACAATGGTTTACAGCGCGTCAATTACAGCTTGGAGTCCTTTGGCACTGGCCGAGGCCCAGGTGCGCACGTCGTCTTGGATCGAGGCGAACAAGCGGCTAATAGAGGGTTGCTGATGGTCAAAGATGCAAGCATTGCGGTGCTTCCAGATGGTCCAGGTCAAGGATAGATCATTGGGCATGCCGGGATCCGTGTCTATTTTTCTATTGTTTTATGGTTTTTGCACGCCGAATCTTCATTGTTCCCCTATTTTTACCTAGGTACACAACTGCAAAAGTGATTTACATAGATGGTCAAAACAGATTTTTTATTATCTATCTGTCAAAAGATAAGGATAAGGAGGCCATCGGCCCATCCATGGAACCTGATCTTTATTTCATGTCCTAATCCAAGTTGCCGTTGCTTGACTAATTCTACTAGTGATGCACCCTATTCAAAATTAATTCTGAAACCCATAGGCGCGTGGGCCACCTCCTAGTTGCTCGGGTCTTGTCCATGTCCCAGCGTATCATATTCATATGCGATGCATGCACCTCCTCATCTGTTTCATTTAGCCGCCTCTCATGACCAAGCAATTCGTCAAAAGGAAAACGAGTCCAATTTGTGGTTGTCCATGTCCAAGCAATCTACGCTACTCTCAGTTTGCAATTCCGCGCTTACTAAACACCCGCCAGCATTCATTCCATCATTGATTGTTCAAAAAGAAAAGAAGCACCAATCGATCGATATCATGGCACCAGATCAAGAAGCAAACACGGCCACCAGTGGCCGCTAGGGATGAAAATGGAGTGGAAACTTTTCGTTTTTCCGGAGAAAAAATGGAAATGGAGAGGAAATATGAAAACAGAAATGGAAATTTACAACGTCAATCGGATGACCCTCCGGATGACCCGACGGTAAATAGTTGCAACGGTGTCCCTCGGATGACCCTCCGGAAAACCGTTGCCCCTCTGGGGCAACGTCATCGCTGTTCCGGTCCCTTGTACGTCTCACGTGAAATTCTGACCCAACAGCCGAACGTGGCTCGGGAAACAGGAAAGTAGCTCGGGAAACAGGAAATCACCCCGTTTCGCACACGATCCGACCGACGGTAAACAGTTGCAATGGTGTCCCTCGGATGACCCTCCGGAAAACCGTTGCCCCTCGAGGGCAACGTCATCGCTGTTCCGGTCCCCTGTACGTCTCACGTGAAATTCTGACCCAACAACCGAACGTGGCTTGGGAAACAGGAAAGTAGCTCTGGAAACAGGAAATCACCCCGTTTCGCACACGATCCAACCGACGGTAAACAATTGCAACGGTGTCCCTCAGATGACCCTCCGGGAAGCATGTCCATTGGTTGAGACAGATCCAAGTGTCTGTCCTGCTCCTTACAAAATGTAGCCAATTGCAGAGCAAGATGCCACAAATCAAGCTAAGAGCAGGTAACCTGTCATAGATCTATGCATGGCATGCAGGCGTATTACTGCTTATAAAAAAGTAACCTATCTAAACCCTCTGGAATTATAATACGGGGTATGATTAGGGTATGGTTAGGTTAGGTACACAGTAAGGATGACTTTGCCTGTCGTGGATGGGAACAAGCTACAATAACCACTACTAGTTGTTTGTAGTATATGTTTGCATAATTGGAGTGGGATAGGCAGTTAATTTTTTTTATGCGAGAAAACTTTCGATCTAATCATCTTCAACCATTGGTTGAGACAGATCCAAGTCTCTCACCCGCTCCTTAAAAAATGTAGCCAATTGCACAGCAAGATTGCACAGATCAAGTCAAGAGCAGGTAGCCTGTCACACACCATATGCCTGGCCTGCACGCGTCTTACTACATATAAAACATATATGATTAGGTTCGGTTAGGTGCCCCATAATTTATCAAAACCCTCTAGAATTATAATACAGGGTATGGTTAGGTTGGGTACACAGTAAGGACATAACTTTTTATGTGATGGATACCTCACGATGTGCTAATTTCGACAACCTACAGAGAACACTAGTTTGCATGATTGGAGTTCAACACTGGTTTATCGGTATTTTCATCGAGTTGGGCGTATCGGTATAATATGTCCATTTAACCGTATGCAAAGATACCTCGCAAAAAAACGTGTGCAAAGATAATTTGCTTACCGGTTAAACTACTAGCTTAAACGTATATTGAACTTTCCTCCTCATGCACCCTATTCAAAATTAATTCTGAAACCCATAGGCGCGTGAGCCACCTGCTAGTTGCTCGGGTCTTGTTCACCATCCTTGTTGTGTGTCCCAGCTCAGCTAGACAGGTTCTTCGCTTCAGGTCAGGACAGGTCAATTGGTACAGACCCACTTGAGGACGTATGGTGGACTAGCAATTATTCCTCAAAAGGAAAGGAAAACGAGTCCAATTTGTGGTTGTCCATGTCCCAGCATATCATATTCATGTCCTTTAGCCGCCTCTCATGACCAAGCAGTTCGTCAAAAGGAAAGCGAGTCCAATTTGTGGTTGTCCATGTCCAAGCAATCATCGTCCGATGACCTATGCTATGCTCAGTTTGCAATTCTGCGCTTACTAAACACAACCGCCCGCATTCATTCCATCATTGATTGTTCAAAAAGAAAACAAGCATCTATCGATCGATATCATGGCACCAGATCCAGAAGCAAACATGGCCACCAGCGGTCGGCGTCGCCGTGTGTTGATCTTCAATGCCCCGGACCCGACCCGCCAGCCTGCCTACGATTTCGTCCCCGTTCCAGACAACATGTCAGCCGACACGGTGAAGGTGGACGTCGAGCACATCTTCACCATGAACGGCTCCTGTGAGGCACCGTTCCGGGAGCGCCTAGCCGCCCTGCTAGAGGCGCCAGGTGACAGGGAAGACGTCACCTGCCTAGTTGCTGACGCGGAACTGCTGACTCTCATGGGCGTGGCGCGTCATAGAAACCGGGCCAAAACTAGCTAATGAATGGCAGAAAGCGGTGCCATGGCAGCGAAAATATGTGCCAAAACAGTGTACCCCTCCTTCACAAACTCAAGGGCAGGGGTCCCAAGAAGGGCTAAAACCCTCGAGTATAGTAGGGAGGAGGGGTCCTCCCGGTTGGGCGTAGGCAGTTCAGTTGGTTTTCATAGGGAAAACACCCGTATCTCCCATAGCCCAATTCTTTCCCAACGTTTCCTCAGATGTCCCGTCGTTATGCCATCATGAAGGTGTTGGCCCGGTCCCGTGTACGTCTCGAGTGAAATCTGGACCCAACAGCCGCACGTGGCTCGGGAAACAAGAAATCACCCCGTTTCGCACTGAAGTCTACTACGCAGCTTTATTCTTGTAGACACATGTTGGGCCTCCAAGCGCAAAGTTTTATAGGACAGTAGCAATTTCCCTCAAGTGGATGACCTAAGGTTTATCAATTTGTGGAAGGTGTAGGATGAAGATGGTCTCTCTCAAACAACCCTACAACCAAATAATAAAAAGTCTCTTGTGTCCCCAACACACCAAATACAATTGTAAGTTGTATAGGTGCACTAGTTCGGTGAAGAGATGGTAAAATAAGTGTAGCATGGATGTAGATGTTGGTTTTGTAATCTGAAATTATAAAAACAGCAAGGTAACCTATAGTAAACGGGCACAAAAACGGTATTTTAATGATGGAAATGAGGCCTAGGGTGCATACTTTCGCTAGTGCAATCTCTCAACAATGCTAATATAGTTGGATCATATAACCATCCCTCAAACTGCGATGAAGAATCACTCCAAAGTTCCTATCTAGTGGAGAACAAAAGAATAAATTGTTTGTAGGGTACTAAACCACCTCAAAGCTATTCTTTCTGTTCGATCTATTCAAGAGTTCATACTAAAATAACACAAAGCTATTCTTTTTGTTGGATCTATCCTAGAGTTCATACCAAAATAACACCAAAGCAAATTCATATTCATAATACTCAATCCAACACAAAGAACTTCCAAGAGTGCCCTAAAATTTCGACCGGAGGAACAAAGACAAGAACGTGCATCACCCCCTATGAATAGATTACCCCAATGTCACCTCGGTTATCCGCGAGTTGAGTGCCAAAACATATATCAAGTGAATCAATATGATACCCCATTGTCACCTTGAGTATTCAATTGCAAGACATATATCAAGTGTTCTCAAATGCATAAAAGTATTCAATCCGATAACAACGAAGTCTCAAAGGGAAAAACTCAATTCACCACAACAAGATAGAGAGGGGAAAACACCATATGATCTGACTATATTAACAAAGCCCACGATACATCAAGATCATTACATCTCAAGAACACGAGAGAGAGAGAGAGAGATTAAACACATAGCTACTGGTACAAACCCTCAGCCCGGAGGGTGGACTACTCCCTCCTCATCGTGGTGGCCACCGGGATGATGAAGATGGCCACCGGTACACCTGGCCATGGGAAGCCCGGCCCGGCCGGCCCGGCCCGACCCGGCCCGGCCCGACGCTGCCCCCGGGCCGGGCTCGGGCCTAAATTTTGAGCCCGAAGGCCAGGCCGGGCCAGGCCCGGGCCCGTCGTATTTGCATTTTCCTTAAGGTCGGGCCGGGCCGGCCCGAAGCCCAACGGGATTTTACGCGTTCGGGCCAGGCTCGGGATTAGAAAATAGGTCCGATGGCCGGGCCGGGCCTGGGCCTGCTTTTTGTGCGTCGGGCTTGGCTAGGCCCGGCCCGAAGCCCGGCCCGACCCGAGGTATGGCCAGGTATAACACCGGTGATGATTCCCCCATCGGACAGGGTGCCGGAACGGGGTCTAGATTGGATCTCGTGGATACAGAGGCCTTGCAGCGGCGGAACTTCTGATTGAGGGCTACCCCGAAGGGATTTGGAATATTTGCGATTGTATAGGGTAAAGGGGCGGTCCGGGGGGCACCTGAGGTGGGCAGCACCCACCAGGGCCCCCTTGGGCCTCCTGGCGTGCCCTGGTGGGTGATGCTCCCGTCAAGCAGCCCCCAGGTGCTTCCTTGGCCCATTGGCTTTGTTTTGGCCCAAAAAAACCCTCCAGGAGTTTCGTTTCATTTGGACTCCGTTTGATATTGATTTCCTATGATGTAAAAAAACAAGCAAAAAACAACAACTGCCACTGGGCACTGGGTCAATAGGTTAGTCCCAAAAAATGATATAAAGTTGCTATAAAATGATTGTAAAACATCCAAGAATGATAATATAACAGCATGACTACTTCATAAATTATAGATACGTTGGAGACGTATCAGCATCCACAAGCTTAATTCCTACTCGTCCTCGAGTAGGTAAATAAAAAAATATGAAGTGTGAATGCTATCAAAGTGCACATGTTTGATCAATGACAATTTCAATCACTTTTCCTAGCATCATAACAACAATTCTTTTTTATAAAACTTCTCACGACCAAATAGCAACCAATTCACATTTTAAGGTTCAAACAATGAATTCTCTTGAAACTCAACAACCTGTGTTCTCAATCACCAAGCAATTGCAATTCAACTTATTCAATAGAGTCTAAATAAGAGTTCCACATACTCAACCATCATATAGTCTTCTATGATTTCTAACACTCACCGCATACACATGAGCAAAATGTTTCAACCGAACACATAGAAAGATAGGGCTTATCATTCCGCCTCCCAACGTATACACCTTTGGGTGATGTCAACAATAATAACTCATGCTACGCATATCCAACTAGATATATGTACCTAGATCTTTCCTCACCACATGATGCTTGCCAAAGGAGAAAAATAAAAAGGAATAGAGAGAAAAACTTTGACTCTTGCATGAAAATAAATACATAAAAGTAAAAGATAGGCTCTTCGTAGAGGGAAGCAGAGGCTGTCATGCGCTTATTTGTTTGTATTCTCAACCCCTTGGTGCAAAAGAACGTCACGTTATATTGCCCCTTAAGATAGCAACCTTTATTACGCAGTCTGTCGCTTTTTTTCTTTGCCATCACATGTTCGTACAACGCTCAATTTTCTCTTACACTAAATGATCTAACACTTTTAGAAGAAAATTTTATTGCCTTATTGCACAAATGATAACTTACTTAAAGGATCTTGCTCAATCCTTAGGTAGGTATGGTGGACTCACAAAACAAGATTTGGGTTTAAGGGTTTTTGGATGCACAAGTAATATCTCTACTTGGTGCGACATTTTTTGATAGCAAAGATAGGGGGCAAGCACCACATGTTGAAGGATCTATGACAATATAACTTCTATGTGAATATGAACAAACATAAATCGTTACGTTGTCTTCCTTGTCCAACGTCAACAATTTTGGCATATAATATTTTGATGGGGGCTCACAATCACAAAAGATTTCCAAGATAGTGTATTTGCATGTGAAAGTAACTCCTCCTTATACTAACTATTTGTGAATTGTTTGTATGACAAATATTGTGATTGTCAAGCTTCAAAAGCTTTCATTTTCTAAACCCAATGTGAAGCTACCACTAGGCATGATATGAACATATAATTTCAACTTCATGATATTCAGTTCATTCAACAATTTACTCATATGATATAAGTGAAGCACTAGAGGAATTCCATAGAATAGAGCTTCGTTGACGGGTTGTGAATGCCGCTTACCTAGCCTCCCTGGCAACTATTTGAGGAATCTATTTTATTTAAAACCTTTCAGGTCTAAGTCGTTTATTAAAACATCAAGCAAAATGAAAATAAAATGACATTGCAAGAATAGCACACAACATGTGAAGAAGCAAAAACTTAGGCTCAACTGATACTAATCGATAATTGTTGAAGAAAAAAGGTGGGATGCCTACCGGGGCATCCCCAAGCTTAGATGCTTGAGACTTCTTGGAATATTAGCTTGGGATTACTTGGGCATCCCCAAGCTTGAGATTTTGTGTCTCCTTAATTCCTCTCATATCATGGTTTCCCTAAATCTCAAAAACTTCATCCACACAAAACTCAACAAGAACTCGTGAGATAAGTTAGTATAAACCAATGCAAAAACCCTATCATTCTCTACTGTTGCAAATCACAAATATTATTATTCGACATTGCATGCTAAATGTCTATGCATATTTAATACTCACATCCTCAAATAGAATCATTAAAAAAGCAAACATATGCAAACAATGCAGCCATAACAGAAATCTGCCAAAACATTACAGTCTATAAAGAATGCAAGATTCAACATACTTCCCTAACTCCAAAACTTATTAAAATCTACCACAACCAAAGCTGTGCCAAAATATTCAATATTGGATACATTTGGCAAGTGGGAAATAGACAAAATATTAAGATTTGGGAAGATGCCTTGATCCCAAGCTGTGCCACTAGGAAAATTATAACGCCTAAGGGAGGCAATCTATTAACTAAGGTAGGTGATCTCATTGACCCGGTTTCTAATACTTGGGATGAAGAATTGATTAGGAAGACTATGTGGTCGATTGATGTACAAAGGATTATTTCAATCCCTCTGCCGGAATATGATATGCAAGACTTCATTGCCTAGAGTTATATGAAAAATGGTATATTCTCAATTAGGTTTGCCTATTCTATGGAGTGGGATCATCAATTTGGTAGCAAACTAACACACTGTAATGGGATGGGGCGAATCGCAGTTAACCCTATTTGGAATAAGATATGGAAACTAGACTGTCCGGCAAAAGTAAAATTTTTCTTATGGAGTACGCTGCATGGTACAATCCCGTGTAGGGTTACGCTAGCTAATAGACATATGAAGGTTTCACCCATATGACCAACTTCTTCTGAGGGCTTAGAAGATACAATCATCTGCTTTTCCAATGTAGTAAAGCAAAGGACGTCTGGCGAAGGCTGGGTCTGGATGATATTATTGATAAAGCTTGCGAGATTGAACGTGAAGGAGGGTGATACGTCTCCAACGTATCTACTTTTCCAAACACTTTTGCCCTTGTTTTGGACTCTAACTTGCATGATTTGAATGAAACTAGCCCGGACTGACGCTGCTTTCAGCAGAACTGCCATGATGTTGTTTTATGTGTAGAAAAGAAAAGTTCTCGGAATGTCCTGAAAATCCACGAAGGCACTTTTTGGAATTAATAAGAATTTCTGGGCAAAATAAATACACCAGGGGGGCCAGGGCCTGTCCACGAGAAAGGGGGGCGCGCCCGCTATCTCGTGGGCCCCCTGGACCTCCACCAACCTCAACTCCAACTCCATATATTCCGTCTCGCAGAGAAAAAAACGCAGAGAAAGTTTCATCACGTTTTACGAAACAGAGCCGCCGCCAAGCCCTAATATCTCTCAGGAGGGCTGATCTGGAGTCCGTTCGGGGCTCCGGAGAGGGGGATTCGTCGCCGTCATCATCATCAACCATCCTCCATCACCAATTTCATGATGCTCACCGCCGTGCGTGAGTAATTCCATCGTAGGCTTGCTGGACGATGATGGGTTGGATGAGATTTACCATGTAATCAAGTTAGTTTTGTTAGGGTTTGATCCCTAGTATCCACTATGTTCTGAGATTGATGTTGCTATGACTTTGCTCTGCTTAATGCTTGTCACTAGGGCCCGAGTGCCATGATTTCAGATCTGAACCTATTATGTTTTCATGAATATATGTGTGTTCTTGATCCTATCTTGCAAGTCTATAGTCACCTATTATGTGTTATGATCTGACAACCCCGAAGTGACAATAATCGGGATACTTCTCGGTGATGACCGTAGTTTGAGGAGTTCATGTATTCACTATGTGTTAATGCTTTGGTCCGGTTCTCTATTAAAATGAGGCCTTAATGTCCCTTAGTTTTAGCTAGGACCCCGCTGCCACGGGAGGGTAGGACAAAAGATGTCATGCAAGTTCTTTCCCATAAGCACGTATGACTATGTACGGAATACATGCCTACATTACATTGATGAATTGGAGCTAGTTCTGTATCACCCTATGTTATAGCTATTACATGAGGAATCGCATCCGGCATAATTATCCATCACTGATCCATTGTCTACGGGCTTTTCATATATTGTTCTCCGCTTATTTACTTTTCCGTTGCTACTGTTACAACTGCTACAAAAACCCAAAAGCATTTATCTTTACTTTTGCTACTGTTACCATTATTATCATACTACTTTGCTACTAAATACCTTGCTGCAGATACTAAGTTATCCAGGTGTGGTTGAATTGACAACTCAACTGCTAATACTCAAGAATATTCTTTGGCTGCCCTTGTGTCGAACCAATAAATTTGGGTTGTACTTCACCCTCGAAAGCTGTTGCGATCCCCTGGACTTGTGGGTTATCAAGACTAATTTCTTGCGCCGTTGCCAGGGAGCATAGCTCTATTCTTCGAGTCACTTGGGATTTATATCTGTTGATCACTATGAAGAACTTGAAAGACGCTAAAACCAAGATTTTTCCCTCAACTACGAGGGGAGGTAACGAACTGCCATCTAGCTCTGCACTAGATTCTCCTTCTGTTATTAGTAGGCTTGCGACACCTAAACCTGCTACTGCTATGAATTCTGATATGTCGCATGTTATTGATGATGCCACTTCTGCTATGCATGATAAAACTACTTCTGTGGGTGATACTACTTTGCCATTAGGTGAATTTCTTGATGAACAACTTGCTAGAGTTAGGGGGAATGAAAATATTGAAGATGCTATTATTGATGATAGTGATGATGAAGGTTCTCCCAATGATTATGTATTGCCTGTTGTTCCTAAGGGTTATGTTATGAATGAAGAAGCTGCTAGGGAAATCTTTGCTTGCAATGATAGATATGATCTTAAGAAATTATTAGCTAAATGGAAGCAGCAGTCCCTTAATGCTAGAATGAAACCTGACCCTGCTTTTGCTACTTCACCTATCTGTGTTACTGATAAGGATTATGAATTCTCTGTTGATCCTGAGATTATTACTCTAGTTGAATCTGATCCTTTTTATGGCCTTGAAGCTGAAACTGTTGTGGCACATCTTACCAAGTTGAATGATATAGCTACCCTGTTTACTCATGATGAGAAGTCTCGCTATTTTTATATTCTTAAGATATTTCCGTTCTCATTAAAGGGTGATGCTAAGACTTGGTATAATTCTCTTGCTCCTGGTTGTGTGCGTAGTCCCCAGGATATGATTTATTACTTCTCTGCTAAATATTTCCCTGCTCATAAGAAACAAGCTGCCTTGCGGGAAATATATAATTTTGTGCAAATCAAAGAAGAGAGTCTCCCACAAGCTTGGGGGAGGCTTCTTCGGTTACTTAATGCTCTGCCTGATCATCCTCTCAAGAAAAATGAAATACTTGATATCTTTTATAATGGACTAACCGATGCTTCCAAGGACTACTTGGATAGTTGTGCTGGTTGTGTTTTCAGGGAAAGAACAGTCGACGAAGCTGAAATATTATTGAATAATATGTTGACTAATGAAAATAATTGGACTCTCCCTGAGCCAATTCCTGAACCAATTGAGCCAATTCCTGAGCCTATTCCTAAACCTACTCCGAAGAAGAGAGGTGTTTTATTTCTCAGTCCTGAAGATATGCAAGAGGCAAAGAAATCAATGAAAGAAAAAGGTATTAAAGCTGAAGATGTTAAGAATTTACCTCCTATTGAAGAAATACATGGTCTTAATATACCACCTGTTGAAGAACCATATTATCTTGATAACCCGACACAGGTAGTAAAGGTAAATTCTCTCTATAGATATGATAAAGTTGAAATCCCCTGTACTAAGTTTCATAGCCCATGCTTAGATGAATTTAATGACTTTATGGCTAGACAAGAAAGTTTTAATGCTTATGTTGGTAGAGAGTTAAAGAATAATGCTTTCGAGATAGGACGTGTAAGTGATAATCTAGCTAGAGTTAAAGATGAACTTCACCTCGTTAGCAAATATGCTTCCATGGTTGCTACTCAAGCTGAGCAAGTTCTTAAAGCTCAAAATGATTTGCTTGATGAATTAAATAATAAAAATGATTTTGCTGTTAGAGTGGCTACTAGAACTGGTAGAATGACTCATGAACCTTTGTATCCTGAAGGCCACCCTAAGAGAATCGAGCAAGATTCTCAGAGTAATAATTTATAGGCACCTAGTTCTTCCAAAAAGAAGAAAAAGAAAAATGATAGGACTTTGCATGCTTCTAGTGAACCTACTGTTGACATGCCGGAGAATCCCAATGATATTTCTATCTCTGATGCTGGAACACAATCAGGTGATGAACATGAACCTAGTGATAATGTTAATGATAATGTTCATGTTGATGCTCAACCTAGCAAAAACAATGACGTAGAGATTGAATCTGCTATTGATCTTGATAAACCACAAACAAAGAATCAACGTTATGATAAGAGAGATTTTGTTTCTAGGAAGCACGGTAAAGAATGAGAACCATGGGTTTAGAAACCCATGCCCTTTCCTCCTAAACCATCCAAGTCAAAAGATGATGAGGATTTTGAGCGCTTTGCTTAAATGATTAGACCTATTTTCTTACGTATGCATTTAACTGATATGCTGAAAGTAAATCCTTATGCTAAGTATATGAAGGATATCATTACAAACAAAAGAAAGATACCGGAAGCTGAAATTTCCACCATGCTTGCTAATTACACTTTTAAGGGTGTAATACCAAAGAAACTTGGAGATCCGGGTGTACCGACTATACCGTGCTCCATTAAAAGAAATTACGTTAGAACTGCTTTATGTGATCTTGGAGCCGTGTTAGTGTTATGCCTCTCTTTATATCGTAGACTTGAATTGAATAAGTTGACACCTACTGAAATATCTTTGCAAATGGCTGATAAATCAACTGCTATACCTGTCGGTATTTGTGAGGATGTGCCTGTTGTGGTTGCAAATGTCACTATCTTAACGGACTTTGTTATTCTTGATATTCCCGAGGACGATAGTAAGTCTATTATCCTTGGTAGACCTTTTTTGAACACTGCAGGGGCTGTTATTGATTGCAACAAAGGCAATGTCACTTTTCATGTTAATGGTAATGAGCATACGGTACACTTTCCGAGGAAACAATCTCAAGTTCATAGCATCAATTCTATTGAAAAAGTTCCAACTATTATATTTGGAGGTTTTGAATTTCCTCTCCCTACTGTCAAGAAAAAGTATGATATTCTTATTGTTGGGGATTTTCATATCCCCGTTGAGGTAGCTTAGTATTATTCGAAATTTCTCTGGTTCCGTGCTATTCGGAATGAGTTTGTTAACAAGAATTGATCAACCTTGTTAGTGCGTTCATTTTGACAATCACGAGATGGATGAAACTAGAAGGCACAACCTTCTGTACCCTCTTTTTACTTACCGTTATTTAGATTAAATAAAGAAAAAATAGTATTATCCGTCTGTTTTCTGAATTATCCGTGCATTAAAAAATAGTCTGAAAATAAAAGTGCTCCAAATGCCCTGCAAATTTAGTATGATTTTTCTGGAATATTTGAGGATTTTAGGCACTGAAAACACTGCAGGAGGGGCAAGCACCAGGCGACGAGAGTGGAGGGCGCGCCCCCTGTCTTGTGGGCCCCTGGTGGCTCCCCTCCACTTATGCCAGCACCCACACACTTCATCTTCTACCCAAAAAAAATCCCCATCCAGCTTAAGCACGAGTTCTAGCTCGTTTTGCTGCGATTTTCGATCTCTTAGCTCAAAGCTCCATTCACAAAACTGCTTTGGGAGATTGTTGTTTGGTTTGTGACTCCTCCATTGGTCCAATTAGTTTTTGTTCTAGTGATTTATTCATTGCAAATTTTTGCTGCATAGGTGACCATGTTCTTGAGCTTGCATGTTAAAATTTTGAGGTCCCAAGCAATTCCAATGCATGACATAGGCTCTAGGCACTTGTAGGAGTAGTTGCTATCAATCTTGTTTAGTTTTATGCACTTTTATTTTGAAGTTACTAAAAATTTCAGAAATTTTCAGAAAATGTTGAGGAAACTTTGAGGGCTCTTCTAGCCAAAGCTCCCAGGAAAAACAAGCCAAGGAGAAGGAAAAGCCAAGTATAATCTTCCTCGCTTAGCGGAAGTACGGTCGTGTGAATGGCCATGCGAGGATTTCTTGAAAGAGGCTGGAATTCATGAAGACTTTTATGCTTTAATCGAGACTGCAGGCCTCACCGGTTTCATCAACGACCGAATCGATCAGTATCTCTTACTCACCAATACTTTCGTGCAAAACTTTTATTTTTATCCTAAGAAGTTACCGCCTGCAGTATCATTTCATTTATATGATGAGTTCAAAGAAATGTCTTTACGTCATTTTTGCGCGGTATGTAGGATACCTTATGAGGGAGAATTAGAGGAACCCCATCGTAAAGATGTGGATGGCTTTGTTAATACTATCGCTGTAGAGGAGCCAAAGAAGGGTTCCGAGGCAAAAGTCTCTAGCATACACTTTCCTGTTTTACGCTACTTTGCTGTATTTTCTAGTAGATGCTTGATTGGTCGTGAAAATAGTGGAAACTTGAGCGTTCCTGATATTATCATTCTTCAACATGCTTTGCTTGGAGACAATACTTTTAGTATGGGTGCCGTCGTTGCTAAACGGCTAGCCCTGAATCGTACAAAAGGCCCCATATTTGGAGGTATCTATGTTGCACATCTTGCTATACATTTTCAGATACCCATTAGGCACCATGAGGAAGAGGAGACAACATTGCCTCCTCACATTTTAGATTACAAGAGCATGGTAGCACACAAGTTTATTGTTGACAACGAAGATAGGATGCTCTTGTATAAACTTAGATTTAATAAGAAACACTTTGAGATTATTATTTTGCCTGTGCCTTTGTTGTTTGATTTGCTTGCAGAAAATTTTCTCGTCACACCGGAAGCGGTGAACAATCATCGAGCCCAAGCTTTTACTCCAGAACCTGAACCTGAACTGGACCCTTATCGTGCATCATCTGTCCCGTGGGATCCGGAGATGACCAGCCAGTGGTATCCTGATTACACCTCCCATTACACCAGGGAGAGTAGAGGCGGTCCTTGGTACTAGACCAACTTAGGCCAAAAGCCTAAGCTTGGGGGAGTATGTATTTCTCACCGACTTTACATTCATGTTCACACACTAGTCTTCGGTGCTCATACACTTTCATTGCATTATCCATGTTAGTTTAAATTCCTTTTTCTAGTTTTCTTCTTGTGTGCTTGATAAACCATGAGAAAAACAAAAAAATTAGTTATTTTAGTTTCCATGCTTGTAGTAGAAATTAAAATTAAAACCCAAAAATATTTCTAGTTCTTCTTCTTACTTGTTGGGAGCTTTCCCGTGTAAATAGTTTTATTTTCTTTTCTTTCCTTTGTGGGTCGAGAAGACCATATTGAAAATGCTTAGTGGCTCTCATATGCATGATTGTTTATTTAATTTAGAGCCCATATTACTTGTCTTCTCTTTTGAGTTGAATGCTTGTAGATTCCAGCTTAGTCCAATGCACGTGCACTCTTATTATTATACACATCGTTCGGTCGTGCAAGTGAAAGGCAATAATAACGATATATGATGGACTTATTAGGATGAGAAAAGCTAGTATGAACTCGACCTCTCTTGTTTTTGTAAATATGATGAGTTCATCGTTTCTGAGTCAGCTTATTATGAAGTAAACATATTCGCAATGACATTTAGAGATTATAGTTGCTTGTGCCATGCTTGATTAGCTATGAGTTATAATGATTTACCTTGCATGCCAACATGCTAATAGAATGATTATGATGTGATATGATGGGATGGTATCCTCCTTTGAATGAATTGAGTGACTCGACTTGGCACATGTTCATGCATGTAGTTGAATCAAATCAACATAGCCATCATGATATTTATGTTCATGGTGGATTATATCCTACTCATGCTTGTATTCGGTGTGAATTAATTTTAATGCATGTTCATGACTGTTGTCGCTCTCTCAGTTGGTCGCTTCCCAGTCTTTTGCTAGCCTTCACCTGTACTAAGCGGGAATACTGCTTGTGCATCCAAACTCTTTAAACCCCAAAGTTGTTCCATATGAGTCCACTATACCTTCCTATATGCGGTATTTACCTGCCGTTCCAAGTAAATTTGTATGTGCCAACTCCAAACCTTCAAATGAAATTCTGTTTTGTATGCTCGAGCAGCTCATGTTACAACTAGGGCTGCCTATATCTTCCATGCTAGGTGGGTTATTCTCACGAGGAGTGGACTCTGCTCCTCATTCACGAGAAAGGGACAGTAACCGGGATGCCCAGTACCATGATCCAAAAAGATCAAAGCAAATCAAAATAATTAAACAAAACTCCCCCAGGGTTGTTGTTAGTTGGAGGTACTCGTTGTTTCGAGCAAGCCATGGATTGATGCTTGTTGGTGGTTGGGGGAGTATAAACCTTTACCATTCTGTTTGGGAACTGCCTATAATGCATGTAGTATGGAAGATAAAGCGATCTCATAGTTGTTGCGTTGACAGTGAAAGTATGCCGCTCAAAATGTTATTCAATCTCTATTTTAAAATCGAGCTCTGGCACCTCTACAAATCCCTGCTTCCCTCTGCGAAGGGCCTATCTATTTACTTTTATGTTGAGTCATCACCCTTCCTATTAAAAAGCACCCGCTAGAGAGCACACTGTCATTTGCATTCATTACTATTGGTTTATATTGGGTACGACTGGACTGGATCTCTTTTACCATGAATTACAATGTTTAGTCAGTCCTTGATCTTTAAAGGTGCTCTGCATTTATGTTTTGCAGTCTCAGAAAGGGCTAGCGAGATACCATTTTGTTATATCATGTTATGATTGTTTTGAGAAAGTGTTGTCATCCTAGTTTTATTATTATGGCTCGCTAGCTGATTATGCTATTGATATGAGTAATTGTGAGACCCAAGTGTAATTGTGAGTATGGTTAGTTCATAATATTTGTTGAAACTTGAGTGCTGGCTTTTCATGTTTACAACAACAAGAGCAAACAGAGTTTGTAAAAGTTTTTCTTTATCACTTTCAGTTTATCAACTGAATTGCTTGAAAACAAGCAAAGGTTTAAGCTTGGGGGAGTTGATACGTCTCCAACGTATCTACTTTTCCAAACACTTTTGCCCTTGTTTTCTACTCTAACTTGCATGATTTGAATGAAACTAGCCCGGACTGACGTTGTTTTCAGCAGAACTGCCATGATGTTGTTTTATGTGTAGAAAAGAAAAGTTCCCGGAATACCCTGAAAATCCACGGAGGCACTTTTTGGAGTTAATAAGAATTTCTGGGCGAAAGAAATACACCAGGGGGCCCAGGGCCTGTCCACGAGACAGGGGGGCGCGCCCCCTATCTCGTGGGCCCCCTGGACCTCCACCGACCTCAACTCCAAATCCATATATTCCGTCTCGCGGAGAAAAAAATCGGAGAGAAAGTTTCATCGCGTTTTACGACACAAAGCCGCCGCCAAGCCCTAATCTCTCTCGGGAGGGCTGATCTAGAGTCCGTTCAGGGCTCCGGAGAGGGGGATTCGTCGCCGTCGTCATCATCAACCATCCTCCATCACCAATTTCATGATGCTCACCGCCGTGCGTGAGTAATTCCATCGTAGGCTTGCTGGACGGTGATGGGTTGGATGAGATTTACCATGTAATCAAGTTAGTTTTGTTAGGGTTTGATCCCTAGTATCCACTATGTTCTGAGATTGATGTTGCTATGACTTTGCTATGCTTAATGATTGTCACTAGGGCCCGAAAAGCCATGATTTCAGATCTGAACCTATTATGTTTTCATGAATATATGTGTGTTCTTGATCCTATCTTGCAAGTCTATAGTCACCTATTATGTGTTATGATCCGACAACCCCGAAGTGACAATAATCGGGATACTTCTCGGTGATGACCGTAGTTTGAGGAGTTCATGTACTTCACTATGTGTTAATGCTTTGGTACGGTTCTCTATTAAAAGGAGGCCTTAATATCCCTTAGTTTCCGCTAGGACCCCGCTGCCACGGGAGGGTAGGACAAAAGATGTCATGCAAGTTCTTTCCCATAAGCACGTATGACTATTTACGGAATACATCCCTACATTACATTGGTGAATTGGAGCTAGCTCTGTATCACCCTATGTTATAGCTATTACATGAGGAATTGCATCCGGCATAATTATCCATCACTGATCCATTGCCTACGAGCTTTTCATATATTGTTCTCCGCTTATTTACTTTTCCGTTGCTACTGTTACAACTGCTACAATAACCCAAAAACATTTATCTTTACTTTTTCTACTGTTACCATTATTATCATACTACTTTGCTACTAAATACCTTGCTGCAGATACTAAGTTATCCAGGTGTGGTTGAATTGACAACTCAACTGCTAATACTCAAGAATATTCTTTGGCTCCCCTTGTGTCGAATCAATAAATTTGGGTTGTACTTCACCCTCGAAAGTTGTTGCGATCCCCTACACTTGTGGGTTATCAGAGAGGCGGTGCTGGAGTACTTACTACTCCTACCGGACCAAGATTTACAGATTCTCGGTAACCACAATGTGCGTGAGATGATTGCTATTTCAGGTTGGTACCTATGGTGGGAAAGACGGAAGCTGGTACACAATGAGAAAACTCAAAATGTATCTCAGATTTCAATGGGGATTCTTGCCCTTACCAAAATTTTTGTTAATGTAGCATCCCCCAAAGAGTCCGTGAAAAAGGAGAGTTGGTCCTGTCCTCCAAGAGGGTTTGTTAAACTTAGCATGGATGCTTCTTTTGATCACGATCTTCTTAGGGGTATGATGGGAGCGGTCCTTAGAGATGAAAAAGGCAGGTTTATTGCTGGAGGAAATGAGAAAATTGATTTTTGTGCGGATGTGTTAATGGCGGAGGCTTTAGCACTCAAATTTGGCCTAATACTGGAGCAAAGGGCCGGATGCAATCACCTTATCATAAACTCGGACAATATAGAGGTGATTGATTCAATGAATGATGGAGGGCAGTCGGCGGGTGTTGCAGCAGCAATATTCGAGGATTGTTTTCATTATGCATGTGATTTCGTTATTGCTAGGTTTGAGCACTGTAATAGGGAAGCAAATAAAGTAGCTCACGAGCTTGCTAGATTAGCTAGATTTTCTTTGACCTATAATTGGTTTGAGGAGACTTTAAATGAAATTGTTATGATCCTCATAAACGATGTACTACTTGTCACAAATGAATAAAGTGGGGTGTTTTCAAAAAAGTCTTGTTTGTCTGTCGAAAATCTTGTCTCAGATTTGGAACGCGAGAGATGCTCTCATGATGAGAGCATCAATGCATCATCACATGCTACCTGTAAAATGAAGGACCACCATCTATTGAAATGTGGAATTATACAAGTCTATATGCTGTTTACAAAAGGAAAAGTGTTCAGAAAACTCTAGGACTTGGAATGAATTGGAGACAAAGTATTAGTTTGGCGGTTTGGCCTAAAATCCACAGTTTCTCTTCATATTAAGTTAGGCTAGGAGTTTTGTGGCTATTCTTCTAAGTTTTACAGTGTCGCTTCCTCCACTGCCTGATGAAGGGGTAAGGTCAGTTTTTGACGATCCTATGCTCTTGGAGGGCTACTACCTTGGTCACGAGTACTATCAGGGTCAAACAGAAGAAGATTATCTTTCTTCTTCTTGCCCCCTGTTGAGGGGTTCAGCGACATGGCACATGCTCCGCGCCTCTCATGGAGGAGATTTCAGGTGACATAGGAGCAACTGCCCCTTCATCGCCAGTCTCAACCACAATAGAGAAACGCAGCCGTCATCCGAGAGCACTACTACCAGGGGACATGTCAGCACAGCAGCACAACACACAGTTGGCAGCCAAGCTTTCAACTGTGCTGGTATCTGTAAGGGCAGAACACCGTACCGCATAGCCCGGTAGATAAAAATGCTTAACCCTGGGACCCCCGCTGAACGAACTAGAGATGTTGAGGCTATTAAGTTGTACTTGACAAGGTACAACGGGGCGCCTCCTCCAAATGTGATTGCGGTCATAACGGCTCTAGCTAGCACACAAAATGGCTCATCCAACAAAGCAACAGCTATATTGGCTGGAGCATAAGACGGAGAAGAAGAGGAGTGATAGGGGGATGTAGGCCCTTTTTGTCTTTCTTCTTCTTGTTGCCTCTTTAGTTGCGAGTAATCCCTTACTTTTAACACCTTGGTCGGTAATCCTTGCCGAACTAGGCTCCTAGTTGCCTCTGGTACATGTTGTATTTGCTCCCTTCTTATTAATAACAGCCGGCATGCTGAATCTTTCAAAAAAAATGTTTTTTTCACAAACATAAGGAATCGAATGACTCCACTAAACTAATGAGACAAACTCATCATCTTGTGCCATGTGTCTTGTAAGAATTCGAATGATTCCATCAAAACTTATTTGAGACATCAACAAGAGAGTCCACATTAATTCTTACAAGATAATATAGAAAAAATAAATTCTATAAATTCTCAAAATAATTGGAAATATCTGACCTTTATTTTGTTAGGCTCCAATTGTTAGTAGCCATTAGATATATTTTATTATTAAAAAACCCACCTATAGCAGGTAAATACAAAAAGTAAGAATATATACACTAGGATAAATATTCAAAAAAGGTGATTAGTGATTTGCGGCTACAAATAAGAGGATTCATGATATTCAGTTCATTCAACAATTTACTCATATGATATAAGTGAAGCACTAGAGGAATTCCATAGAATAGAGCTTCGTTGACGGGTTGTGAATGCCACTTACCTAGCCTCCCTGGCAACTATTTGAGGAATCTATTTTATTTAAAACCTTTCAGGTCTAAGTCGTTTATTAAAACAGCAAGCAAAATGAAAATAAAATGACATTGCAAGAATAGCACACAACATGTGAAGAAGCAAAAACTTAGGCTCAACTGATACTAATCGATAATTGTTGAAGAAAAAAGGTGGGATGCCTACCGGGGCATCCCCAAGCTTAGATGCTTGAGACTTCTTGGAATATTAGCTTGCGATTACTTGGGCATCCCCAAGCTTGAGATTTTGTGTCTCCTTAATTCCTATCATATCATGGTTTCCCTAAATCTCAAAAACTTCATCCACACAAAACTCAACAAGAACTCGTGAGATAAGTTAGTATAAACCAATGCAAAAACCTTATCATTCTCTACTGTTGCAAATCACAAATATTACTATTCGACATTGCATGCTAAATGTCTATGCATATTTAATACTCATATCCTCAAATAGAATCATTAAAAAAGCAAACATATGCAAACAATGCAGCCATAACAGCAATCTGCCAAAACATTACAGTCTATAAAGAATGCAAGATTCAACATACTTCCCTAACTCCAAAACTTATTAAAATCTACCACAACCAAAGCTGTGCCAAAATATTCAATATTCGATACATTTGGCAAGTGGGAAATAGACAAAATATTAAGATTTGGAAAGATGCCTTGATCCCAAGCTGTGCCACTAGGAAAATTATAACGTCTAAGGGAGGCAATCTATTAACTAAGGTAGGTGATCTCATTGACCCGGTTTCTAATACTTGGAATGAAGAATTGATTAGGAAGACTATGTGGTCGATTGATGTACAAAGGATTATTTCAATCCCTCTGCCGGAATATGATATGCAAGACTTCATTGCCTAGAGTTATATGAAAAATGGTATATTCTCAATTAGGTTTGCCTATTCTATGGAGTGGGATCATCAATTTGGTAGCAAACTAACACACTGTAATGGGATGGGGCGAATCGCAGTTAACCCTATTTGGAATAAGATATGGAAACTAGACTGTCCGGCAAAAGTAAAATTTTTCTTATGGAGTACGCTGCATGGTACAATCCCGTGTAGGGTTACGCTAGCTAATAAACATATGAAGGTTTCACCCATATGACCAACTTCTTCTGAGGGCTTAGAAGATACAATCATCTGCTTTTCCAATGTAGTAAAGCAAAGGACGGCTGGCGAAGGCTGGGTCTGGATGATATTATTGATAAAGCTTGCGAGATTGAACGTGAAGGAGGGTGATACATCTCCAATGTATCTACTTTTCCCAACACTTTTGCCCTTGTTTTGGACTCTAACTTGCATGATTTGAATGAAACTAGCCCGGACTAACGCTGCTTTCAGCAGAACTGCCATGATGTTGTTTTATGTGTAGAAAAGAAAAGTTCTCGGAATGTCCTGAAAATCCACGAAGGCACTTTTTGGAATTAATAAGAATTTCTGGGCGAAAGAAATACACCAGGGGGGCCAGGGCCTGTCCACGAGACAGGGGGGCGCGCCCGCTATCTCGTGGGCCCCCTGGACCTCCACCAACCTCAACTCCAACTCCATATATTCCGTCTCGCAGAGAAAAAAACGGAGAGAAAGTTTCATCACGTTTTACGACACAGAGCCGCCACCAAGCCCTAATCTCTCTCAGGAGGGCTGATCTGGAGTCCGTTCGGCGCTCCGGAGAGGGGGATTCGTCGCCGTCATCATCATCAACCATCCTCCATCACCAATTTCATGATGCTCACCGCCGTGCGTGAGTAATTCCATCGTAGGCTTGCTGGACGGTGATGGGTTGGATGAGATTTACCATGTAATCAAGTTAGTTTTGTTAGGGTTTGATCCCTAGTATCCATTATGTTCTAAGATTGATGTTGCTATGACTTTGCTCTGCTTAATGCTTGTCACTAGGGCCCGAGTGCCATGATTTCAGATCTGAACCTATTATGTTTTCATGAATATATGTGTGTTCTTGATCCTATCTTGCAAGTCTATAGTCACCTATTATGTGTTATGATCTGACAACCCCGAAGTGACAATAATCGGGATACTTCTCGGTGATGACCGTAGTTTGAGGAGTTCATGTATTCACTATGTGTTAATGCTTTGGTCGGGTTCTCTATTAAAATGAGGCCTTAATATCCCTTAGTTTTAGCTAGGACCCCGCTGCCACGGGAGGGTAGGACAAAAGATGTCATGCAAGTTCTTTCCCATAAGCACGTATGACTATGTACGGAATACATGCCTACATTACATTGATGAATTGGAGCTAGTTCTGTATCACCCTATGTTATAGCTATTATATGAGGAATCGCATCCGGCATAATTATCCATCACTGATCCATTGCCTACGGGCTTTTCATATATTGTTCTCCGCTTATTTACTTTTCCGTTGCTACTGTTACAACTGCTACAAAAACCCAAAAACATTTACCTTTACTTTTGCTACTGTTACCATTATTATCATACTACTTTGCTACTAAATACCTTGCTGCAGATACTAAGTTATCCAGGTGTGGTTGAATTGACAACTCAACTGCTAATACTCAAGAATATTCTTTGGCTCCCCTTGTGTCGAACCAATAAATTTGGGTTGTACTTCACCCTCGAAAGTTGTTGCGATCCCCTGGACTTGTGGGTTATCAAGACTAATTTCTTGCGCCGTTGCCAGGGAGCATAGCTCTATTCTTCGAGTCACTTGGGATTTATATCTGTTGATCACTATGAAGAACTTGAAAGACGCTAAAACCAAGATTTTGCCCTCAACTACGAGGGGAGGTAACGAACTGCCATCTAGCTCGGCACTAGATTCTCCTTCCGTTATTAGTAGGCTTGCGACACCTAAACCTGCTACTGCTATGAATTCTGATATGTCGCATGTTATTGATGATGCCACTTCTGCTATGCATGATGAAACTACTTCTGTGGGTGATACTACTTTGCCATTAGGTGAATTTCTTGATGAACAACTTGCTAGAGTTAGGGGGAATGAAAATATTGAAGATGCTATTATTGATGATAGTGATGATGAAGGTTCTCCCAGTGATTATGTATTGCTTGTTGTTCCTAAGGGTTATGTTATGAATGAAGAAGCTGCTAGGGAAATCTTTGCTTGCAATGATAGATATGATCTTAAGAAATTATTAGCTAAATGGAAGCAGCAGTCCCTTAATGCTAGAATGAAACCTGACCCTGCTTTTGCTACTTCACCTATCTGTGTTACTGATAAGGATTATGAATTCTCTGTTGATCCTGAGATTATTACTCTAGTTGAATCTGATCCTTTTTATGGCCTTGAAGCTGAAACTGTTGTGGCACATCTTACCAAGTTGAATGATATAGCTACCCTGTTTACTCATGATGAGAAGTCTCGCTATTTTTATATTCTTAAGATATTTCCGTTCTCATTAAAGGGTGATGCTAAGACTTGGTATAATTCTCTTGCTCCTGGTTGTGTGCGTAGTCCCCAGGATATGATTTATTACTTCTCGCTAAATATTTCCTGCTCATAAGAAACAAGCTGCCTTATGGAAATATATAATTTTGTGCAAATCAAAGAAGAGAGTCTCCCACAAGCTTGGGGAGGCTTCTCCGTTACTTAATGCTCTGCTGATCATCCTCTCAAGAAAAATGAAATACTTGATATCTTTTATAATGGACTAACCGATGCTTCCAAGGACTACTTGGATAGTTGTCCTGGTTGTGTTTTCAGGAAAGAACAATGATCGTGAAGCTGAAATATTATTGAATAATATGTTGACTAATGAAAATAATTGGACTCTTCCTGAGCCAATTCCTGAAGCAATTCCTGAACCAATTGAGCCAATTCCTGAGCCTATTCCTAAACCTACTCCGAAGAAGAGAGGTGTTTTATTTCTCAGTCCTGAAGATATGCAAGAGGCAAGGAAATCAATGAAATAAAAAGGTATTAAAGCTGAAGATGTTAAGAATTTACCTCCTATTGAAGACATACATGGTCTTAATATACCACCTGTTGAAGAACCATATTCTCTTGATAACCCGACACAGGTAGTAAAGGTAAATTCTCTCTATAGATATGATAAAGTTGAAATCCCCTCTACTAAATTTCATAGCCCATGCTTAGATGAATTTGATGACTTTATGGCTAGACAAGAAATTTTTAATGCTTATGATGGTAGAGAGTTAAAGAATAAAGCTTTCGAGATAGGACGTGTAAGTGATAATCTAGCTAGAGTGAAAGATGAACTTCACCTCGTTAGCAAATATGCTTCCATGGTTGCTACTCAAGCTGAGCAAGTTCTTAAAGCTCAAAATGATTTGCTTGATGAATTAAATAATAAAAATGATTTTGCTGTTAGAGTGGCTACTAGAACTGGTAGAATGACTCATGAACCTTTGTATCCTGAAGGCCACCCTAAGAGAATCGAGCAAGATTCTCGGAGTAATAATTTATAGGCACCTAGTTCTTCCAAAAAGAAGAAAAAGAAAAATGATAGGACTTTGCATGCTTCTAGTGAACCTACTGTTGACACGCCTGAGAATCCCAATGATATTTCTATCTCTGATGCTGGAACACAATCAGGTGATGAACATGAACCTAGTGATAATGTTAATGATAATGTTCATGTTGATGCTCAACCTAGCAAAAACAGTGATGTAGAGATTGAATCTGCTGTTGATCTTGATAACCCACAATCAAAGAATCAACGTTATGATAAGAGAGATTTTGTTTCTAGGAAGCACGATAAAGAATTTGAACCATGGGTTTAGAAACCCATGCCCTTTCCTCCTAAACCATCCAAGTCAAAGGATGATGAGGATTTTGAGCGCTTTGCTGAAATGATTAGACCTATTTTCTTACGTATGCATTTAACTGATATGCTGAAAGTAAATCCTTATGCTAAGTATATGAAGGATATCATTACACACAAAAGAAAGATACCGGAAGCTGAAATTTCCACCATGCTTGATAATTACACTTTTAAGGGTGTAATACCAAAGAAACTTGGAGATCCGGGTGTACCGACTATACCGTGCTCCATTAAAAGAAATTACGTTAGAACTGCTTTATGTGATCTTGGAGCCGGTGTTAGTGTTATGCCTCTCTCTTTATATCGTAGACTTGAATTGAATAAGTTGACACCTACTGAAATATCTTTGCAAATGGCTGATAAATCAACTGCTATACCTGTCGGTATTTGTGAGGATGTGCCTGTTGTGGTTGCAAATGTCACTATCTTAACGGACTTTGTTATTCTTGATATTCCCGAGGACGATAGTAAGTCTATTATCCTTGGTAGACCTTTTTTGAACACTGCAGGGGCTGTTATTGATTGCAACAAAGGCAATGTCACTTTTCATGTTAATGGTAATGAGCATACGGTACACTTTCCGAGGAAACAATCTCAAGTTCATAGCATCAATTCTATTGAAAAAGTTCCAACTATTATATTTGGAGGTTTTGAATTTCCTCTCCCTACTGTCAAGAAAAAGTATGATATTCTTATTGTTGGGGATTTTCATATCCCCGTTGAGGTAACTTAGTGTTATTCGAAATTTCTCTGGTTCCGTGCTATTCGGAACGAGTTTGTTAACAAGAATTGATCAACCTTGTTAGTGGGTTCATTTTGACAATCACGAGATGGATGAAACTAGCAGGCACAACCTTCTGTACCCTCTTTTTACTTTCTGTTATTTAGATTAAATAAAGCAAAAAATAGTATTATCCATCTGTTTTCTGAATTATCCGTGCATTAAAAAATAGTCCGAAAATAAAAGTGCTCCAAATGCCCTGCAAATTTAGTATGATTTTTCTGGAATATTTGAGGATTTTAGGCACTGAAAACACTGCAGGAGGGGCAAGCACCAAGCGACGAGAGTGGAGGGCGCACCCCCTGTCTCGTGGGCCCCTGGTGGCTCCCCTCCACTTATGCCAGCACCCACACACTTCATCTTCTACCCAAAAAAATCCCCATCCAGCTCAAGAACGAGTTCTAGCTCGTTTTGCTGCGATTTTCGATCTCTTAGCTCAAAGCTCCATTCACAAAACTGCTTTGGGAGATTGTTGTTTGGTTTGTGACTCCTCCATTGGTCCAGTTAGTTTTTGTTCTAGTGATTTATTCATTGCAAATTTTTGCTGCATAGGTGACCATGTTCTTGAGCTTGCATGTTAAATTTTTGAGGTTCCAAGCAATTCCAATGCATGACATAGGCTCTAGGCACTTGTAGGAGTAGTTGCTATCAATCTTGTTTAGTTTTATGCACTTTTATTTTGAAGTTACTAAAAATTTCAGAAATTTTCAGAAAAATGTTGAGGAAACTTTTGAGGGGCTCTTCTAGCCAAAGCTCCCAGGAAAAACAAGCCAAGGAGAAGGAAAAAGCCAAGTATAATCTTCCTCGCTTAGCGGAAGTACGGTCGTGTGAATGGCCATGCGAGGATTTCTTGAAAGAGGCTGGAATTCATGAAGACTTTTATGCTTTAATCGAGACTGCAGGCCTCACCGGTTTCATCAACGACCGAATCAATCAGTATCTCTTACTCACCAATACTTTCGTGCAAAACTTTTATTTTTATCCTAAGAAGTCACCGCCTGCAGTATCATTGTATTTATATGATGAGTTCAAAGAAATGTCTTTACGTCATTTTTGCGCGGTATGTAGGATACCTTATGAGGGAGAATTAGAGGAACCCCATTGTAAAGATGTGGATGGCTTTGTTAATACTATCGCTGTAGAGGAGCCAAAGAAGGGTTCTGAGGCAAAAGTCTCTAGCATACACTTTCCTGTTTTACGCTACTTTGCCGTATTTGCTAGTAGATGCTTGATTGGTCGTGGAAATAGTGGAAACTTGAGCGTTCCTGATATTATCATTCTTCAACATTCTTTGCTTGGAGACAATACTTTTAGTATGGGTGCCATCGTTGCTAAACGGCTAGCCCTGAATCGTACAAAAGGCCCCATATTTGGAGGTATCTATGTTGCACGTCTTGCTATACATTTTCAGATACCCATTAGGCACCATGAGGAAGAGGAGACAACATTGCCTCCTCACATTTTAGATTACAAGAGCATGGTAGCACACAAGTTTATTGTTGACAACGAAGATAGGATGCTCTTGTATAAACTTAGATTGAATAAGAAACACTTTGAGATTATTATTTTGCATGTGCCTTTTGTAACACCCGGATGATTAAGGAACAGTAATCACCCCGGTTACTGTGACTAGCCTCACGTTGATTCTAACCCGGTCTAAAACAACTTCAAAACAAAAGCAAACAATAAAAAGTTGCAAAAAAAAAACTAAAACTAAAATGTTCGGCGGTTGTCTAAAATAACAAACCTAATTATGGTGGGGTGCATAAAATTTTGTAAAATGCTTTGACATTTTAAATAAGCTGAAAACAGAAAAGAAGAAAAATAAGAAAAGAAAAAAGAAAACGAAAAGGGGAAGGAAACCCCACTCGCCCAACTGGCCAGCCCTCCCACCTGGCCCCCTCACCCCTGGCCCAGCCCCCACAGGCGGCCCAGCCGCCGCCACTTAACCCTCCCGGGTGGGAAACCCTAGCCGCCCCCTCGTCCTCCCTCATCGCTGGCGGCCCCGCCGCCCCAACCATGGAGCCCTCCTCCCCGCGCCTCGCCGCCTGAACCCCCGCCACTCCGCCCCACGCTGGGGCATTCGCCGCTGGGTCATCCCGACCCCTCCACGCCACCTCACCGAGCCCTCCCCGACGCCGGCGACCGCTTCCCCGACTCCCTCCTCGCCGGACGCCATCACGCTCCACCGCGCCCGCCTCCTAGACCCCGCGCCCCCACAGTGAGCCCCGCCTCACTCCCTCCCTCTCCCTCACGCGCTCGCGCCGTCGTCGCGGTCCCCGCCGATCTCGCCCGCGGTTGACGCGCTCCGGCCGTGTCCGACGCAAGGCTCACCGCGCGTGCTCGCGCCCGTAGCGTGCGCGCCCTGCTCGCTTCGCCACGACCGCTCGCCCCCCCGTCTTGGGTTGCCGCTAGCCCGGCTGCGGCCCGTTCCCAGCGGCGCCCCATCATACCGACGGCCTCGCCGCATGACCAGGCAGCGTGCCTCGCGCCGTGGTGCCCTTGCCCACCTCCGTGCCTGGCCGGTTACACGGCCCGCTCCGCCTCGACCTCGTCGCTCCCGGCGTCCCGACCTCGCCACGCCCGCCCGGGCTCCCTCGTCGCCGATGGCCTCGCCCCCCGGCGCAGCTCCCCTCGAACGCAGGCGCTGCCCGCTATCCATCAAGCTCCGTGGCGGATGGGCCATCACAAGCCAGGCCCCACCGCCCCTCCCTTTTCTAACAAAAAAAATGGAGGAAGAGAAAAGAAACTAAAAGAAAAAATATATATAAAATAAATAATTAATAATAAAATTAATTAATTAATTAACTTAATTAACTCTGATTAATTAAACCTAATCACTAATTAAACCTAATTAACCACTGTTAATTAAATCTGATTAGGTTAATTAGATAACAGTGTATGACGAACGGGACCCACCTGTCAGGGTTGACTCAGTCAACTCTGTTGACTGCTGACGTCAGCATGACATCATGCTGACGTCATAAATACATTTTCGAATTAATTAAATAATTAATTAAATTCCAGAAATTAATAAAATCTTTTTAAAATCATATCTTTTAATCCGTAACCCGGATTAAAATATTTTCAACATGAAAGTTGCTCAGAACGGCGAGACGAATCCGGATACGCAGTCCGTTCGTCCACCACACACCCCTAACCTATCGAACCTGCAACTTTTCCCCTCCGGTTCCCCTGTCCGAAACCCCAAAAACACCGGGATTACTTTCCCGGATGTTTCCCCCCTTAACCAGTACCCCCCATACCACGTTAGGGCACGCCTAGCATCGCTTCTTGGCATGTCATGCATCGATATGCATCTGTTTACTTTGTATTCATTGTTTCTTCCCCTCTTCTCTCGGTAGACTACGAGACCGACGCTGCTGCTTTGGCCGGTTCGACTACGGTGTTGACGACCCTCTCACTTGCCGTGAGCAACCAGGCAAGCCCCCCTTGATCACCAGATATCGCCTACTCTTCTCTATCTGCTTGCATTAGAGTAGTATAGCATGTTACTGTTTTCGAGATACTCCTATACTGCTGCATAGCCTGTCCTTGTTACCATCATTGTTACCTTTACCGCAATCCTATATGCTTAGTATAGGATGCTAGTACTTTCATCTGTGGCCCTACATTCTTGTCCGTCTGCGCGTGCTATACTATCGGGCCGTGATCACTCGGGAGGTGATCACGGGTATATCTATACTTATACATGATACATGTGGAGACTAAAGTCGGGTCGGTGATGGAGCACCATGAGTGGATCTTTGAGGCGGAGCGGCAGGCAGGTTGAGACCGCCTAGGAGAGAGGTGGGCCTGGCCTGTTCGGCGCTCGCGGATACTTAACACGCTTAACGAGGTCTTGGTATTTGATCTGAGTTGGCTCTGAGCTTATACGCACTAACCATCTACGCGGGAGTAGTTATGGGTATCCCGCGTCGTGGTATCACCGGCACTTCAGACGTCGTGACGGAGCGGCGCGCCGGATTGGACTGGAACGCCTGCTAGGCTAGGTCTGCTTCGCCGCCCTCAAGCGCAGCAGTGTGCTCGAGGCGATGGGCCCGCACCCTGCGCGCTTAGGTTTAGACCGGCGTGCTGGCCTCTCTGTTGTGCCTAGGTGGGGCTGCGGCGTGTTGATCTTCCGCGGCGGGCATGACCCCGGAAAGTGTGCCCGCCAAATGGGATCAAGCGTCTGGGTAAGATGGTGCACCCTGCAGGAAGTTAATCTATTCGGATAGCCGTGATCTTGATAACAGGGGCGACTTGGAGTTGTACCTTGAGCTTATGACAACTAGAACCGGATACTTGATAAAACACACCCTTCCAAGTGCGGATACAACGGTGGTCGCTCTCGCTCGGGGTTATGAGCAGGGGATTGCGGGTAGGATTATTGCTATATGATGTTACTTGGAGGACTTCCGTTGTCCTCTTCATGCATTGCAAGACCGGTGTCGAAGCGTAGTCTTCGTTAAGACTAGCTATCCCCTCTTATTCGGCTTTCTGCAGTTCAGTCCATCGATATGGCCTTTACACATATACCCATGCATATGTAGTGTAGCTCCTTGCTTGCGAGTACTTTGGATGAGTACTCACGGTTGCCTTGTTCCCCCTTTTCCCCCTACCTCTACTCGATTGCTGCAATCAGACGATGGAGCCCAGGAGCCAGCCGCCGCCGCCTATGACGACTACTACTCTGGAGGCGCCTACTACTACGTGCAGCCCGCTGACGACGACCAGGAGTGACCTAGGAGGATCCCAGGCAGGAGGCCTGCTCCTCTTTCGATCTGTATCTCAGTTTGTGCTAGCCATCTTATGGCAACTTGTTTAACTTATGTCTGTACTCAGATATTGTTGCTTCCGCTGACTCGTCTATGATCGAGCACTTGTATTCGAGCCCTCGAGGCCCCCGGCTTGTATTATGATGCTTGTATGACTTATTTTATTTGTAGAGTTGTGTTGTGATATCTTCCGTGAGTCCACGATCTTGATCGTACACATTTGCGTGCATGATTAGTGTACGATTAAATCGAAGCGCCTGAAGTTGGTATCGAGCCGACTTGCTGTAGAATCCCCTTCCACACTCCTTGGCAAGTCGAGTCTAGACATTGCAAAAGCTTTTACTAACTTGGCTGTGTGCCTTACGGGCCCACGTCGCCATCGGGTGGTACTAGGATCTTTTACTGCTCGACCTTTACTCTGGGACTCTGAACTCTCTTCTACTCGGGTTAAACGATTTTACTAACTATCACTAGGATCCCGTGACCGCATTCACCCCAAAGTTGGATATAGCCATAGTTATTCTTGGAATTGTTTTTGGTCAATTTCCACAGTGTCATTTGACTCCTTTGAAACGTCTTTGTTTTCAGATGGAACCCACGAGGCAGGTCGTATGCCACACGACGGCCATTGGTGCCTCGGGATCACTGCGGTGCTAGCCGAGATGATGACCTATCCGGTTATCGCTGGCACCCGAGTACACCGCCTATGAGGAGTACCAGACTATAACCAGGGCGATGCAGCGCCATCGTCCACCTCTACTCTCGGAGTACGAGTCCACTCTTGTGCTGCACACCGCACATGGTGTTGGAGTGACTATCGATATGGCAGTCCACGATGCTGCTTATGCTGCTCGACCGCCTTCGTGCGAGTATCGAGTTGGACACCTCCCCTTCGTGCACATTGCTATCGCGTCGATGTTGGTGAGGAGGGTTACTACACTGCTGCCTACTCCATCGTCACCAGAGAGCCCTTCTACCATCGTAACCTTGTTCTGCATGCGATGGGCTGGATCGAGCTAACCGAGCTCTTCGCCACGAGTTGTACATCACCCGTCGGCACCTTTACTGTGCTCGACGCTGATGCACCCTTTGCCCGATCCGGAGAGCTGCGGCGTTCTGCGATCTACCCAGCCAGACCGTGATGCCCCGGGGTGTCGGTTGGCGGACGTGGGAGGCTACTCTCCCGCACTTGGCCCTTTTCTGCCACCTGGACGTCGGATTCAGCACCAGAGTATCCGCGGCCCCCAGGTCACTGACATGGAGGACTATCTGCTGCCGCACTATCAGCTTTCAGGCTACAGCTACCTCCGCAGTACCGCGTGGGACTGATGTAGACTTGCTTGTTAGTGTTAGGTGCATTCGCCGCGAGCCTGCGTGCCGCCTATGATGTAGTAGTCTATGTACTGGACTCTATGTATCGAACTCTATGCATGATTCCTTTTGTAAGATATGCCAACTACTATGTAGTTCCCATCATGCTGTTTTCGTCATGCATGTTTCATCATGAATGATTCTTATCCTTTGCATGATTTCTCAAATGCTGAACTACCCCTGTTATATAATAGCAGGATGGTTAGGCCAGCTGGTCGTGGTCGTGGTGCCAACTTCCCACCACCACCTGAGTACACGGCTGGTATGATCCAACAGCTCGAGATGAATCGCCAGTTCATGGAGAACATGATGGCTCAGTTCCCTCGCCCCAATATGAACCAGCACCCAAACGGAACAACTCTGCAGGATTTCATACGCCTGAACCCCAGCGTGTACCGCAGCTCAACCCAGCCACTGGATGCTGATGACTGGCTCCGTGACATCACCTATGAGATGGAGTCTGCTGATGTAGCCCCTGCCAGCTATGTCACCTTTGCATCCTTCTTCCTGAAGGGGCCCGCAGCTCAATGGTGGGACAGCCACCGGCGTACTCTGCCAGTTGGAACACTCATCACCTGGCCAGACTTCCAGGCTGCCTTCCGTGCCCGCTTCATCCCTCAAGGGGTCATGGACCGGAAGAAGCGTGAGTTCCGCAACCTCACCCAAGGCAACAAGACTGTTGAAGCTTATCAGCGAGAGTTCCTGGACTTGTCTCGCTATGCTGAAGAGGACATTGCAACTGATGCACGCAGACAGGAGAAGTTCCGTGACGGTCTTCAAGCTGACATCAAGCTCGCACTCCTAGTGCACGACTTTGCTGATTTCGCCACCTTGGTGAACAAAGCTATCAATGTCGAAACTGGCCTGCAGGAATACCAGAGCTCTAACAGGCGCAACCGTGACACGGGCTCATCTTCGGGCCCGTCCTCGTAGAAGCGCAAGATATGGATTCCCAACAGTATGTACCAGCCGAATGCACCTGCTCCAAGGCAGAACTATGCTGCACCTCGTCTGCCTACAACTAAGCAGCCAAAGCTTCCAGCTCCACCACCCCAAGCTCCTGTTCCCACCCCCAATAATGGTTTGTGCTTCAGGTGCGGACAACCAGGGCACCGTGCTAGAGAATGCAACCAGAACCAGAATCAGCTGGCCCTTCCAGCAGCTGGCGGTGGAAACACCCAGCCCCGCAACAATACTGCCAAGCCTTATGGTCGAGTTCAGGCCAACCACGTTGATCTGAATGAAGCTCAAGACCAACCTGCTACTGTGATGGGTACACTTCTCGTAAATTCAGTACCCGCATGTGTTTTATTTGATACAGGGGCATCTCATTCTTTCATGTCTGAAGATTTTGCATTCATGCATGGCATTGAAAGCGAAGACATGAATGCTTCACTATTAGTACACACCCCCGCGGGCCAATGTCGGACCTCCATGATTTGCAACGACGTCCCCGTTGAAATCGAAGGACTGGAGTTCCTTGTCTCTCCCATCGTGCTGAAGTCTTGTAGCATTGACCTCATTCTGGGAATGAATTGGTTGAAAGCGCATACTGCGTCAATCGTTTGCGCCACTAAGACCGTCCATCTGCTACACCCTTCAGATGAAATAGTCACTTACCAAGCTCATCTGGTGCAAAATGCCGAGGCAAGGCTCTATGCATTGAATGCATTGAACGCCGCACCCCTCGAGGGTATTGAAAACATTCACTGCTTCGCGCGACTTCCAAGACGCTTTCTGAAGAACTTCCAGGATTCCCCTGCTAGAGCTGTCGAATTCGTCATCGACTTGAAACCGTGCACCACTCCTATAGCCAGCGACCCTACAAGATGCCGCCGCATGAACTCCTTGAGCTAAAGGAGGAAATCGACAAATCTCTTCAAAGCGGCTTCATTCGCCCAAGTTGCTCACCTTGGGGAGCACCTTCATCTTTGTCAAGAAGAAGGATGGGACAAACCGATTGGTCCAAGACTACCGTCCTATAAATCAAGCTACCATTCGAATAAATATCCTCTTCCTCGGATCAATGATCTTTATGATCAACTGGCTGGTTCGCCGGTGTTCTCAAACTCGACTTGAGGTTGGGTTACCACCGGACTCGTGTTCGTGAGGAGGATATCCCCAAGACCGCCTTTGTGACTCGTTATGGTTCATACGAGTACACCGTCATGTCTTTCGGCTTAACCAATGCTCCAGCCACCTTCTCTCGCCTGATGAACTATATATTCATGGATTACCTCGACAAGTTCGTCGTGGTTTACCTGGATGATATCCTGATCTTTTCCAAGAATGAAGAAGAACATGCTGAACATCTTCGTCTTGTGCTGGAAAAGCTACGAGAGCATCAACTCTATGCCAAGTTCTCCAAATGTGAATTCTGGCTTCCCGAAGTAACCTATCTTGGGCATGTCATTTCTAAGGATGGTATTGCCGTCAACCCTGAAAGAGTTCAGGCTATTCTCGATTGGACTCCTCCGAAGAACGTTAAGCAAGTCAGAAGTTTTCTCGGTCTCGCCAGCTATTGCCGTCGATTCGTCGAGAACTTCTCCAAGATTGCCAGGCCTCTGACTAACCTGTTGCATAAGGGCGTCAAATTCCAATGGACAGATAAGTGTCAGGAAAGTTTCCAGGCACTCAAAGACAAGTTGACTTCTGCCCCAGTGCTAGCTCCTCCTGATACTAAGAAGGACTTCGTCATTTACTGCGACGCTTCTCGTCAAGGTTTAGGCGGTGTCCTAATGCAAGAGCGCAAAGTGGTTGCTTATGCCTCTCGACAGTTGCGCCCTCACGAAGAGAACTACCCAGTTCACGACCTCGAACTTGCTGCTGTCATTCATGCGCTAAAGCAGTGGCGACATTACCTTCTCGGTAATCGTTGCGAGATCTTCACCGATCACCAAAGTCTGAAGTATCTGTTTACCCAGCCAGACCTGAACCTCCGTCAGCAGAGATGGATGGAGACTGTTGCAGACTTTGATTTGGGTATTTCCTATACGCCAGGCAAGGCTAATGTAATGGCTGATGCCTTGAGCCGCAAGTCTTACTGCAACCACCTTCGTGTTCACCAAGTTCAGCCCCACTTGTTGAAGAATTCAGAAAGCTGAACCTCCATATTGTTCCTCCGGTGCACTTCTCCCCTCCTCCGGAGTTCCGCAAGATGAATCTCCGTGTTGTTCCCCGTGGTTCCCTCTATACCTGGCTGTTGAACCCGATCTCGTGGGCACCATAAAGACAATGCAGGATTCGACTCAAGTCTACAAGCTTAAACAAGACATCAAGAAAGGAAATCCCTCGTCCTTCACTATTGCTGATGATGGCACCTTGTACTTCAAAGGCCGCCTAGTGGTGCCGTGTAAGAAGGAAAACCTGAATATGACTCAGAAGGTAATGAAAGAAGCTCATGATACGCCTCTATGTATCCATCCTGGCAGTACAAAGATGTATCAAGACATTCGCCGAGATTCCGTGGTCTAATATGAAGCAGGACATTGCTCGCTATGTTTCTGAGTCTGACGTTTGCCGTCGTATCAAAGCAGAACATCAAAGGCCTGCTGGAACTCTGCAACCTATCTCTATTCCGGAATGGAAATGGGACCATGTTGTAATGGACTTAAATCCACCGGATTTCCCAAATCGCGAAAAGGTAATGATGCTATTCTTGTCGCCATTGACCGGCTCTCTAAAGTTGCACATTTTCTGGCGGTCAAAGAAACGATCACTGCTAGTCAGCTTGGAACGCTCTATATGTCCAGAATTGTTTCACTTCACGGTATTCCACTGGTTATCAGTTCGGACCGTGGCAGCCTATTCACTTCAAGATTCTGGGCAAGTTTTCAAGAAGCTATGGGAACTCATTTATCTTTCAGCACTGCGTTTCACCCGCAGTCTCAAGGGCAAGTTGAACGTGTCAACCAAATTCTCGAAGACATGCTTCGAGCTTGTGTCGTTTCCTTCGGCAAGAAATGGGAGGAATCTCTCCCGTATGCTGAGTTCTCTTATAATAATAGCTATCAAGCTAGTCGAAGATGGCCCCTTCAAGTGTTATATGGGCGAAAGTGCGAACCCTCTACGAACTGGTCAAAAGCGGGAACGTCCACTCTTCGTCCGGATATTATCCAACATGCGAAGAACAAGTCCGCATTATTCGCGAGAATCTCAAGACTGCTCGGTCTCGTCAAAAGAGTAATTATGACCGTCATCACAAAGACATGGTCTATCAACTTTGGCGAAAAGGCCTATCTTCGCGTTACACCAATGAAGGGTGCTCACCGCCGGGATCAAGGGCAAGTTAGCTCCTCGCTATATTGGCCCATTCACTATTCTCGGAAAGGCGTGGAAAAGTGGCATATCAATCTGGAGCTTCCGTCGAACCTTTCTCGGGTTCACGATGTGTTCCACGTGTCACAACTCCGACGCTGCTTCAAGGACCCAATCCGAGCGGTGGACCATGAAGTGCTCGAATTGCAACAGACCTCTCCTATAAAGAGCATCCGGTCCGCATTCTTGACCAAGCTGAACGCCGCACACGCCGGAAGCGATCAAGTTCCTCAAAGTACGATGGTCGAATCACTCAAGACGGCCACCACACAGAACGCGAGGATCGTCTTGAGATGAATACCCGCACTCTTTCCTTCTACCTCCTAAATCTCGGGACGAGATTTCTTGTAGTGGAGGAGATTTGTAACACCCGGATGATTAAGGAACAGTAATCACCCCGGTTACTGTGACTAGCCTCACGTTGATTCGAACCCGGTCTAAAACAACTTCAAAACAAAAGCAAACAATAAAAAGTTGCAAAAAAAAAACTAAAACTAAAATGTTCGGGGGTTGTCTAAAATAACAAACCTAATTATGGTGGGGTGCATAAAATTTTGTAAAATGCTTTGACAT
Source organism: Aegilops longissima (assembly GCA_021605205.1). Taxonomy (NCBI): domain Eukaryota; kingdom Viridiplantae; phylum Streptophyta; class Magnoliopsida; order Poales; family Poaceae; genus Aegilops; species Aegilops longissima. The sequence goes on from CM038678.1 coordinate 788,419,807, forward strand.
TTTAAATAAGCTGAAAACAGAAAAGAAGAAAAATAAGAAAAGAAAAAAGAAAACGAAAAGGGGAAGGAAACCCCACTGGCCCAACTGGGCCAGCCCCTCCCCACCTGGCCCCCTCACCCCTGGCCCAGCCCCCCCCTTGGGCGGCCCAGCCGGCCGGCCACTTAACCCCTCCCGCGGCTGGGAAACCCTAGCCGGCCCCCCCTCGTCCTCCCCTCATCGCCGGCCCCCCCCCCCCCAACCAAGGCGCCCTCCTCCCTCTGCGCCCTCCGCCTCGAACCCCCCACTGCCGCGTCACGCCAGGGCATTCGCCAAGGGGTCATCCCCGACCCTCCAAGCCACCTCACCGAGCCTCCCCACGCCGGGCGACCGCTTCCCGACTCCCTCCTCGCCGGACGCCATCACGCTCCACCGCGCCCGCCTCCTAGACCCAAGGCTTCCACAGTGAGCCCCGCCTCCTCCTCCCCTCTCCCCTCAAGCGCGCCGCTGTCCGCTGTCCCGCCGATCTCGCCCATGTTGACGCGCTCCGGCCGTGTCCGACGCAGCAGCGCTCACAGCGCCGTGCTCGCGCCCAGCGTGCGCGCCCTGCTTCGCTTCGCCGCGAACCGCTCGCCCTTCCGTCTTGGGTTGCCGCTAGCCCGGCTGCGGCCCGCTTCTCGGCGGCGCCCCACCACGCCCGACGGCCTCGCACGCGCCCAGGCCGCGTGCCTCGCGCCGTGGTGCCCTTGCCCACCTCCGTGCCTAGCCGGTTACACCGGCCCCGCTCCGCCTCGACCTCGTCGCTCCCGGCGTCCCCGACCTCGCCCGCCCGCCCGCCAGGCTCCTCGTCGCCGATGGCCTCGCCCCGCTTCGGCGCAGCTCCCCTCGGGCACGGGCGCCCGCCCCGCTATCCACCGCTCCCGTGGCCGGATGGGCCACTGCCAGCAGGGCCCCACCGGCCCCCTCCCCCTTTTCTAACAAAAAAAATGGAGGAAGAGAAAAGAAACTAAAAGAAAAAATATATATATATATATATATAATAAATAATTAATAATAAAATTAATTAATTAATTAACTTAATTAACTCTGATTAAATTAATTAATCCTGATTAATTAAACCTAATCACTAATTAAACCTAATTAACCACTGTTAATTAAATCTGATTAGGTTAATTAGATAACAGTGTATGACGAACGGGACCCACCTGTCAGGCTTGACTCAGTCAACTCTGTTGACTGCTGACGTCAGCATGACATCAAGCTGACGTCATAAATACATTTTTGAATTAATTAAATAATTAATTAAATTCCAGAAATTAATAAAATCTTTTAAAAATCATATCTTTTAATCCGTAACCCGGATTAAAATATTTTCAACATGAAAGTTGCTCAAAACGGCGAGACGAATCCGGATACGCAGTCCGTTCGTCCACCAGACACCCCTAACCTATCGAACCTGCAACTTTTCCCCTCCGGTTCCCCTGCCCGAAAACCCAAAAACACCGGGATTACTTTCCCGGATGTTTCCCCCCTTAACCAGTACCCCCATACCACGTTAGGGCACGCCTAGCATCGCTTCTTGGCATGTCATGCATCGATATGCATCTGTTTACTTTGTATTCATTGTTTCTTCCCCCTCTTCTCTCCGGTAGACTACGAGACCGACGCTGCTGCTGGCCAGTTCGACTACGGTGTTGACGACCCCTCTCACTTGCCAGAGCAACCAGGCAAGCCCCCCCCTTGATCACCAGATATCGCCTACTCTTCTCTATACTGCTTGCATTAGAGTAGTATAGCATGTTACTGTTTTCAGATACTCCTATACTGCTGCATAGCCTGTCCTTGTTACCACTGTTGTTACCTTTACCTGCAATCCTATATGCTTAGTATAGGATGCTAGTACTTTCATCTGTGGCCCTACATTCTTGTCCGTCTGCCGTGCTATACTATCGGGCCGTGATCACTCGGGAGGTGATCACGGGTATATACTATACTTATACATGATACATGTGGAGACTAAAGTCGGGTCGGTGATGGAGCACCATGAGTGGATCTTTGAGGCGGAGCGGCAGGCAGGTTGAGACCGCCTAGGAGAGAGGTGGGCTGGCCCTGTTCGCTTCATGGATACTTAACACGCTTAACGAGGTCTTGGTATTTGATCTGAGTTGGCTACGAGCTTATACGCACTAACCATCTACGCGGGAGTAGTTATGGGTATCCGGCGTCGTGGTATCACCAAGCACTTCAGACGTCGGCGACGACGAGCGGCGCGCGCCGGATTGGACTGGAACGCTGCTAGGCTAGGTCTGCTTCCGGCCGCCCTCGCAACGTGCAGGTGTGCTCAGGCGATGGGCCCGCACCCGGCGCTTAGGTTTAGACCGGCGTGCTGGCCTCTCACAGTGCCTAGGTGGGGCTGCGGCGTGTTGATCTTCCGCGGCGGGCATGACCCCGGAAAGTGTGCCCGCCAAATGGGATCAAGCGTCTTTGGGTAAGATGGTGCACCCTGCAGGGAAGTTAATCTATTCGGATAGCCGTGATCTTGATAACAGGGCGACTTGGAGTTGTACCTTGAGCTTATGACAACTAGAACCGGATACTTGATAAAACACACCCTTCCAAGTGCCGATATAACCGTGGTCGCTCTCGCTCGTGGTTATGATCGAGGATTGCGGGTAGGATTATTGCTATATGATGTTACTTGGAGGACTTCCGTTGTCCTCTTACATGCATTGCAAGACCGGTGTCCAGAAGCGTAGTCTTCGTTAAGACTAGCTATCCCCCTCTTATTCTGGCTTTCTGCAGTTCAGTCCACTGATATGGCCCTTTACACATATACCCATGCATATGTAGTGTAGCTCCTTGCTTGCGAGTACTTTGGATGAGTACTCACGGTTGCCTTGTTCCCCCTTTTCCCCCTACCTCTACTCGATTGCTGCAATCAGACGATGGAGCCCAGGAGCCAGACGCCGCCGCCTATGACGACTACTACTCTGGAGGCGCCTACTACTATGTGCAGCCCGCTGACGACGACCAGGAGTGACCTAGGAGGATCCCAGGCAGGAGGCCTGCTCCTCTTTCGATCTTTATCTCAGTTTGTGCTAGCCATCTTATGGCAACTTGTTTAACTTATGTCTGTACTCAGATATTGTTGCTTCCGCTGACTCGTCTATGATCGAGCACTTGTATTCGAGCCCTCGAGGCCCCTGGCTTGTATTATGATGCTTGTATGACTTATTTTATTTGTAGAGTTGTGTTGTGATATCTTCCCGTGAGTCCCTGATCTTGATCGTACACATTTGCGTGCATGATTAGTGTATGATTAAATCGGGGGCGTCACACCTTTGTTGTTTGATTTGCTTGCAGAAAATTTTCTCGTGACACCGGAAGCGGTGAACAATCATCGACCCCAAGCTTTTACTCCAGAACCTGAACCTGAACTGGACCCTTATCGTGCATCATCTGTCCCGTGGGATCCGGAGATGACCAGCCAGTGGTATCCTGATTACACCTCCCATTACACCAGGGAGAGTAGAGGCGGTCCTTGGTACTAGACCAACTTAGGCCAAAAGCCTAAGCTTGGGGAGTACGATTTCTCACCGACTTTACATTCATGTTCACACACTAGTCTTCGTGCTCATACACTTTCATTGTATTATCCATGTTAGTTTAAATTCCTTTTTCTAGTTTTCTTCTTGTGTGCTTGATAAACCATGAGAAAAACCAAAAAAATTAGTTATTTTAGTTTCCATGCTTGTAGTAGAAATTAAAATTAAAACCCAAAAATATTTCTAGTTCTTCTTCTTACTTGTTGGGAGCTTTCCCGTGTAAATAGTTTTATTTTCTTTTCTTTCCTTTGTGGGTCGAGAAGACCATATTGAAAATGCTTAGTGGCTCTCATATGCATGATTGTTTATTTAATTTAGAGCCCATATTACTTGTCTTCTCTTTTGAGTAATGCTTGTAGATTCCAGCTTAGTCCAATGCACGTGCACTCTTATTATTATACACATCGTTCGGTCGTGCAAGTGAAAGGCAATAATAACGATATATGATGGACTTATTAGGATGAGAAAAGCTGGTATGAACTCGACCTCTCTTGTTTTTGTAAATATGATGAGTTCATCGTTTCCGAGTCAGCTTATTATGAAGTAAACATATTTGCAATGACATTTAGAGATTATAGTTGCTTGTGCCATGCTTGATTAGCTATGAGTTATAATGATTTACCTTGCATGCCAACATGCTAATAGAATGATTATGATGTGATATGATGGGATGGTATCCTCCTTTGAATGAATTGAGTGACTCGACTTGGCACATGTTCACGCATGTAGTTGAATCAAATCAACATAGCCTTCATGATATTTATGTTCATGATGGATTATATCCTACTCATGCTTGTATTCGGTGTGAATTAATTTTAATGCATGTTCATGACTGTTGTCGCTCTCTCAGTTGGTCGCTTCCCAGTCTTTTGCTAGCCTTCACCTGTACTAAGCGGGAATACTGCTTGTGCATCCAAACTCTTTAAACCCCAAAGTTGTTCCATATGAGTCCACTATACCTTCCTATATGCGGTATTTACCTGCTGTTCCAAGTAAATTTGTATGTGCCAAACTCCAAACCTTTAAATGAAATTCTCTTTTGTATGCTCGAGCAGCTCATGTTACAACTAGGGCTGCCTATATCTTCCATGCTAGGTGGGTTATTCTCACGAGGAGTGGACTCTGCTCCTCATTCACGAGAAAGGGACAGTAACCGGGATGCCCAGTACCATGATCCAAAAAGATCAAAGCAAATAAAAATAATTAAACAAAACTCCCCCAGGGTTGTTGTTAGTTGGAGGTACTCGTTGTTTCGAGCAAGCCATGGATTGATGCTTGTTGGTGGTTGGGGGAGTATAAACCTTTACCATTCTGTTTGTGAACTGCCTATAATGCATGTAGTATGGAAGATAAAGCCATCTCATAGTTGTTGCGTTGACAGTGAATGTATGCCGCTCAAAATGTTATTCAATCTCTATTTTAAAATCGAGCTCTGGCACCTCTACAAATCCCTGCTTCCCTCTGCGAAGGGCCTATCTATTTACTTTTATGTTGAGTCATCACCCTTCTTATTAAAAATCACCCGCTAGAGAGCACACTGTCATTTGCATTCATTACTATTGGTTTATATTGGGTACGACTTGACTGGATCTCTTTTACCATGAATTACAATGTTTAGTCAGTCCTTGATCTTTAAAGGTGCTCTGCATTTATGTTTTGCAGTCTCAGAAAGGGCTAGCGAGATACCATTTTGTTATATCATGTTATGATTGTTTTGAGAAAGTGTTGTCATCCCAGTTTTATTATTATGGCTCGCTAGCTGATTATGCTATTCATATGAGTAATTGTGAGACCCAAGTGTTACTGTGAGTATGGTTAGTTCATAACATTTGTTGAAACTTGAGTGCTGGCTTTTCATGTTTACAACAACAAGAGCAAACAGAGTTTGTAAAAGTTTTTCTTTATCACTTTCAGTTTATCAACTGAATTGCTTGAGAACAAGAAAAGGTTTAAGCTTGGGGGAGTTGATACGTCTCCAACGTATCTACTTTTCCAAACAATTTTGCCCTTGTTTTCTACTCTGACTTGCATGATTTGAATGAAACTAGCCCGGACTGACGCTGTTTTCAGTAGAACTGCCATGATGTTGTTTTATGTGTAGAAAAGAAAAGTTCTCGGAATACCCTGAAAATCCACGGAGGCACTTTTTGGAATTAATAAGAATTTCTGGGCGAAAGAGATACACCAGGGGGCCCAGGGCCTGTCCAGGAGACAGGGGGCGCGCCCCCCTATCTCGTGGGCCCCCTGGACCTCCACCGACCTCAACTCCAACTCCATATATTCCGTCTCGCAGAGAAAAAAATCGGAGAAAAAGTTTCATCGCGTTTTACGATACAAAGCCGCCGCCAAGCCCTAATCTCTCTCGGGAGGGCTGATCTAGAGTCCGTTCAGGGCTCCGGAGAGGGGGATTCTTCGCCGTCGTCGTCATCAACCATCCTCCATCACCAATTTCATGATGCTCACCGCCGTGCGTGAGTAATTCCATCGTAGGCTTGCTGGACGGTGATGGGTTGGATGAGATTTACCATGTAATCAAGTTAGTTTTGTTAGGGTTTGATCCCTAGTATCCACTATGTTCTGAGATTGATGTTGCTATGACTTTGCTATGCTTAATGATTGTCACTAGGGCCCGAGTGCCATGATTTCAGATCTGAACCTATTATGTTTTCATGAATATATGTGTGTTCTTGATCCTATCTTGCAAGTCTATAGTCACCTATTATGTGTTATGATCCGACAACCCCGAAGTGACAATAATCGGGATACTTCTCGGTGATGACCGTAGTTTGAGGAGTTCATGTATTTCTGTGACGCCCCCGATTCAATCATACACTAATCATGCACGCAAATGTGTACGATCAAGATCAGGGACTCACGGGAAGATATCACAACACAACTCTACAAATAAAATAAGTCATACAAGAATCATAATACAAGCCAGGGGCCTCGAGGGCTCGAATACAAGTGCTCGATCATAGACGAGTCAGCGGAAGCAACAATATCTGAGTACAGACATAAGTTAAACAAGTTTGCCTTAAGAAGGCTAGCACAAAATGGGATACAGATCGAAAGAGGCGCAGGCCTCCTGCCTGGGATCCTCCTAAACTACTCCTGGTCATCGTCAGCGGGCTGCACGTAGTAGTAGGCACCTCCAGAGTAGTAGTCGTCATCGACGGTGGCGTCTGGCTCCTGGGCTCCATCGTCTGGTTGCAGCAATCGAGTAGAGGTAGGGGAAAAGGGGAACAAGGCAACCGTGAGTACTCATCCAAAGTACTCGCAAGCAAGGAGCTACACTACATATGCATGGATATATGTGTAAAGGGCCATATCGATGGAATGAACTGCAGAATGCCGAATAAGAGGGGATAGCTAGTCTTATCGAAGACTACGCTCGTCACCTCCGCCTTGCAACAAGTAGAAGAGGGTAGGTTGAAGTCCTCCAAGTAACATCACATAGCAATAATCCTACCCGCCATCCCTCCTCGTATCCCCGAGAGAGAGCGACCACCGGTTGTATCCGCACTTGGAAGGGTGTGTTTTATTAAGTATCCGGTTCTAGTTGTCATAAGGTCAAGGTACAACTCCAAGTCGTCCTGTTATCAAGATCACGGTTATTCAATAGATTAACTTCACTGCAGGTGCACCAACTTACCCAACACGCTTGATCCCATTTGGCCGGACACACTTTCTGGGTCATACCCGTCATGGAAGATCAACACGCCGCAGCCCCACCCAGCACAACAGAGAGGCCAGCACGCCGGTATAAACCTAAGCGCCGAGGGGTCTGGGCCCATAGCCCTGAGCACACCTTCACGTTATGTGGCGGCCGGAAGCAGACCTAGCCTAGTGGCGCCCAGTCCAATCCGGCAGCGCGCTCGTCGCCGACGTCTCAAGTGCTTCGGCTGATACCACGACGCCGAGTGCCCATATCTTTCCCACGTAGTTGGTTAGTGCGTATATGCTCGTAGCCAACTCAGATCAAATACCAAGATCTCGTTAAGCGTGTTAAGTATCCACGAACGCCGAACAGGCCAGGCCCACCTCTCTCTAGGCGGTCTCAACCTGCCCTGCCGCCCGCCACAAAGATCCACTCGCGGGTGCTCCACCAGCCGACCCGACTTTAGTCTCCACATGTATCATGTATAAAGTATATACTATATACCCGTGATCACCTCCCGAGTGATCACGACCCGATAGTATAGGACGGCAGACGGACAAGAATGTAGGGCCACAGATGGAATACTAGCATCCTATGCTAAGCGTATAGGATTGCAGGTAAAGGTAACAACAGTAGTAACAAGGACAGACTATGCATCAGGATAGGTAAAACTGAAAGCAGTAACATACTACTCTACTCTAATGCAAGCAGTATAGAGAAGAGTAGGCGATATCTGGTGATCAAGGGGGGGGCTTGCCTGGTTGCTCCGGCAAGAGAGAGGGGTCGTCAACACCGTAGTCGAACTGGGCAGCAGCAGCGTCGTTCTCGTAGTCTACCAGAGAGAAGAGGGGGAAGAAACAATGAATACCATGTAAACAGATGCATATCGATGCATGACATGACAAGTAACGATGCTAGGCGTGCCCTAACGTGGTATGAGGTGGTACGGTTAAGGGGAAACATCCCTAAAATATCCCGGTGTTTCGTGTTTTCAGCAGGAGCCGGAGGGGAAAGTTGCGGGTTCGATAGGTTAGGGGTGTGTGGCGGACGAACGGACTGCGTATCCGGATTCGTCTCGTCGTTCTGAGCAACTTTCATGTTGAAAATATTTTAATCCGAGTTACGGATTAAAAGATATGATTTTCTAAAGATTTTATTAATTTCTGGAATTTAATTAATTATTTAATTAATTCGAAAATGGATTTATGACGTCAGCATGATGTCATGCTGACGTCAGCAGTCAACAGGGTTGACTTGGTCAACCTGACAGGTGGGTCCCGTTAGTCAGTGACTGTTAACTAATTAACCTAGTTAGTTTAATTAACAGATTAATTAGGTTAATTAAACATGATTAATTAAGTTAATTAACTTAGTTAATTAATTAATTAATTAGCATTTTCATTTTTATTTATTAATTTTATTTATCTTATTATATATATATATATATATATATATATATATATATATATTATTTTTGTAAAACGTTCTCTGGGCGAGGCCAATGTGTCATAGGGCCATGGGGCCAAAGCGGGGCGGGCTACCGGGTGCGGGCGCACCCGATCGAGCACAGGGCACGGGCGCTGTGTATACGGGCGTAACCTGGCTCCCCCCGGGCGCCGGCCGGTGCGGCCAAGGGGCGCCGGGCGCGCCATGGGGAGCAGGGGCACAGGCAGCTCGGCGAGTGCACGCCAGAGGCGCTGCTGGCGCGGCTTGCCAGCCAGCAACGGCCACGGCGACGCAAGACGGCGCCGACCGCGCGAGGTTGTCGGGCACTGGCCGGGGCGGATGGGGCGCGGGAACGAGCGACCATGGGCGGGCGCTGGAGCGCGACGAAGATGGGGAGGGCGAGGCGCGGCGCTGGGGTCGCGTGGCGGCACGCACGCTGGGCGCGGCCAGCGCGGGGTGAGGCCACGACAGGCGCGGGCCTCGGTGACCGGAGCAAGGGGGAGTCGAGGACGGGGCGACGGACGAGGCAGCGCCGGGCGACGGCTGCGAGGAGGAGGAAAAGGGCCGGCCAGCTCCGGCGAGCGGCGGGAACGGCCAGCAGGGGCTCGGCGGCAGCGGACGGGCTTGGTGAGGACGAAGGCGGAGCGAAGCCCGCCATGGCGACCGAGCGCGGGTCGACCTCAACGCGACAGAGCGGGCGGGGGGAGGAGCGGGGCGATGCGCACGGTGGGGGCGCGTAGGGTCTAGGTAGAGGGCTCGGGGACGGTCGGGGTGGACCGGCGGGGAGGAGGTCGAGGCGGTGGCCGTCCGGCGATGTGGTCCCGGCGAGGTGGAAGACGAGGACGGATCCGAGGCGACGTGGGGCGTCGGGCGTGCGGCGAGGGGGCGCCGGCGTCCTGGGTGGCTGGTCGTGGAGGAGGGGAGGATGGGGCGGCGTCGTGTGGTGGTGGGGGTTCGTCCTGATCCCGATCTGGATTGGGGAAGGGACGAGGGATCGTGGGGAGGGGGAGAGAGGAGTGGGGGTCGGCTAGGGTTTCGTCGCCCGGTGGGGGGTTATGGGAGTGAGGGGGGGCCGGATGGGCCATGGGCCGGTCGGCTGGGCCGTTTGGCCCAGTTGGCCAGGGGGGTTTTCCCCTCCCCTTATTTATTTGTTTGTTTCCTTTTTCTTATTTTTCCTTTTTTTGTTTTAATTCATTTTAAAATATTCAGACACTTTATAAAAATGTGTTTGTTGCACCATAATTAACTTTGTAATATTTGACAACCCCCGAACATTTTAGTTTTGATTTTTTGAAAACTTTTATTGCCATCATAATTTTGAATTGAATTTCAAACTGCTTTTGATTTAACCCGTGATTAACTACAAAGGATGAGGTGACGTGGCACCATCAATGTGAGATTACTGTAGCATGATTAACCGGCGTTACAAATCTCCTCCATTACAAGAAATCTCGTCCCCAGATTTAGGAGGTAGAAGGAAAGAGTGCGGGTATTCATCACGAAGACGATCCTCGCTCCTAGGTGGCTTCGTCTTGAGTGATTCACCATCGGACTTTGAGGAACTTGATCGCCTTCCGACGTGTGCGGCGTTCAGCTTGGTCGAGAATGCGGACCGGATGCTCTTTATAGGAGAGGTCCTGTTGCAATTCGAGCACTTCATGGTCCATCGCTCGGATTGGGTCCTTGAAGCAGCGTCGGAGTTGTGACACGTGGAACACATCATGAACCCGAGAAAGGTTCGACGGAAGCTCCAGCTGATATGCCACTTTTCCACGCCTTTCCGAATAGTGAATGGGCCAATATAGCGAGGAGCTAGCTTGCCCTTGATCCCGGCGGTGAGCACCCTTCATTGGTGTAACGCGAAGATAGGCCTTTTCGCCAAAGTTGATAGACCATGTCTTTATGATGACGGTCATAATTACTCTTTTGACGTGATCGAGCAGTCTTGAGATTCTCGCGAATAATGCGGACTTGTTCTTCGCATGTTGGATAATATCCGGACCAAGAGTGGACGCTCCCGCCATTTACCAGTTCAGAGGGTTCGCACTTCCGTCCATATAACACTTCAAGGGGGCCATCTTCGACTAGCTTGATAGCTATTATTATAAGAGAACTCAGCATACGGGAGAGATTCCTCCCATTTCTTGCCGAAGGAAATAACACAAGCTCGAAGCATGTCTTCGAGAACTTGGTTGACACGTTCAACTTGCCCTTGTGACTGCGGATGAAACACAGTACTGAAAGATAAATGAGTCCCCATAGCTTCTTGAAAACTTGCCCAGAATCTTGAAGTGAATAAGCTGCCATGGTCCAAGCTGATAACCAGTGGAATACCGTGAAGTGAAACAATTCTGGACATATAGAGCGTTGCAAGCTGACTAGCAGTGATCGTTTCTTTGACTGCCAGAAAATGTGCAACTTTAGAAAGCCGGTCAATGACGACAAGAATAGTATCATTACCTTTCTGCGATTTGGGAAATCCAGTGACGAAGTCCATCTCAACATGGTCCCATTTCCATTCCGGAATAGAGATAGGTTGCAGAGTTCCAGCAGGCCTTTGATGTTCTGCTTTGATACGACAAAGAAACGCCACATTCAGCAACATAACGAGCAATGTCTCGCTTCATATTAGACCACCGAATCTCTCGATTTAATGTCTTGGTACATCTTGGTGCTACGGGATGAATAGACAAAGGCGATCATGAGCTTCTTTCATAACCTTTGGAGTCGATTCAGGTTTGCCCTCTTACTCGGTACCACTAGGCGCCCTTTGAAGAATAAGGTGCCGTCGTCATCCACAGTGAAGAATGAGGGTTTTCCTTCTGCGAGATAAAGTTTAATCCTCTCGACTTCATCGTCACATTTCTGTATCCATTTGATGGTGTCCACAAGATCTGGTTTCGCAACCAGGGTATTGAGAGAACCCCTGGAAACAACATGGAGGTTCATCTTGCGTAACTCCGGAGGAGGGGGAGCGAGTGCACCCGGCGGAACAATATGGAGGTTCAGCTTTCTGAATTCTTCAACGAGTGAGGGCTGAACTTTGTGAACTTGGAGGTGGTTGCAGTAAGACTTGCGGCTTAAGGCATCAGCCATTACATTAGCCTTGCCTGGCGTATAGGAAATACCCAAATCAAAGTCAGCAACAGTCTCCATCCATCTCTGCTGACGGAGGTTCAGGTCTGGCTGAGTAAACAGATACTTCAGACTTTGGTGGTCGGTGAAGATCTCGCAACGATTACCGAGTAGGTAATGTCGCCACTGCATTAGCGCATGAATGACAGCAGCAAGTTCGAGGTCATGAACTGGGTAGTTCTCTTCGTGAGGGCGCAATTGTCGAGAGGCATAAGCAACCACTTTGCGCTCTTGCATTAGGACACCGCCTAATCCTTGACGGGAAGCGTCGCAGTAAATAACGAAGTCCTTCTTAGTATCAGGAGGAGCTAGCACTGGGGCAGAAGTCAACTTGTCTTTGAGTGCCTAGAAACTTTCCTGACACTTATCTGTCCATTGGAACTTGACGCCCTTATGCAACAGGTTAGTCAGAGGCCTGGCAATCTTGGAGAAGTTCTCGACGAATCGACGACAATAGCTGGCGAGACCGAGAAAACTTCTGACTTGCTTAACGTTCTTCGGAGGAGTCCAATCGAGAATAGCCTGAACTCTTTCAGGGTTGACGGCAATACCATCCTTAGAGATGACATGCCCGAGATAGGTCACTTCGGGAAGCCAGAATTCACACTTGGAGAACTTGGCATATAGCTGATGCTCTCGTAGCTTTTCCAGCACAAGACGAAGATGTTCAGCATGCTCTTCTTCGTTCTTAGAAAATACCAGGATATCATCCAGATAAACCACGACGAACTTGTCGAGGTAATCCATGAATATATAGTTCATCAGGCGAGAGAAGGTGGCTGGAGCATTGGTTAAGCCGAAAGACATGACGGTGTACTCATATGAACCATAACGAGTCACAAAGGCGGTCTTGGGGATATCCTCCTCACGAACACGGATCTGGTGGTAACCCAACCTCAAGTCGAGTTTCGAGAACACTGACGAACCAGCCAGTTGATCATAAAGATCATTGATCCGAGGAAGAGGATACTTATTCTGAATGGTAGCTTGATTTATAGGACGGTAGTCTTGGACCAATCGGTTTGTCCCATCCTTCTTCTTGACAAAGAGAGAAGGTGCTCCCCAGGGAGAGCAACTTGGGCGAATGAAACCACTTTGAAGAGATTTGTCGATTTCCTCCTTGAGCTCAAGGAGTTCATGCGGCGGCATCTTGTAGGGTCGCTTGGCTATAGGAGTGGTGCCTGGTTTCAAGTCGATGACGAATTCGACAGCCCTAGCAGGGGGAATCCCTGGAAGTTCTTCAGGAAAACGCCCGGAAATCGCGAACAGCAGAATGTTTTCAATGCCCTCGAGGGTGCGGCGCTCAATGCATTCAATGCATAGAGCCTTGCCTCGGCATTTTGCACCAGATGAGCTTGGTAAGTGACTATTTCATCTGAAGGGTGTAGCAGATGGACGGTCTTCGTGGCGCAAACTATGGAAGCAGTATGCGCCTTTAACCAATTCATTCCTGAATGAGGTTAATGCTACAAGACTTCAAAGACGATGGGTGAGACAAGGAATTCCAGTCCTTCGATTTCAACTGGGACGTCGTTGCAAATCATGGAGGTTCGACATTGGCCCGCGGGGGTGTGTACTAATAGTGAAGCATTCATGTCTTCACATTTAATGTCGTGCAAGCATGCAAAATCTTCTGACATGAATGAATGCGATGCACCTGTATCAAATAAAACGCATGCTGGTACTGAATTTACGAGGAGGGTACCCATCACAGTAGCAGGCTGGTCTTGAGCTTCGTTCAGATCAACGTGGTTGGCCTGAACTCGACCATAAGGCTTGGCATTGTTGTTGCGGGGCTGGTTGCTTCCACGGCCGGTCGCTGGAAGGGCCAGCTGATTCTGGTTCTGGTTGCATTCTCTAGCACGGTGCCCTGGTTGTCCACACCTGAAGCACAAACCATTATTGGGAGTGGGAATAGGAGATTGGGGTGGTGGAGCTGGAAGCTTTGGCTGCCTAGTTGGAGTAGGCAGACGAGGTGCAGCATAGCTTTGCCTTGGGGCAGGTGCATTTGGCTGGTACATGCTGTTGGGAATCCATATCTTACGCCTCATGAGGACGGGCCCAAGAGGAGCCCGTGTCACGGTTCTGCTCTGTTAGAGCTCGTATTCCTGCGAACAGTTTCGACATTGATAGCTTTGTTCACCAAGGTGGCGAAATCAGCAAAGTCGTGCACTAGAAGTGCGAGCTTGATGTCAGCTTGAAGGCCGTCACGGAACTTCTCTTGTCTGCATGCATCAGTTGCAATATCCTCTTCAGCATAGCGAGACAAGTCCAGGAACTCTCGCTGATAAGCTTCAACAGTCTTGTTGCCTTGGGTGAGGTTGCAGAACTCACGCTTTTTCCGGTCCATGACTCCTTGAGGGATGAAGCGGGCACGGAAAGCAGCTTGGAAGTCTGGCCAGGTGATGATTGTTCCAACTGGCAGAGTACGCCTGTGGCTGTCCCACCATTGAGCTGCGGGTCCCTTCAGGAAGAAGGAAGCAAAAGTGACATAGCTGGCAGGGGCTACATCAGCAGACTCCATCTCATAGGTGATGTCACGGAGCCAGTCATCAGCATCCAGCGGCTGGGTTGAGCTGCGGTACACACTGGGGTTTAGGCGTATGAAATCCTGCAGAGTTGTTGCGTTTGGCTGCTGGTTCATATTGGGGCGAGGAAACTGAGCCATCATGTTCTCCATGAACTGGCGATTCATCTCAAGCTGTTGGATCATACCTGCCATGTACTCAGGCGGTGGTGGGAAGTTGCCACCACGACCACGACCAGCTGGTCTAACCATCCTGCTAATATATAACAGGGGTAGTTCAGCATTTGAGAAATTATGCAAAGGACAAGAATCATTCATGATGAAACATGCATAATGAAAGTAGCACGATAGAAACCACATAGTAGTCGGCATATCTTACAAAAGGTATCATGCATAGAGTTCGGTACACAGAGTTCAGTACATAGACTAAGACATCATAGGCGGCACGCAGCTCGCGGCGAATGCATGTAACATTAACAAGCAAGCCTACATCACCCCACGCGGCATCGCGGAGGTAGTCAGTAGCCTGAAAGCTGGTAGTGCGGCAGCGGATAGTCCTCCACGCTCGGTGACTGGGGCCGCGGATACTCGTGCGTAACCCGACGCCCAAGTGGCGAAGAGGACCAAGCGCGGAGAGTAGCCTCCACCTCCGCCAACCGACACCCCGAGGCATCACAACCATGGCTGGGTAGATCGCAGAACGCCGCAGCTCTCTGGATCGGACAAAGGGTGCAACAGCGTCGAGCACGGTAAAGGTGCCGACGGTGATGTACAACTCGTGGCGAAGAGCTTGGTTAGCTCGATCCAGCCCATCGACATGCGTAACAAAGTTCGATGGTAGAAGGGCTCTCGACACAATGGAGTAGGCAGCAGTAGTAACCCTCCTCACCAACATCGACGCGATAGCAATGTGCCTGAAGGGGGAGGTGTCCAACTCTCGATACTCTCCACGAAGACGTGTCAGAGCAGCATAAGCAGCATCGTGGACTGCCATATCGGTAGTCACCCCAACACCATGTGCGGTGTGCAGCACAGTAGTGGAGTCATACTCCCGAGATTAGAGGTGGACGATGGCTCGGTACTGCTCCTGGTTATAGTCCTGGTACTCCTCATAGACGGTGTACTCAGGGTGCCAGCGATAACCCAGATAGGTCATCATCTCTGCTAGCACCGCAGGTGATCCCGAGGCACCAATGGCCATCGTGTGGCGCACGACCTGCCTCGTGGGTTTCATCTGAAAACAAAGACGTTTCAAAGGAGTCAAATGACAGTGTGGAAATTGATCAAAATACAATTCCAAGAAACAACTATGGCTTTATCCAACTTTGGGGTGAATGTGGTCACGGATCCTAGTGTTAGTTAGTAAATTCGCTTAACCCGAGTAGAAGAGAGTTCAGAGTCCCGAGTAAAGGTCGAGGAGTAAAAGATCCTAGTACCACCCGATGGCGGCGTGGGCCCGTAAGGCACACAACCAAGTTAGTAAAAGTTTTGCAATGTCTAGACTCGACTTCGCCAAGGAGTGTGGAAGGGGATTCCTACAGGGCATTCGGCTCGATACCAACTTCAGACGCCCGATTCAATCGTACACTAATCATGCACGCAAATGTGTACGATCAAGATCGAGGACTCACGGAAGATATCACAACACAACTCTACAAATAAAATAAGTCATACAAGCATCATAATACAAGCCAGGGGCCTCGAGGGCTCGAATACAAGTGCTCGATCATAGACGAGTCAGCGGAAGCAACAATATCTGAGTACGACATAAGTTAAACAAGTTTGCCTTAAGAAGGCTAGCACAAACCGGGATACATATCGAAGAGGCGCAGGCCTCCTGCCTGGATCCTCCTAAACTACTCCCCGTCGTCGCCGGTGGGCTGCACGTAGTAGTAGGCACCTCCAGTAGTAGTCGCCATCGACGGTGGCGTCGCTCCTGGCTCCATCGTCTGTTGCAGCAATCGAGTAGAGGTAGGGGGAAAAGGGGGAACAAGGCAACCGTGAGTACTCATCCAAAGTACTCCCGAGTGATCACGGCCCGACAGTATAGGACGGCAGACGGACAAGAATGTAGGGCCACAGATGGAATACTAGCATCCTATACTAAGCATATAGGATTGCAGGTAAAGGTAACAACAGTAGTAACAAGGACAGACTATGCATCAGGATAGGTAAAACTGAAAGCAGTAACATACTACTCTACTCTAATGCAAGCAGTATAGAGAAGAGTAGGCGATATCTGGTGATCAAGGGGGGGGGCTTGCCTGGTTGCTCCGGCAAGAGAGAGGGGTCGTCAACACCATAGTCGAACTGGGCAGCAGCAGCGTCGGTCTCGTAGTCTACCGGAGAGAAGAGGGGGAAGAAACAATGAATACCATGTAAACAGATGCATATCGATGCATGACATGACAAGTAACGATGCTAGGCGTGCCCTAACGTGGTATGAGGTGGTACCGGTTAAGGGGGGAAACATCCGGGAAAATATCCCCGGTGTTTCGTGTTTTCGGGCAGAGGAGCCGGAGGGGGAAAGTTGCGGGTTCGATAGGTTAGGGGTGTGTGGCGGACGAACGGACTGCGTATCCGGATTCGTCTCGTCGTTCTGAGCAACTTTCATGTTGAAAATATTTTAATCCGAGTTACGGATTAAAAGATATGATTTTCTAAAGATTTTATTAATTTCTGGAATTTAATTAATTATTTAATTAATTCGAAAATGGATTTATGACGTCAGCATGATGTCATGCTGACGTCAGCAGTCAACAGGGTTGACTTGGTCAACCTGACAGGTGGGTCCCGTTAGTCAGTGACTGTTAACTAATTAACCTAGTTAGTTTAATTAACAGATTAATTAGGTTAATTAAACATGATTAATTAAGTTAATTAACTTAGTTAATTAATTAATTAATTAGCATTTTTATTTTTATTTATTAATTTTATTTATCTTATTATATATATATTTTTGTAAAACGTTCTCTGGGCGGGGCCCATGTGTCATAGGGCCATGGGGCCAAAGCGGGGCGGGCTACCGGGTGCGGGCGCACCCGATCGAGCACAGGGCACGGGCGCCGTGTATACGGGCGTAACCCGGTTGGCCCCGGGCGCCGGGCGCGGCTATGGGGAGCAGGGGCACAGGGCGCAGCCCGGGCGAGTGCACGCCAGAGGCGCGTGGGCGGCGGCTTGCCAGCGGCAACGCCACGGCGAGGCGAGACGGCGCCGACCGCGCGCGAGGTTGTCGGGCACCGTGGGGCGGAGGGGCGCGGGACACGACCATGGGCGGTAGCCGGAGCGCGACGAAGATGGGGAGGGCGAGGCGTGGGCGCGTGGGTCGCGTGGCGGGCACGACGCTGGGCGCGCCATCATGGGTAAGGCCACGACAGCGCGGGCCTCGATGGACCGGGCGGGGGAGTCGAGGACGGGGCGACGGACGAGGCAGCGTCGGGCGACGGCTGCGAGGAGGGGGAAAAGGGCCGGCCAGCTCCGGCGAGCGGCGGGAACGGCCAGCAGGGGGCTCGGCGGCAGCGGACGGGGCTTCGGGTGAGGACGAGCGCGGAGCGAGCTCCGGCCATGGCGACCGAGCGCGGGGTCGACCTCAACGGCGACAGAGCGGGCGGTGGGGAGGAGCGGGCGATGCCCACGGTGGGGCGCGAGGGTCTAGGCGAGGGCTCGGGACGGTCGGGTGGATGGCGGAGAGGAGGTCGAGGCGGCGGCCGCCCAGCGATGTGGTCCCGCGAGTGGGAGACGGGACGGATCCGAGGCGACGTGGGGCGCCGGGCGTCGGCGCGGGGGCGCCAAGGCCCCGGGTGGCTGGTCGTGGAGGAGGGGAGGACGGGGCGGCGTCGGGTGGCGGTGGGGGTTCGTCCCGATCCCGATCTGGATCGGGGAAGGGACGAGGGATCGTGGGGAGGGGGAGAGAGGAGTGGGGGTCGGCTAGGGTTTCGTCGCCCGGTGGGGGGTTATGGGAGTGAGGGGGGGCCGGATTGGCCGGTCGGCTGGGCCGTTTGGCCCAGTTGGCCAGGGGGGTTTTCCCCTCCCCTTATTTATTTGTTTGTTTCCTTTTTCTTATTTTTCCTTTTTTTGTTTTAATTAATTTTAAAATATTCAGACACTTTATAAAAATGTGTTTGTTGCACCATAATTAACTTTGTAATATTTGACAACCCCCGAACATTTTAGTTTTGATTTTCTTGAAAACTTTTATTGCCATCATAATTTTGAATTGAATTTCGAAACCGTTTTGATTTAACCCGTGATTAACTACAGTGACTGAGGTGACGTGGCACCATCAATGTGAGATTACTGTAGCATGATTAACCGGGCGTTACAATTTCACTATGTGTTAATGCTTTGGTACGGTTCTCTATTAAAAGGAGGCCTTAATATCCCTTAGTTTCCGCTAGGACCCCGCTGCCACGGGAGGGTAGGACAAAAGATGTCATGCAAGTTCTTTCCCATAAGCACGTATGACTATTTACAGAATACATGCCTACATTACATTGATGAATTGGAGCTAGCTCTGTATCACCCTATGTTATAGCTATTACATGAGGAATCGCATCCGGCATAATTATCCATCACTGATCCATTGCCTACGAGCTTTTCATATATTGTTCTCCGCTTATTTACTTTTCCGTTGCTACTGTTACAACTGCTACAAAAACCCAAAAACATTTATCTTTACTTTTGCTACTGTTACCATTATTATCATACTACTTTGCTACTAAATACCTTGCTGCAGATACTAAGTTATCCAGGTGTGGTTGAATTGACAACTCAACTGCTAATACTCAAGAATATTCTTTGGCTCCCCTTGTGTCGAATCAATAAATTTGGGTTGTACTTCACCCTCGAAAGCTGTTGCGATCCCCTACACTTGTGGGTTATCAGAGAGGCGGTGCTGGAGTACTTACTACTCCTACCGGACCAAGATTTACAGATTCTCGGTAACCACAATGTGCGTGAGATGATTGCTATTTCAGGTTGGTACCTATGGTGGGAAAGACGGAAGCTGGTACACAATGAGAAAACTCAAAATGTATCTCAGATTTCAATGGAGATTCTTGCCCTTACCACAAATTTTGTTAATGTAGCATCCCCCAAAGCGTCTGTAAAAAGGAGAGTTGGTCCTGTCCTCCAAGAGGGTTTGTTAAACTTAGCATGGATGCTTCTTTTGATCACGATCTTCTTAGGGGTATGATGGGAGCGGTCCTTAGAGATGACAAAGGCAGGTTTATTGCTGGAGGAAATGAGAAAATTGATTTTTGTGCGGATGTGTTAATGGCGGAGGCTTTAGCACTCAAATTTGGCCTAATACTGGAGCAAAGGGCCGGATGCAATCACCTTATCATAAACTCGGACAATATAGAGGTGATTGATTCGATGAATGATGGAGGGCAGTCGGCGGGTGTGGCAGCAGCAATATTCGAGGATTGTTTTCATTATGCATGTGATTTCGTTATTGCTAGGTTTGAGCACTGTAATAGGGAAGCAAATAAAGTAGCTCACGAGCTTGCTAGATTAGCTAGATTTTCTTTGACCTATAATTGGTTTGAGGAAACTTTAAATGAAATTTTTATGATCCTCATAAACGATGTACTACTTGTCACAAATGAATAAAGTGGGGTGTTTTCAAAAAAAAGTCTTGTTTGCTGTCGAAAATCTTGTCTGTACTGGAACGCGAGAGATGCTCTCATGATGAGAGCATCAATGCATCATCACATGCTACCTGTAAAATGAAGGACCACCATCTATTGAAATGTGGAATTATACAAGTCTATATGCTGTTTACAAAAAGGAAAAAGTGTTCGTAAAACTCTAGGACTTGGAATGAATTGGAGACAAAGTATTAGTTTGGCGGTTTGGCCTAAAATCCACAGTTTCTCTTCATATTAAGTTAGGCTAGGAGTTTTGTGGCTATTCTTCTAAGTTTTACAGTGTCGCTGCCTCCACTGCCTGATGAAGGGGTAAGGTCAGTTTTTGACGATCCTATGCTCTTGGAGGCCTACTACCTTGGTCACGAGTACTATCAGGGTCAAACAGAAGAAGATTATCTTTCTTCTTCTTGCCCCCTGATGAGGGGTTCAGCGACGTGGCACATGCTCCGCGCCTCTCATGGAGGAGATTTCAGGTGACATAGGAGCAACTGCCCCTTCGTCGCCAGTCTCAACCACAATGGAGAAACGCAGCCGTCATCCGAGAGCACTACTACCAGGGGACATGTCAGCACAGCGGCACAACACAAAGTTGGTAGCCAAGCTTTCAACTGTGCCGGTATCTGTAAGGGCAGAACACCGTACCGCATAGCCCGGTAGATAAAAATGCTTGACCCTGGGACCCCTGCTGAACGAACTAGAGATGTTGAGGCTATTAAGTTGTACTTGACAAGGTACAACGGGGCGCCTCCTCCAAATGTGATTGCGGTCATAACGGCTCTAGCTAGCACACAAAATGGCTCATCCAACAAAGCAACAGCTATATTGGCTGGAGCATAAGACGGAGAAGAAGAGGAGTGATAGGGGGATGTAGGCCCTTTTTGTCTTTCTTCTTCTTGTTGCCTCTTTAGTTGCGAGTAATCCCTTACTTTTAACACCTTGGTCGGTAATCCTTGCCGAACTAGGCTCCTAGTTTCCTCTGGTACATGTTGTATTTTCTCCCTTCTTATTAATAACAGCCGGCATGCTGAATCTTTCAAAAAAAATTGTTTTTTTCACAAACATAAGGAATCGAATGACTCCACTAAACTAATGAGACAAACTCATCATCTTGTGCCATGTGTCTTGTAAGAATTCGAATGATTCCATCAAAACTTATTTGAGACATCAACAAGAGAGCCCACATTAATTCTTACAAGATAATATAGAAAAAATAAATTCTATAAATTCTCAAAATAATTGGAAAGATCTGACCTTTATTTTGTTAGGCTCCAATTGTTAGTAGCCATTAGATATATTTTGTTATTAAAAACCCACCTATAGCAGGAAAATACAAAAAGTAAGCATATATACACTAGGATAAATATTCAAAAAAGGTGATTAGTGATTTGCGGCTACAAATAAGTGGATGTATGATGTATCAGTATTCATTTTTTATGATTATTTTTCTATCTGATTAGTAATTCCATGTCTATCTCTTCTCTATCTCTATACTTTAAAAACACATATGGTTATCGTCGGATCACCCCTGAGAACACGCTGCTCTCCTTTGGCCGTGTAGCTGTGCACGCTGCCATCGTTTTCATCGAGTTCCACGTCCAGGTTCTCCTCGCTGTCTTGTTTGATAGCTTGCTTGGATTTTGATTGGAGCCTGCAGTTACACAGGTGACACCAAATGAGCTCGTACGTGTTTCCCTTTAGCTGCATCTTTTTCCTTTTTATTTTTATTTTCGATTGACTCCGGAGTTGCACTCGACACAATTAGGTTGAATGACGATAACACACAGTACGTAGAGAAGTGGGCTCACGTGCGTCGCGAGTGCGAGACGAGGACGTGATAACCATAGGTATTTTTTAGGTGTACCAGATAAGTAGCAGGCGAGGTACACATCCAACGTCTTCCCTGTTTATTTATTATTATAATAAATATTAAGTTGAACACCACCATTCGGTTCCTCCCGACACGAATTACACATACATAATACTCCTGGCTGGAAACACACAACAGCTACGAGCAGATGATAGACAGAAATCAACAGCATCGATCGACAACTTCAAGCGCAAAGAAAGAAGCTGCCATCACGAGGAGTCGTCTAGCAAGTCATCCCTCTTCACGCAGTCGGGCCACCTGCAGCGGCAGAAGGATTCACTGCAAGAAGTAAAAATACAGGTATCCTTACAGAATGGGGCTCGCAATGGCTTGACAAATTCGCTCGCGATGGTGTTTAAGCGCAGGACAGGGGAGGTATCCATGTCCTCCACGTGCAGGGTGCGGGCGGCCATGGCCGTCGGCGGAGCTGCCATTAGCTGCAGAAGCAGCAGCATTGTTATGGCAATGGCCACCACATCCGCTGCCCTCCTCTTGCCACCACCACTCTCCATGCTCGCTGTTGCTGCCCTCTAGATCCCTCTCGATCGGAGACTGTTGTATGCTTTTGTTTTGTTGGTTAGGTTGTGCTCATCCCAATGCAAGAACCCCCATCCTTTTATATGGGCCGTGGCGGGACCATGCGTGAGGCATGATCACCCTGTATATATATTATGAAGAAGAACATGAGCTCACGCGACTACTGATTATTAGGGGGGTCCAAATCAAAATGATTATTCCATTATTCAGGTCAAGGATATTTTTTTCTCCAATACGCCAAGTTGGCGTATCATTGCATTGATAGGTAGAAAGAATACAGGTTTAGAGGATACCTAGCTTGTACACAACTAGGCGTGCCAGGGGTCCTCGTAAGCAGAAGAGGTGGGATGCTCGGCCCAGCAACAATGGTTTACAACGCGTCAATTACATCTTGGAGTCCTTTGGCACTGGCCAAGGCCCAGGTGCGCACGTCGTCTTGGATCGAGGCGAACAAGCGGCTAATAGAGGGTTGCTGAAGGTCAAAGATGCAAGCATTGCGCTGCTTCCAGATGGCCCAGGTCAAGGATAGATCATTGGGCATGCCGGGATCCGTGTCTATTTTTCTATTGTTTTATGGTTTTTGCACGCCGAATCTTCATTGTTCCCCTATTTTTACCTAGGTATACAACTGCAAAAGTGATTTACATAGATGGTCAAAACAGATTTTTTATTATCTATATGTCAAAAGATAAGGATAAGGAGCCCATCGGCCCATCCATGGAACCTGATCTTTATTTCATGTCCTAATCCAAGTTGCCGTTGCTTGACTAATTCTACTAGTGATGCACCCTATTCAAAATTAATTCTGAAACCCATAGGCGCATGGGCCACCTCCTAGTTGCTCGGGTCTTGTCCATGTCCCAGCGTATCATATTCATATGCGATGCATGCACCTCCTCATCTGTTTCATTTAGCCGCCTCTCATGACCAAGCAATTCGTCAAAAGGAAAACGAGTCCAATTTGTGGTTGTCCATGTCCAAGCAATCTACGCTACTCTCAGTTTGCAATTCCGCGCTTACTAAACACCCGCCAGCATTCATTCCATCATTGATTGTTCAAAAAGAAAAGAAGCACCAATCGATCGATATCATGGCACCAGATCAAGAAGCAAACACGGCCACCAGTGGCCGTTAGGGATGAAAATGGAGTGGAAACTTTTCGTTTTTCCGGAGAAAAAATAGAAATGGAGAGGAAATATGAAAACGGAAATGAAAATTTACAAAATGAAAGTGGAACTGGAATTTTTTATGCGGAAACGGAAACAAAAACGGAACGGTGTTTTCCGGTGGAACATGCATGGAAATGGAACTTTCCGTTTCCGTGAATATGGAATTTCTGTTTTTACTATAGACCAATAGTTGTTTTGTAGCCCAACCACCAAAGGGAACACAATGATAGAATTAGTAGAATGGATTTAAGGCTCAACTTCTACTACCACACATGTACTCAGCTTGACCCTATATGCAATGGTCCGGTACTACTACAATACTACGCTAAGTTGCTAACATAATGATATTATTTTGTAGCCATGTTAACAACACATTAAATTTGTTTGTTTTTGTGTGTATTTCTCTATGATTCAAGGGGTTATTAAGTTCCCATCAATGCCTATTTCTGTTTCCGTATCCGCTTTGTATTCGCTCCATGTTCGTTTCCGATAATATCTGTTTCCGTATTCATTTTCGGGGTTTCTGTATTCGTTTCCGCTTCTGCAAAAGAATATGAAAACAAATATGATAGCACTTAGTTCCGTCCGTTTCTGCTCCGTTTTCATCCCTAGTGGCCGCCGTCGCCGTGTGTTGCTCTAACCTCTCCCGTACCAAGGCCACATCAACCCCATGCTCCAGCTCGCCGATCTTCTCCACGCACGCGGCTTCTCCATCACCGTCTTCCACGCCCCGGACCCGACCCACCACCCTGCCTACGACTTCGTCCCCGTTCCCAACGACATGTCAGTCGGCACGGTGAAGGTGAACGTCGAGCACATCTTCACCGTGAACAGCTCCTGCGAGGCACCGTTCCGAGAGCGCCTGGCCGCCCTGCTGGAGGCGCCAGTCAGCAGGGAAGACGTCTCGTGCCTGGTTGCCGACGCGCAACTGCTGAATCTCATGGGCATGGCGCGGCATAGAACCGGGCCAAAACTAGCTAATGAATGGTAGAAAACGGTGCCATGGCAGCGAAAATATGTGTCATGGCAAAAAAAAAACGCTGCCACGACAGCGTTTCAAAACAGTTTTCCCCTCCTTCACAAACTAAAGGGCAGGGGTCCCAAGTGGGGCTAAAACCCTCGGGTATAGTAGGGAGGAGGGGTCCTCCCGGTTGGGCGTAGGCAGTTCGGTTGGTTTTCATAGGGAAAACACCCATATCTCCCATAGCCCAATTCTTTCCCAACGTTGCCACGGATGTCCCGTCGTTATGCCATCACGAAGGTGTTGGCCCGGTACCGTGTACGTCTCGAGTGAAATCCGGACCCAACAGCCGAACGTGGCTCGGGAAACCGGAAATCACCCCGTTTCACACACGATCCGACCGACGGTAAACAGTTGCAACGGTGTCCCTCGGATGACCCTCCGGAAAACCGTTGCCCCTCGGGGGCAACGTCATCGTTGTTCCGGTCCCTTGTACGTCTCACGTGAAATTCTGACCCAACAGCCGAACGTGGCTCGGGAAACAGGAAAGTAGCTCGGGAAACAGGAAATCACCCCGTTTCGCACACGATCCGACCGACGGTAAACAGTTGCAACGGTGTCCCTCGGATGACCCTCTGGAAAACCGTTGCCCCTCGAGGGCAACGTCATCGCTGTTCCGGTCCCCTGTACGTCTCACGTGAAATTCTGACCCAACAGCCGAACGTGGCTTGGGAAACAGGAAAGTAGCTCTGGAAACAGGAAATCACCCCGTTTCACACACGATCCAACCGACGGTAAACAATTGCAACGGTGTCCCTCGGATGACCGTCCGGAAAGCATGCCCATTGGTTGAGACAGATCCAAGTCTCTGTCCTGCTCCTTACAAAATGTAGCCAATTGCAGAGCAAGATGCCACAGATCAAGCCAAGAGCAGGTAGTCTGTCACAGATCTATGCATGGCATGCACGCGTATTACTGCATATAAAACAAGTAACCTAACTAAACCCTCTGGAATTATAATACGGGTATGATTAGGGTATGGTTAGGTTAGGTACACAGTAAGGATGACTTTCGCCTGTCATGGATGGGAACAAGCTACAATGACCACTACTAGTTGTTTGTAGTATATGTTTGCATAATTGGAGTGGGATAGGCAGTTTTTTTTTTGCGAGAAAACTTTCGAGAGACAGATCCAAGTCTCTCACCCGCTCCTTAAAAATGTAGCCAATTGCACAGCAAGATTGCACAGATCAAGTCAAGAGCAGGTAGCCTGTCACACACCATATGCCTGCACGCGTCTTACTACATATAAAACATATATGATTAGGTTCGGTTAGGTGCCCCATAATTTATCAAAACCCTCTAGAATTATAATACAGGGTATGGTTAGGTTGGGTACACAGTAAGGACATAACTTTTTATGTGATGGATACCTCACGATGTGCTAATTTCGACAACCTAAAGAGAACACTAGTTTGCATAATTGGAGTTCAACACTGGTTTATCGGTATTTTCATCGAGTTGGGCGTATCGGTATAATATGTCCATTTAACCGTATGCAAAGATACCTCGCAAAAAAAACATGTGCAAAGATAATTTGCTTACCGGTTAAACTAGTAGCTTAAACGTATATTGAAGTTTCAGGTGTGGATGTGTAACCAGCCAGAAGATTTCCAAAATAATCCTTAAAAGTTGGGGTATGGATGGGTAACCTTGCAAATATAAAATGTGTGCATTTGGTATGTCGTGGTGTCTTCGCATGCATGCCCTTCCATGTGCATTGGTTGAGACAGATCCAAGTCTCGCTCCTGCTCCTTACAATATGTAGCCAATTGGAGAGCAAGATAACACAGATCAAGTAGAGTAGGTAGCCTGTCACACATAAAATAGATATAAATGGAGTTCAACGCTTGCTTATTGGTAATCATATGTCAATTTAAACTACTGACTTAAACATATATATATATATATATATATATATATATATATATATATATATATATATATATATAGAGAGAGAGAGAGAGAGAGAGAGAGAGAGAGAGATAATAATCTACTCCCTAGGTCCCATAATGTAAGACATTTTTTAAGACGGAGGGAGTAACAATTATCAACAAGGCGGACAATAACCACACTTTCTCTTTTTGTTTTGATCGGGTGGCCAGTAGCTGCCTAATGAAGATATTGTCCTGTATAAATTAACAAAAAAGGATTCGGGTTTTTTAGGAACATTCGGTTTATTTTATTAGGAAAAGCAAGTTATACACAAAGGCCTCATTATGTGCCGATGGTTCTGCACAAAGGCCTGATGGCCGGCCCATTAAGTTTTTAGATTATTTATTTGTCGTTAACTTGAATCAATCAGCTCTTGGCTGGCGGGCATGGAATACCCATCAGGAGAGCAACTAGTTAACAAGGCGCTCCTTCGGGAGTTGCGACAGTGTCACTTGGAGCGCTCTCAGTCATTCGCCACATGTCACGTTCTGGACGCTCTCTCCGGATTTTATTTTATTTTTAATTTTTTTGCACGCGCTTTCGGCTGTTTAAATTATTATTTTTTTACGTTTTGGTTTTCCACCGGTCTTCCTTAGCTTTCCTATAAAAAAAATACAAAAACAATTTGCGCGAAAAAATGTGTTTTCTTTTTTTTTCCCTTTCACGAGAGTCACGGTTTCGCTTCCACGAGAGGCACGGTTTTGCTTTCGCAAGAGTCACGGTCGTGCCTCTCAGAAATGGAAAAAAAATGCGTTTTCTATTTTTTTTCATGAGACTCACGGTTTTGCTTCCGCGAGAGCCACGATTTTGCTTTCGCGAGAGTCACGGCCGTGCATCTTGGAACAAAAAAAACGTGTTTTCTGTTTTTTTTTGCGAGAGTCACGGTTTTGCTTCCGCGAGATGCACGGTTGTGCTTTAGCGAGAGTCACGGACGTGGCTTTCGGAAATGGAAAAATGTGTTTTCTCTTTTTTTTTTCCTTTCGCGAGAGTCACGGTTTTGCTTTCGTGAGAGGCATGCTTTTGCTTTCGCGAGAGTCACGGCCGTGCCTCTCGAAAACGAAAAAAATGTGTTTTCTGTTTTTTTTTTCTTTTGTGAGAGTCACGGTTTTGCTTCCGCGAGAGGCACGGTTGTGCTTTAGCGAAAGTCATGGCCGTGCCTCTTGGAAAAGAAAAAAAAAATGTGTTTTCGGTTTTTTTTTTCTTTCGCGAGATTCACGGTTTTACTTCTGCGAGAGGCACAGTTGTGCTTTCGCGAGAGTCACGGCCGTGCCTCCTCAGAAACTAAAAAGAATGTGTTTTCTCTTTCTTTTTTTTCCTTCCACGAGAGGCACTATTGTGATTTCTTGAGAGGCACTGGCGTGCCTCTGAAAAAACTCGTGCTCCCGGTTTGGTTTTTTCATCCGTTTTTTTTTTTTTGAAAAAAAAGTTTGTCAAAACCTGTCAACATGGGATCTAGGGTTTAAGAGATAAAAGGTTTTGAATAAACAGATCTATGAAAAATGGAAAGCTCCTAGGTTGCGACAAGTGGTGCACATTGCAACCTGGAAAGGTTGGTGTGATCTTTGCAACGAGTACCCCTCAACTAGTGATTTCTTCCTATGGGATGCTCACTGAGGCAAACTGTCACTGGAACGCACGGCGAACAAGATGCGCTGGCCCATTTTCAACAGTGTCAAAATGCTACAGAATCCCGAGTTTGGGAACATTCTAGAAAGTCCCGAATCGGGTTTTCACTGGTTTTCTTGGATTTTTGGTACTTTCGTTTCTTTTCCTTTCCCTCTTCTTTCTTTGTTTCCAAGTTTATTTTCCTTGTCATGTTTCTGTTTCTCTTCCTTTTCTTATCTTGGTTCCTTTTTTCAATTTATTTTTATTTTAAGAAAATGTTTGAATTCAGAATTTAAAAAAAATCCCTTTTTTCAAATTTTGTTCCTAAATCATGATTTTAAAAACAGTTCAGAAGTTTAAAAGATGTCTATGTTTTTCTAAATTTGTTCCCGAATTCAAAAAAATATTCGGAATTTTCAAATGAAATCGTGTTTCAAAAATAGTTTGGAAGATTAAAAAATGTTGCCTTTTCCCAAAAAAATTCACAAATTGTAAAACCTTTCTGGTTTCATTTTTAGGAATTTAAAATAATGTTCCCTTTTTTCAAATCTGGTTGCCAAACTCAAAACAATTTTGAGATTTTTTATAAACGTTCAATGTATCAAAATATGGATAAGAGATTTCCTAATTTCTTCAGAATTTTTAAAATGTTTATAATTTCAGAAAAATAGTATTTTAAAAATATCCATAGTTCCAAAAGATGTTCTTCAAAAAATTGTTTGCAGTTTTTTAAAACAAAAACGAAATTTTTAAGTTTGTTCCAGTTTTTAGAAATAGTTCACAGTTTGAATAAAAAATCATAATTCCAGAAAATGTTCAAAATTTTAAGAATCTCTTTTTTTAACAAAATATTAAAATTTCAAAATTTGCTCGCGTCTTTTGCAAAATATTCAGATTTTCAAACCTTACTTCCCTTTTTTTTCAATTTGCAAGAAAATGCTTGAATTTTTTTAAAAGGTGTTCATATCTTGCGTTGTGATGAGTTCTTTTCTTTTAGCTCTGGCTTGTACTCCCTCCATTCATATATATAAGTCTTTTTACATATTCCAATATAGACTACATACGAAGCAAATTGAGTGAATCTACACTCTAAAATGCATCAACAGACATCTGTATGTAGTTTATAGTGAAATATATAAAAAGACTTATAGTCCCTCCGTTCCAAAATAGATGAGTCAACTTTGTACAAACTATAGTATAACGTAAATACAAAGTTGAGTCATCTATTTTGGAACGGAGGGAGTACAATTGTAAAGTGCATGGTTAGCAACTGGGTTCCCTAACTGACTATTTTGGGGTTCAATTCCTGTTGACAGTGTTTTTTTTTGTTCCACTACAATACGAGTGTTACGAATGCGTGTGCACGCTAATATCAACAGACACCATCTAATCCAGTGGCGCAAGAAGCCACTCGTCTGGCAAGCTGAGTGTACCAACCGGTCTAGTAGTGGCAGAGCCCGGATTTCCATCATGTGTATGCGGAGTTTTTTTTCTACATAACGACATAATAAGACATAAAAAGTTCATAACAAAACACCCGTTTTTTTCTTCTTTTCTACGAGAGGCAAGACTGTATCTCTCGTTGAAGAAAATCCGTGCCTCCACTAGAAAAGAAAAAAGAACGGGTGGAGCGTGTACATCTTCTAGTGGAGCATGCACCTGCCCGCTCCCTCAGACCCTAATGGGATGGCCCATATGCTGTCAGTGAAACCCCTTTGTTTTTCTTCTTTATTAAATTTTTGTTCTTTAATTTTCTTTTTTTCACAATTATTCATGATTTATGAAAAGTTGAGCATTTAAAAAAAAACATTTAATGAATTCAGAAAATGATAAATACTCAAGGATACAACACAAATGTTCATGAATTCAATAAACAATAATGTATTCAAATAATGCTCAAAATTTCAAAATTGTTCATGAACTTTTCAAAAAAATAAAAAATTAAACCATTGGAGAATTTCTAAGATTGTTGTCCAATTTTAAAAATATCACTCTTTAAAAACATATCTTTGAACTTAAAATTTTCATTAAAAATAAAAATTGCTCCTGAATTTAAAGAAACATCCAAAATTTGAAAATATGTTCACCAGTTCGAAAATTTGTTTATGAGTTCCAAAAATTATACCTAATTTAAAAAATAGTGTTTGTGAATTATAATAGTCTTCGTCATTTAAAAAATGGTCACAAATTTTGAAAATTGTGAGAAAGTTTTAGAATTTCACTACTTAAAGAAAGTCCATGGATTTATAAATATTTTCAGATTTGGTAGATGATTGCATGCTGAAACAAAAGAAAAAAATAAGAAGGAAGAAAATTAAAAAATGAGAAAACAAGAAATGAAAAAGGATGAGCGAAGAAATGAAAAGGACAGAGAATGAACGAAAAAAGAAGCAAAAATGATAGGGAAAAAGGGTTCAGGGAAGTTTTAGAACCTTCCCAAAATCGGTGGAGATGAAATACAGAAATGGGCCGGCCTATGGAAAAACTAGCACGGGATATGGTTCCCGCTAGTTATCTTCTTGGCGACCTACGCACGGAATAAGAGATCGCGAGCGCATCTACGCCGGCTCACGACAAGCTTTTTATTTTTCCTTTTTACGGTGCGAGGCTTTTTCTTTTTCTTTCTTATTACTTATATTAAAATACCAAAAATACTGTAATATATCTGGAACAATACTTCGCTTTTTATATTTTCCATTCATTATAAAAGACGCTTGGGGAGTATTGAATTGTTTTTCTTTTGGTTTTAGAAAAATGTTCATATATTTGAAAAATTATGTTGGTGACATTGTAAAAATGGGTCACACAGTTTTTTCTTGCTATTTTTCTGTTTTCAGTTTATTCCTTCTAAAAATAATTTGACACGTGCCCCATGGACCCTCGCACGACTCCACTCTAGAAACAACGCCAAGTTGTACTCTCTCTCTCTCTCTCTGCTTTCCTCGCTCTCAGATAAGGACGAGGCGGCACTGCACACACCCTTCACGGCGTTGCCACTACTGGCAAGCAAGCTGACGATCAAGTCATCATGGATCCATCACCGAGATCCTTCCGCCGCATCACTAGTGTGAGATGGGCTAGCTTCTGTAGCACGACCACCGCTCGCCATGGCGCAACAAGCGTCACGGTCGCCACCTCGCTGCAGCTGCAAGTTGCTCATTGAGTTGCAAGTCCTTCTCTCCTCATTTTCCCCTCCAACTGCTCGTCTCCCGCCTCATGTCGGCTTGCAGCCATGGCCGCAGCTCGAGGGGCAAGCCATGGCTGCAGCTCCGCTCCAGCCTCTCCTCTCGCCTCTGTCGTTGCTTTGGCCGACGATGCTTTTTTATATTTTTCTGCAACAAGGGTTTTGTTGCATAAGTACACCAGCAACATTATCTTGGTTACAGAATTTTTTTGATTCACACCGCATAGATGTCATCTTTATCAGTGAAAAACTTCTACAACATTATTCATGTTGCAAAAGTCCCTGCAACATCATCTATGTTGCAAATAATAAAGATGAAAAAAAATCTACAACATAATATTTGTTGCAAATGTTTATGTAACAAGAGCTTTCTTGCAAACGTTTCTGCAATAAGACTTTTGTTCTAAATGTTTCAGCAATGCAAAGTTTCATTGCAATGATGAAGATGGTGTTGAGCCACCATTAGTAGAAAACAGGGCTTTGGTCCAGGCCGGGTTAGCCCATTAGTCCCGGTTCAGTCATGAACCGGGACTAATGTGAGCATTGGTCCCGGTTCATGCGGCAAAGGCATTAGTCCCGGTTGGTGCCACGAACCGGTACTAATGGGTGCGATGCCCGACCTTTAGTACCGGTTCGTGCCACGAACCGGTACTAATGGGTTTGAGGCATTAGTACCGGTTCGTGCCAAGAACCGGTACTAAATGTCCCATTTTCAAACTGTACCCCCCCTGTGGATCGCCTTTTCCATTTGGTAAAAAGCAAAAGAAAATGATAAAAACTTCAAAAATTAAAATCCTTTGAGATGTAGTTATGTTACTACATCTACTAGTTAGGAAAATTTAAAAAACTTAAATTTGGACATGTTTTGCAAAAGGTGTAGGGAAAATGTAAAACGGCTATAACTTTTGCATACTATGTAAAAAAAACGTATAATATATCAAAATGTTCAGCACGAAAATCCGCATCCGATTTTGACGGCCTGCGACCTTGTTTGCAAATTTTTAGAATCCTCAAATTCTAAAAGGAAAAAAAAGTTATGCTCAAATTTCAGTTTTTTTTTGATTTTTTTATTTTTTGTTAAATCTGGTCAAACTATGGTCAAACTACTTATTCAAGAAGTATTAGTGTTACTAAATAATTATTTCAGTTTTTTTGAATTTTGGTCAAATCTGGTCAAACTGTGGTCAAACTATGGTCAAACAATGGTCAAACTACTTATTCAAGAAATATTAGTGTTACTAAATAATTATTTCAGTGTTTTTGATATTTGGTCAAATCTGGTCAAACTATGGTCAAACTGTGGTCAAACTATGGTCAAACTATGGTCAAACTACTTATTCAAGAAAAATTAGTGTTACTAAATAATTATTGTTTTTTAGAACAATAATTTCAAACTCAAACAATGAAATGTGTGACTTCATGCTCAAGCTAAATTCCTGAGGGTTAATAGGATTGACATCTTACTATTGTTAGGAAAACAACAAGTGCTGACTTGGAAACGAGGGAGAATAGAACTCGGAAGTTAAGCGTGCTCAGGCTGGAGTAGTGAGATGGGTGACCATCCTGGAAGTTAGATGATTTGGAATGATGAGGGGAGATTAGAGGTTAAATTGAGCAGTGATGAGGGTGATTAGAGATTAGAGGTTAAAAAAATTCAAAAATTTGAAAATTTTAAAAAAATTTAAAAAATTTATAAAAGAAAATTTTAAGAAAAGAATCATAAAATTTCCTTTAGTACCGGTTCGTGGCACGGGAAGTCCATCTGCCTCTTATATACCTAAGGGGTGACGGCCGATTGAACAACACACAATCGAACAAACATATCTACTACTTTTTCATGTTCATCTATCTTTACCCTCCTCCCTTGTATCTTGCTTCTCGTTCTTCGTCGTTCTTCAACAATGGAGGGCTGCGAATCCACGAGGCTCTAGGGGCAGTCAGGTCGACCTAGGGCAGCCCATAGCCGCCGCACGCCCGGACGGGGTGCCTCCCGGGTGTGTGGGGTTTCGGGTCTACAAAAGCGTCCGCCGGATTGCTTGCGTATAGCGCTTCTGGCCGCGTCTCCTTTGACGTGAGCTGCGGTGCATCACCCCCGGCGTCGAGGGTACACGGTGACGTGTTCGTGTGCGAACACAATTTTTGACGACTCCGCTAGGGAAGAAGCTTTGAACGGTCTCTAGCTCGTTCTTGCTACCAAGAGATCGTCATTTGGTGTTTGCAATCTACGGAGGTAATATGAATACCCAATTCTTTACTGTAGATGCAAATAATTCATATGGTGTTATTAGATCGTTCAATGAGTATACTCTATCGGCCAGCCCTAGTTTTTTCAATCATGCATCTAATTACGTGCAAAGGCCGATTCAAAGTAATTTACATGCTTCAACTTCTTATGATACTAGTAACATGTACCATATGTACTCCAAACATCATGCATCGGCAACCCCACAAATCGTTATGCCGATGAACGACATGATGAGTTTGGTCGATCAATTTGAAACACCTCGTGTAGGAACTTCCAATAGCATGCGGCAAAGTGTTTCACCTTTTTATTCATCGGCAACTAATTTGAAATATACTAGTTCAACCATGCCGATGGATGGGAGAATTGGCCATGCTACTACTAGCTATTCAGCCAATTACACTCAACCATCATATGCTACACCTCTTGTTAGTAATTTTTCAGCACCGTACGCAACTGTAGATGTTCATAATTCGGCCCTGCACTTTCATGGTCATAGCCGAATAAGTGAAAATTTTGTGGGAACACATGTGTCGTCATCTAATATTGTACCATATAATGCATGCTCTACGCAATTTGAGAATTTTGGCAACAC
Source organism: Aegilops longissima (assembly GCA_021605205.1). Classification (NCBI taxonomy): domain Eukaryota; kingdom Viridiplantae; phylum Streptophyta; class Magnoliopsida; order Poales; family Poaceae; genus Aegilops; species Aegilops longissima. The sequence continues at coordinate 788,453,960 of CM038678.1, forward strand.
TCACGAATCATTGCCGAAAGAATTTGAAAGTATTGTGGAGCAACCCCTTCCAGAAGTGGTTGTGGCTACATTAAAAAAGAGCTTGGCACAAAACAAGAGGATTAGTGCTCTTTGCCTTGAACAATATGAAAATGGGTTGTTTCCTGATTATGCTGCAATAAAGGCTAGAGTTTTGCAAGAAGATGAAACTTCATCAATTGATAGAATTGGTGAGAGAGCATATGGTTATACAGCAGCGCATACACCTCCACCTAGTACAGCAACATATTATCCACCCCCTACACAGTTGCGATTGGGCAACACTAATAGTTCATTGCCGAAAGATCCTAAAAGCATTTGGGGGGCAAACTAATCTAGAGCAGGCTAAAATTGAGAAGGGAAGTAAAGCTTTGCGCGATAGGGTGCAAGTACTTCGCCAAGAGAGGATTGATAGGGAATTGGTTCAAAGAAAAGAAGCCTTGCCAATTGACATAACCGGTGAAAAGAATGATGATTCGAAAACTAAAAGTGCTTCAGTTGAAAAAGCCAAATCAAGTAGTATATACTTTGGATCCATCAAATCCAAAGAGGCAAGCATCACTGAGAAAGGATATGATAATTGTTATGATCCCTTTGATTCGTTTGAAATATCCCTTTTTGATGAAATTGATGCTTGCTATGCTTGTGGACATGATGCCAATATGAATTATGCTTATGGAGATGAACTTGCTATAGTTCCTTATGTTAATAATAAAATTGTTGCTATTGCACCCACGCATGATAGTCCTATTATCTTTTTGATTTCTCCCGACTACATTATATCGGAGAAGTTTGTGCTTATAAGGATTATATTGATGGGTTGCGTTTACTATTACACATGATGATTTTGATAAATATAATATGCATGTGCTTTCTGCTCCTACTTGCAATTATTATGAGAGAGAAACTGCATCTCTACCTCTCTATGTTTCCAATACGATAAAATTGCAAGAAACTATTTATGCTATGCATTGGCCTTTATTTTGTGTGCATGAATTGCTCTTTTATAACATGTCGATGCATAGGAAGAGAGTTAGACTTCTTTTTTGCATGATATATGTTGATTTGTGCTCACCACTAAAATAGAAATCATTGTTAAATAAAATTGTCTTTGATATACTTTGGGATCTGGGTGGATCCATCACTTGAGCACTATATGCCTAGCTTAATGGCTTTAAAGAAAGCGCTGCTAGGGAGACAACCTAGAAGTTTTAGAGAGTCATTTATTTATGTTGAGTGCTTTTATAAAGTTTAAAAACAAAAAAAATAAAGAGGGGAACCAAAAACTTTTTCAAAAAGAAAAGTGAAAGTGAGAGAGACGAGCATTGTTAAAGTGGGAGCATGCCTTGAACTTTGTTCATGCCCATGGAAACATTGTGAATCATAATTATTGAAAATTTTCAACAAAAATAATTATCCCCTTGTATAAATCCACTGTATTATAAAAATAATGTGCCAAGATTTGCCTTTAGGATGATTAGATTGCTTGTTTGGTTTGTGTGGTGCAAAAATAGAAACTTTGGTTGTAATGCGTGATTTTACATTTTTTGCTGGAAAGTCAAATGCTTCTTAAAATTTTTTCAAAGTAATTATATAATTTTTTTTTATTTTGTCTGAATTATTCAGAATATTTGGAGTTACAGAACTATGCTAGATGTTCAGATTGCTACAGACTGTCTTGTTTAAGACAGATTCTGTTTTTGATGCATTGTTTTGCTAGTTTTGATAAAACTATCGATTCTATCGGTGGTATAAGCCATGGAGAAGTTATAATACAGTAGCTACAATGCAAAAATTTAGTTTGAATGGGTTTACAAAAGTACTTAAAGTGATGATTTGTTTTATTATACTAACGGATCTCACGAGGGTTTTGTTAAGTTTTGTTTGACTGAAGTTTTTGGCTAAGATCACGATGGATGAAGGAATAAGGAGTGGCAAGAGCCTAAGCTTGGGGATGCCCGAGGCACCCCAAGGTAATATTCAAGGACTCCCAAGCCAATAAGCTTGGGGATGCCCCAAAAGGCATCCCCTCCTTCTTCGAACGATCATCGGTAATTTTACTTTGAGCTATATTTTTATTCATCACATGATATGCATAAATCTTGGAGCGTCGTGTGCCTTTTATTTTTACTTTAATAAATTCACCATGCTGGTATGAGATAGTCCTTGGTTGATTTATAGAATGCTTCATGCACTTCACTTATATCTTTTGAGTATGGCTTTATAGAATGCTTCATGTTTTTCACTTATATCATTTGAAGTTTGGATTATCTGTTTCTTACACATAGAAAACCGCCATTTGTAGAATGCTCTTTTGCTTCATTTATATTGTTAGAGCATGGGCATATCTTTTTTAGAAATAATTAAACTCTCTTACTTCACTTATATCTATTTAGAGAGTCATCAGAAATTGGTCATTCACATGGTTAGTCATAAAATCCCACATAAAACTTGTAGACCGCTGAATATGATATGTTTGATTCCTTGCAATAGTTTGCGATATAAAGATGGTGATATTAGAGTCATGCTAGTGAGTAATTGTGTATTGGTAGAAATACTTGTGTTAAAGTTTGTGATTCCCGTAGCATGCACGTATGGTGAACCGTTATGTAACGAAGTCGGAGTTTGATTTATTTTTTGATTGTCTTCCTTATGAGTGGCGGTCGGGGACGCACGACGGTCTTTTCCTACCAATCTATCCACCTAGGAGCATGCGTGTAGTACTTTGTTTTGATGGCTAATAGACTTTTGCAATAAGTATGTGAGTTCTTTATGACTAATGTTGAGTCCATGGATTATACGCACTCTGTCGGTATACTAGAGTAGGGGTACCCTAGTACCCCGAACTCGTGCACGGACAGTCGCAACGCCCCACGGCAGGGCTGGCCTGATGACCGCCGAGGTCCTCAGCGGCTCCTTCGGAACCATTCAAGAACAAAGTAGTCAAGACCCCGGCAAGAGGAGCTTGCCGGGAAGGCCACTCAGGGCGCGAAGGAATAAGGCCCGGCAAGAGGAGCTTGCCGGGAAGGCTTGGTGGGCGCCGAGCCCCTGCGCGCGACAAGGTTCCTGCCGCGGCAAGGCGCTTGCCGGGGGAAGCAACCTCTCTTCATCTCCGCTCCAGCTCACCCGCCAACGTGTCGCCACGGGGCTCTCCCAAGCACGCGTGTCGACGGGCTGTGCAGCCAGCGGGGAGTAGCGACAAGCGGCGCTGACAAGCCACCATCATGGCAAACGGAGGCGCACTTGACGGTCCCTGTTACACTGTTCGGGCGACTGTGACGGGCATTGATGACTCTTGTCCCTTGCCGTCAGAGTTAGGTGTAGATTACTGTACACTGTACAAAGCGGTGTACCAACCTATGTTTTTACTATCTTACCCTTGTCTACTTGCCACATGTGGTGACCCCTTGCGCCTATAAAAGGAGGCCCAAGGGCAACGTAGAAAGGGTTCGGTTCAGCTCCGGCTTAGTTCATCCTACTCATACGAGACCACATACTTAGGCTAGGTTTTGTAGCTCCCGTTGCTCCCTAGCAAGAACACAAGATAATCCACTAAAGCAGCAGTAGGAGTATTATCTCCCCGGAGAGCTCCGAAGCTGGGTAAACCTGCTCGTGTGCATCGCTTCGATCCGCTCTTTGCGCAATCTCCGCCCCCCTCCGAACCACAAGGGACCCAGGTCCCGTAGGTGTTCGTGGGACACGATCAGTTCTCCCCGACATCTTTGGCGCGCCAGGTAGGGGGTGTCAAGGCTGTGTGAACCCGATCTGACGGTCACACGAGCAACTTCATCGACATCTTCGTCAACATGGCGCCGAAGAAGAAGTCTTCGGCAGCAGCAGAGCCGTCCGCGTCGAACCCACCACCACCGGAGCCGTCAGGTGGTGGGGGAAACGCTGGCGGAGGAACCGACGTCGTCGAGAGAGCCCACAATGCCGCCAGGTCCAAGGACAAGGCAGCACAGGCGTCGGCGTCCGAGTCCACACCTCGTCCTTCGCAGGAGGGGCGGGACCGACAGCGTCATGATGCTCGCGGCACCATACGCTCGTTGGATCAAGGCCAAGCTGGAGGATCCCGAGGCCCTCGAGACCCGCATGCACCCCAGCATGCTGGTACGAGCGGAGTACGGTCGCTTGGGCGGGATGCTGCTCCTCCTAACTTGGTTAGGAGTCCGAGCACATCCCGTTCTTCGCTCCGTACGCCGTTGCCGCCAACCACACCAGCAGAAGCCTTGGCTAGAGCTCAACTACTTCTAGATTACCCTCCAACGGCCGATAAGGCCGACGAATGGAGGGCCACAATTCAGAGTCTCATCGGCTTCGCCAATGGTGACGTCCCGCGGCAACCGAGTGCCTTGCAGCCGCGGCAAGGCGACAAGGCGCGAGCTGATGGCGACGAGACTTGCGGGGGTGCAGCCACCGTGCACTCCCCTTCCCGAAGACCAAGATCGCCGACTCGCCGGATCCACCTCGACAGCGACTCCACAGCGTCGTCGGATCCGCGAGCCCGTCGCGACCTGCGCCAAGTTCTCCGAGAATGGCGAGAAGAAGACGCTCGAACCCGTATCGAACGCCGAAGAGAAGCGCGTCGTCAATCTGACCAACGCGCCGGGCCCGCTGTCGATATGCATGCGCCAGGGGAACCAGGCGACTTGCCGTACGCGGTAGGTTGCCCTGCGTTCACTCGTGAGCTGCGGAAAGTCCGGTGGCCCGACAAGAAAAACTTCAAACCAGATGTGCCGTAGAAGTATGATGGCAGGACACACCCATCGGAGTTCCTCAGTATCTACACCATCGCGGTGCAGGCTGCGGGAGGACGAGACGACAAGATCCTCGCCAACTACTTTCCCCTGGTGCTCAAGCCGAACGTCAGATCTTGGCTCATGCACTTGCCGGACAGCTCTATTTCTTCTTGGGCAGATTTGTGCCACCAGTTTGTTGGCGCCTTCACAGGTGGCCACAAGCCTCATGGCCAGGAGAGTGATCTCCACCTGCTTGACCAGAAGGAGGAAGAGTCCCTGCGCAAGTTCATCCAGAGATTCAGTCGAGTGCACTACAACATCCCAGACGTCCACCCTGCTGCAGTGATCAGCGCATTCCATCAGAATGTGCGAAACCGCAGGATGAGGGAGGATATGGCGATGTGCAAGGTGAAAGACGTCAACGAGCTTTACGCCTTGGCCGACAAGTGTGCACGCGCTGAAGAAGGAAGAAGACTCCCAGGAGAGAATGTGGGAGCAGAGTCTGACAGTGAGGAGATCGCCCCGGCAAGGAACAGTCGGCGACGAAACAACAGAAGGAAGAAAAACCAAGAAGTACTAGTTGTCGAGTAGTCCGGCAAGGACGGTGCCGCCAACAAAGCCAAGGCTGGTGGCTCCGGCAAGGAGGTTGCCGTAGATGCCGACCGCCAAGCTGTGGCGGCCGCGGACAAGCCTGACAGCTCCAACAAGCAGTACTGTAAGATCCACCGCACCAAGGGCCACGATCTCCAGAGCTGCAAGAAAGTCGAGCAGCTCGTTGAGTTACAGAGAGCTGAATACGAGCGACGAGACAAGGAGAAAACCCAAGAAGGTGCAGGTGCAGCAAGTAGGAAAAGACCCGGCCGGGGAGGGCGTCGCGGCAAGGCCAAGCAGCGGCAAGGTGACAGACCTCCCCGCGGCCGCGACAAGGAAGAAGACGAAAATGAAGACGACGAGGACATGTAAGACAATGAAGCAGATGAGCAAGAGTTTCAAAAGGCAACAGAGGTCCTTTGCGTTGACGGTGGTGCCTCTCTGCATACCTCGCACCGCCAACTCAAACAGTGGATGCGTGAGGTTAATGCAGCAGAACCCTCCATAGAGTCACGCAAATCTCTGAAGTGGTCCAGCACGCCCATCATCTTTGACATTGAGGATCACCCTGATCGCATCACTGCGGTCGGGTGCTTGCCGATGTTGGTCTCACCAACCATCCGCAACCTCAAGGTCACAAAGATGCTGTTTGACAGCGGGGCCGGCCTAAATTTGATCTCTTCTGTAGTGCTCCAGAAACTTCAAATCCCTGACAGCGATCTCGAAGAAACTGGTACCTTCCAAGGAATCAACCCAGGAAGGAGCAAGCCCAAAGGGAAGATCACGTTGCCGGTAACATTCGGCAGCGAGCTCAACTTCAGAACTGAGAGGGTCACGACGTCGCCGATTTCCCATTGCCCTACAATGGCATACTTGGCCGTCCAGCACTCGCCAAGTTCATGGCTGCCTCTCATTATGCTTACAACCTACTCAAGATGCCCGGCCCGATAAGCGTCATTTCTGTCCATGGCGACAAGAAGGACGCGCTTATCTGTGCCGACAAGATTTACCGGGATGCAGCAGCCGCAACAGAAAGCAAACCACTTGCCGCTGAAGCTCCCGGGGGGAAGAAGACCACCAAGTCCGGCAAGAGCTCTGTTGCCCACTCCGGCAAGCGCACCTCTTCGGAGTGCTGCGCTACCGTCGAGGACGCACCATCGAGCTCCACCGGCAAGTGCAACAAGACGATGGCGGCTCCGCCGAAGACCAAGAAGGTGCCCGCCAAGGAGGACGGCACTAGTGGTACCTTCACCATCAGTGCCACGCTTGATCCTAAATAGGAAGGCGAGCTCGTTGCTTTTCTGCGGGCGAATGTCGATGTGTTTGCATGGCAACCGTCTGACATCCCCGGCGTTCCCAGGAAAGTAATTGAGCACCACCTAGCTGTCTGTCCTCACGCGCGGCCCGTCAAGCAAAAAGTTAGGAAACAGGCAGTGGAGCGCCAAGAGTTTATAGCAGAAGAAATCAAGAAATTAGAAGCAGCAGGGCTTATCAGAGGAGTCCTCCACCCCACGTGGTTGGCCAATCCGGTAGTTGTGCGCAAGGCTAATGGGAAATGGAGGCTTTGTATCGACTTCACTAATGTTAACAAATCTTGTCCCAAAGACCCATTTCCCTTGCCGCGTATCGACCAGATTGTTGACTCCACGGCTGGATGTGATCTGCTTTCGTTTCTTGATGCATATTCAGGATATCATCAGATCTTCATGGCAGAAGGGGATGAAGAGAAAACTGCATTCATTACACCATGTGTTACGTACTGCTTTATACGGATGCCTTTCGGTTTGAAGATTGCCGGTTCAACCTTTGCAAGAGTAGTCCATGATGCCTTTGAACCACAGATACACAGAAATGTAGAAGCCTACATGGATGACATAGTGGTCAAGAGCAAGGACGGAGCGACTCTAGTTCAGGATTTGGATGAAACATTTGCAAATCTGCGCAAGATCAACCTCAAGCTCAACCCCGAGAAGTGCGTGTTTGGAGTCCCTTCCGGCAAGCTTCTCGGGTTCTTTGTGTCTCAGCGGGGAATTGAAGCCAATCCCGACAAGATCAAGGCCATTGAGCAGATTGAAGCACCAAAGCGCGTCAAGGATGTCAGAAGGCTTGCCGGTTGCGTGGCTGCTCTCAGCAGGTTCATCTCTAAGTCCGCTGAACGCGCCCTGCCGTTTTTCAAAATCTTGAAAAAGGCAGGTCCAATGAAATGGACTCCCGAAGTGGAGGTTGCGCTGCAGGACTTGAAGAGATACCTGTCCTCCGCTCCAATACTTGTCGCACCTAGGCCACAAGAGAAGTTGCTGCTATATATAGCGGCGACCAATCAAGTGGTTAGTGCTGCGTTAGTAGCGGAGAGGGAGGCGGATGATGAGCCGGCAACCGAGGCAGTCGTATCCAGCGACAAGCAGGGGGCTTCGCCGTTAAGCTCTGGTCCCGACAAGAACGGATCAGCGCAGGGTTGCGACAAGATACAGAAGAAGATGGTGCAGCGCCCGGTTTACTTTGTCAGTTCCCTTCTGCAAGGAGCTAGGTCAAGGTACTCTGGTGTGCAAAAACTGCTTTTCGGCCTCCTCATGGCCTCAAGAAAGCTGCGCCATTACTTCCAAGCACACGAGATAACAGTTGTCACTCGCTTTCCGCTGAAGAGGATATTGCAAAATCCAGAAGCAACAGGCAGAATTGTCGAGTGGGCACTGGAATTGTCAAGCTTTGGCCTCAAGTTTGAAAGCACTTCAACTATCCAGAGCAGAGCATTGGCGGAATTCATAGCTGAGTGGACGCCAACGCAAGACGAAGAAATTCCGGAGACGAGCATCCCCGTCTAGGAGGCAAATAAAGAGTGGCTGATGTACTTTGACGGTGCCTTCTCGCTGCAAGGCGCCAGTGCCGGCGTGCTGCTTATCGCACCCACCGGAGAGCACCTCAAGTACATAGTCCAGATGCACTTTCCCAAGGAACAAGCAACAAACAATACTGCAGAGTATGAAGGTTTGCTTGTCGGCCTCAGGATTGCGGTGGACCTTGGGATCAAGAAGCTCATTGTCAGGGGGGACTCGCAACTTGTCGTCCGCCAAGTAAATAAAGATTATCAGAGTCCGTTGATGGAAGCTTACGTCGATAAGTGAGAAAGCTAGAAGAGCACTTTGAAGGCCTGCAAATGGAACACGTTCCAAGAGCACAGAACGATATAGCTGATGGCCTCTCCAAATGTGCCGCACTTAAGTTACCTGTGGAACCAGGGATTTTTGTGCTCAAGCTGACTCAACCAACTGTAGCACCATCGACAGGACAAAGCAAGAAGAGAAAATTGGTTTCCGGCGACTACTTTCCGGCAGAGCTCCCTGAAGCCGCCGCCAAGAAGGTCCCTAAAATCAACGCAAATATCACTGAGGAGCAGTCTGCTCCGACAAACCATGCGGTTTGTATTGTTGAAGCAAACGCTCCCGACAAGTTTCGCTCCGGCAAGCTTGCCGGGGATCATCAAGCTCCGGCGGACCTACAGGTTCTTGCCGTAGAAGCTGATGTTCTCGCAGTGATAGAAGAGCCTTTAGTCCTTGTTGTCGAGCCACAGGCTCCAGCATGGGCACAACAAATCGTCCATTTCCTTCAGACAGGAGAACTTCCCGAAGAGCAAGAAGAAGCGGAAAAAGTAGCCCGGCAGTCAAGTATGTACCAGTTTGTTGACAACATCCTGTACAGAAGAAGTCTCAACGGTGTGAAATTGAAGTGCATTTGCCGGGAAGATGGACATAAGCTGTTGGCGGAGATACATGGAGGCATATGTGGTCACCACATTGGCGCAAGGGCACTTGCCGGCAAGGCTTTCCGGCAAGGTTTCTTCTGGCCAGAAGCCCTCCAGGATGCAACTGCACAAGTAACCAAGTGTGAAGCGTGCCAGTTCCATTCCAAACAGATACACCAACCAGCTCAAGCTCTCCAGACGATCCCTTTATCCTGGCCCTTCTCGGTCTGGGGGCTCGACATCCTCGGCCCTTTCCCCCGAGCTGTCGGGGGCTTTGAGTACTTGTACATTGCGATCGACAAGTTCAAAAAGTGGCAGGAAGTGGAACCAGTGAGGAAGGTGACAGCACAGTCAGCGGTCAAGTTCTTCAGGTCAATTGTTTGCTGTTTTGGGATTCCTAACAGAATCATCACCGACAACGGCACACAGTTCACGAGTCGCACCTTCATGCAGTACGCCCAAGATCTTGGCACCAGGATCTGCTTTGCTTCTGTTGCTCATCCGAGAAGCAACGGTCAAGCAGAGAGAGCGAACGCTGAAGTGCTGCGAGGACTCAAGACCAGAAGTTTCGACAAGCTGCGCAAGTGCGGAAGAAACTGGATCGAGGAGCTGCCGGTGGTTCTTTGGTCGATCAGGACGACGCCAAATCGAGCCACTGGCCAGACACCTTTCGCTCTAGTATATGGAGCAGAGGCAGTTCTCCCCACAGAACTCGTATACGGGTCACCTCGAGTGCTTGCCTATGATGAGCTTGAGCAAGAGCAGCTGCGGCAAGATGACGCACTGATCCTCGAGGAAGATCGTCTTCAGGCTGCTGTACGAGCTGCTCGTTACCAGCAAGCTTTGCGTCGCTACCATAGCCGCAAAGTTAATGCCAGAAGCTTCGAGGAAGGCGACCTTGTTCTTCGGCGTGTTCAATCCGCCAAGAATTCCAACAAGTTGACGACGAAGTGGGAAGGCCCTTATCGGGTGAAACGAGTCACGAGGCCCGGCGCTGTCCGCCTTGAGACCGAAGATGGCGTTCCGGTGAGCAATTCCTGTAATATAGAGCATCTTCGCAAGTTTTACCCATGAGGCGCGGTTGCCGGAACCCGTTCCGGCAACCGCCTTTTGTACAAGTCTTGCCGCAGTTGCATGTAAACCTTTGTACAAAGCCGGGCGCAGACCCCGTGCATCAGTAAAGCCTATGTGTTGTGCACATTTTGTCAATACATGCTTTCATAATCATATATGCATGTGTTTACTAACATTTTGTGCAGCATCCACACCGTATGGCGATAACGAGCCACTAGGCTCCATAACTTTATTTTCTTCTTTCTTCTCAAAAAAGGAGAAGGTTCATCCACCCACAAGTTAACCGGGGAAGGAGAAGATAATGGTGTGGGCATGGCGTCGCCGAGGAACTGTCGCCTTGCGGAAATGGGCAATGAAAAGCTAAGTTGCTAAGTTTAAACGACCAGTTTTAAATTTTTAAGTTATCTTCCTCGAACGATAGTACTTTGTATGGAAAACCTGTGCGTGGAGGAACCGACTCGCGACTAGCTTGCGCCCTTACTTTGTTTCGAGTCCGCTCAACAACTTAAGTGTGCTGAAACTAGTTGCGACAAGGTTGCTTGTCGGGAGCGGCATCGCCAGCAGGCTGCTGAAGTTCCGCACTCAGCGCTCACGGCAAAGGTGTTCGTACTGACAAGTTCTCCTAAAAATGTAGGGTATAAACATACAAGGGAAGAAATCGAGTAAAGGAAATAACATTTGCATTCGATGGCCTAAGATAGTGTATATTACATAATAACTTGTCGTGGGTCTAATGGACTTTTTTACCTAAACATGATCTACAACGACAAGAGAAAGATAGACTTGGCGGCTTAGTCCACGCGGTCGCCCTTGAGCCTCTTAACTCCGCTCACCCTATCCACAATGGGTGCGACAAGGGCCTTGAGCACTTCAACATCGGCGGATGGAGGCAGGGACTTGAGGACTTTGGTGAAATCAACGCCTGGATTACGGAAGGCCACCTTCATCAACACTTTCTGAAGAGCCTCGGCGCAGACTCGGCGTGATTCTTCCGCCAGTTGCTTCGGGACCTCTTCCCGGAGCCGCTGAATACCCGCCAACACGCCTTTGAAGAATAGGCTGAGCTTGACGCTGGGTTGGAGGTTCTCGTCAGTAGAGTATCCAAGATCTGTCATCCCCAACTCCATCAGCTCATTATGGATGCCGGCGGCGGTGTCCACAAGACCTTCAGTCCAGTGCATTATGCTGTCTCGAAGATTATTCTGGGTGGTCACAGCATTCGACAGTAGCTCCTCGGTGGCCTTGATCTTTTCCAGCAGGCCCGTTTCCCGCTCCTTGGCGCCATTCAACGTCTCCGTCAAGGTGGTCAATTTCAGCTCCAGATCTGCCTTGGAGTCCTTGGCAGCATCGAGCTCTTTGATCTTTTCAGCAAAACGACCTTGTAGCTCGCCGAGGGTGTAAGCGTCCTTCTCACGCTCGCGTTTCAACCCTGCGACCTCCTCGGCACTCTTCTGGAGGGTGGACTCCAGCTGAGCCACCCTCGTCTCCAATTCCCTCTTGGCGGCCTCAGCAGCCGCAGCAGCATCCTTTGCCTCCTGAAGTGGCCCGCCAATCGTTTTCTCGCGCGCGGCGAGATCTTCCTCAAAGCTGTCGAGGTTGATCTTCCGCTCGCCAGCTCACCTTCTCGCTGAAAGCTTCTCGCCGCAAGCCTCTGCTGCTCTTCAACCTCGCCCTTCTCCAAGATGAAGGCCGTGCGCTCCTCGCAAGCTGCTCCCGCGCCTCCGCTATATCCCGGAGAGTTTCTTTGTTGGCGCGCCGGAGCTCTTCCGCGCGTTTCTCCAAATCAGCTCCCGCCCTCGCGACAAGCGCCTCCCTGGACTCCAGTTTGGCTTGTCGGGCGCGGTAGAGCGACAACAACTTCTTTATCAGCTTCTCCTCCTCAGGCTCACCGCTGCTGCTGCTTGGGACATCAACCAGCGACAGCCCGCCGGAGGCAAGCAGTTCCGCATCGAAAGTCTCCCCTTCGGCCGGTGCCCTGGAGCTTGATGCCCATGGGAGCTTGATGAAGACACCCTCGCCGGCCTTCAGGTAGGCGCCGGGATGGGGCTCTTCGAGGTCTGGTACGGCATCGGTGGCGGGAGGATCGGCGGTCGGTGCAGCGCCTGGCGCTCCTGTGGCCTCCGGGCCGTCAGTGCGATCGCCAGATCCCTCCCCAGCCTCTGCGCCAGCGGCCTCGGCAGCCTCCTCGCCGGCGGGCCCGTCAGTGCCAGCCTCCTCCTCCATGGTGGCGGCGTCGACATTGTCGCCGCGAGCGTCTTCCTCGCCGGCGGCCTCAGTCTCCATCGGATCTCCGGCAGATGGATCTGATGGTCAGAAGAAGAAAGCACAATTCAAGCAGATGTTCGAAAGAGAAGAACAGAAGGAAAGAGAATCCAAGGGAAGCTATCAAACAAAAAAAAATTACCTGCAGTAGGGTCTGTTGCCGCGGTCTCCACCACCGGAGGGTCGTCGGCGCCAGCCCTTGTCGGGGAAGCTCCCCTTGTCGGAGAGGCCTCCCTTGCCGGAGAGCGCTCCCTTGGCGGAGAATTTTCCCTTGGTGGCGTAGTTGAAGCAAGCAGAATTTCGGGAGTGACCTCCGGGGCATCCTGATGAGGCTGGACCTCGGGAGTAGCCTCCGGTGCTCCATGATGTGGCTGCTCTGCTCCTACAAAATTCAACAAACCAGATATCAGTGACGGAAAAGCACCCAAGCACGCTTAACCATCAGAAGCATACCACACACTTACGCTGGGGGCTGTGCTGGGGGCTGCTCTGTTGAACAGTTGCCGGATCATGGAATAGGTGTCTCAATTCAAATTTACTATTTCTGTCTATTTACTATTTCTATCTAGTCGAAAAATATCTTAAGATTCTTATGATATAATTAAGTATATCTATTATAAGGAATATTGACTATTGTATTGTATTTTTTATTTTTAGTTTGAAAAATATTCTGTAAAAAAAATGAAAGGATAATAAGAAAATTCCAAAAACCAGTAACGGAGTCCCGGACGTGCCCCCTATCGCTACAGGGGAGTCATCTGAGACGACAACCACCGGCGTCTTGGCCCTCTTCGGCGCTCTCTGAGCTAACGTCCTGAAGAAGAAGGTTCAGAATGGAACCAGTCGGATGTGAGATAAAGCGATAAATCAGAAGATTACAAATAGCAGCGACAAGATCTTACTCTTCTTCTTCTTCCTCGGAGCTGAGGGCGGAGAGATCAAACTCTGCTCCGGCGCGACGGATTGGGGGAGAAGACTCCCTCTGACGATTGGCGGGTACGGGGTCCGCGACTCCAGAAGACCCTGCACCCGTCGCCATGGCGGAATGAGGTGCTCCAACGGCAACAGTGTTTGCCGCGGTGGAGCGCGTCGGGCGGCGAGGCGGCTGTTGGACCATAGGCCGCCCCGCCACTTCTCCAGTCTTGCGGAGGCGTCTCCTTGGCGGCACGGCGGGCCCCTCTTGCGGCAAACTACTTGACGGCGGGGGAGAGGCGTCCCCGGCAGGATCGCTCGGTTCGTTGTCGGGCTCGGACTGCTCCTCCTCGCCGGCGAACTCTTCTCGGTCGGCAAGGCTTGCCGCCTCGGCCCTCTCTGCCTCCTCGACAGTGAACCCAAACGCGCCGGCGGCAGCAGCCTCTGCAGCCTCCTCCAACCTCCTGGCGATGCGCGCCATCTCCTGCTCAGTGGTGTCGCGGGTGAGCCGCCTCTGCTCGTCGGCGCGGATCGGCACTTCAACCAAGTTGTCGAAGAACTGCTGCACTATGTCGTCGGCAGGCTCCTGCCAAGTTGGAACGATTCCATGGGAATCGCACAACGGCATTATCGCGCGGATGCTGTCAAGCGACGAATTTTTGCACAAGGGCACAACTCCCCTCGGCAACATGCACCATCTAGGGTTATCCGCTTCAGGCTTGAACAGCTCCCGCAGCATGCCGTCAAGCTCCAAGGTAGTGAAATTCCAATTCAGACCTGGGCGTAGCCTCATGATATCCGCCGCGTTCTGGAATTCCCAAGCAGGCTTCCCTCTCTCCTGCAAGGGCGCAATGCGGCGGCGAAGGAAGTCCGCGCCAACTGCTCCTACGGTAAGCCCTGCTTGCCGGAGACGCAAAATCCTAGTCGTGGCAATCTTCAACTTGTCGTCCTCCGGCGCCAAGTTGCTCCAATCGTTGCCGCGAACTATGGGGGTTTTGCGCAGGGCAGTAAAAGGCTGTGGCTCCTCCTCTAAGATCCAGCACCAGTCAGCCCTCCACTCCTCCCACTTGCTGCGCAACTCTCCGTCAAGATACACTTCCTTCTTGCCGATCCTAAAGGTCCATGCAATTCCTCCGGCAAGCGGCTCTCCTCTTTCTACGCGGGGCGAGAAGTAGTGGCGGAAGAGTGCGACATTTGGGTGGACCCCGACAAAGTTCTCGCAGAGATGTGCGAAAACGGCCATGGTGAGGATGGCGTTGGGGGTGAAGTCAAGGAGGTGGAGGCCATACGTGTTCATAACATCGCAGAAGAATTCAGAAAAGGGCGGGCAGAGCCCGCACCAGAAGAAAATCGCGAAGAAGGGGTACCCGAAGGAGACCTTAGCGGATGTGGCGGCGGAGATGACCCTCGTGCGCGGATGCGCACGGGTCTCCGTCGACCAGAAGAGATAGTACAGCTCCCGCAGCTCCTTCCTGTTGAGCAGGGGATCGAAGAGGGCCCGCTCCTTCCGCAGCGCCGCGAGCCGCTGCGCCTCGGCCGATTTCACGCCTTTTCCCTTATCGGCCTTCGGAGCCATAGGGAGTGGTGGTGGATGAAGCCGACGGCGTTGGTGGCACCGGTGGCAATGGAGGGGGCGGAGCGCCGCTCTCTCTGGGCTCGAGAAGAAAGGGGAAAGCGACGGGGGTTTCTGATGTGACAGCAAGGGCAAGTGGGCGTCCTGCCTTTGTTCCCCCGCTTATAAAGGGGAGAGGGGACGGGCGTTCCGATTTTTCCTATTAAAGAAAGCCCCACGATCTCCCCCACGACGCCACGTCCGGTGCATGCCGTTCGTGGGAGACATGGTGGGTCCGAGGCAAATAACGACGTAATCAAGACCACGCGTGCCCATGCACTGTTTTGGGCCTGGCCCAACAGAGCTTGGCGCCGTGTGTGGCCCAGGCCCGGGGGCTCCTGTCGGTGTACTAGAGTAGGGGTACCCTAGTACCCCGAACTCGTGCACGGACAGTCGCAGCGCCCCACGGCAGGGCTGGCCTGATGACCGCCGAGGTCCTCAGCGGCTCCTTCGGAACCATTCAAGAACAAAGTAGTCAAGACCCCGGCAAGAGGAGCTTGCCGGGAAGGCCACTCAGGGCGCGAAGGAAACAAGGCCCCGGCAAGAGGAGCTTGCCGGGAAGGCTTGGTGGGCGCCGAGCCCCCAAGTGCGACAAGGTTCCTGCCGCGGCAAGGCGCTTGCCGAGGGAAGCAACCTCTCTTCATCTCCGCTCCAGCTCACCCGCCAACGTGTCGCCACGGGGCTTTCCCAAGCACGCGTGTCGACCGGCTGTGCAGCCAGTGGGGAGTAGCGACAAGCGGCGCTGACAAGCCACCATCCTGGCAAACAGAGGCGCACTTGACGGTCCCTGTTACACTGTTCGGGCGACTGAGACAGGCATTGATGACTCTTGTCCCTTGCCGTCAGAGTTAGGTGTAGATTACTGTACACTGTACAAAGCGGTGTACCAACCTATGTTTTTACTATCTTACCCTTGTCTACTTGCCACATGTGGTGACCCCTTGCGCCTATAAAAGGAAGCCCAAGGGCAACGTAGAAAGGGTTCGGTTCAGCTCTGGCTTAGTTCATCCTACTCATACGAGACCACATACTTAGGCTAGGTTTTGTAGCTCCCGTTGCTCCCTAGCAAGAACACAGGATAATCCACTAAAGCAGCAGTAGGAGTATTATCTCCCCGGAGAGCTCCGAAGCTGGGTAAACCTGCTCGTGTGCATCGCTTCGATCCGCACTTTGCGCAATCTCCGCCCCCCTCCGAACCACAAGGGACCCAGGTCCCGTAGGTGTTTGTGGGACACGATCAGTTCTCCCCGACACACTCTCACCCTTCCATCATTGCTAGCCTCTTCGGTACCGTGCATTGCCCTTTCTCACCTCGAGAGTTGGTGAAAACTTCGCCGGTTCATCCAAACCCCGTGATACAATACGCTCTATCACACATAAGCCTCCTTATATCTTCCTCAAAACAGCCACCATACCGACCTATCATGGCATTTCCATAGCCGTTCCGAGATATATTGCCATGCAACTTTCATCGTCATCATATACATGACTTGAGCATTCATTGTCATATTGCTTTGCATGATCATAAGATAGCTAGCATGATATTTTCATGGCTTGTCCGTTTATGATATGTTTGCTACACTAGATCATTGCACATCCTGGTACACTGCCAGAGGCATTCATATAGAGTCATATTTCGTTCCAGTATCGAGTTGTAAGTAAATAAAAGTGTGATGATCACAATTATTAGAGCATTGCCCCAGTGAGGAAAGGATGATGGAGACTATGATTCCCCCACAAGTCGGGATGAGACTCCGGACGAAAAAAAAGAGGCCAAAAAAGAGAGCCCAACAAAAAAAGAGAAGAAAAAAAAATGAGAGAAAAAGAGAGAAGAGGCAATGTTACTATCCTTTTTCCACACTTGTGCTTCAAAGTAGCACTATGTTCTTCATATAGATATTCTCTTGAGTTATCACTTCCATATACTAGTGGGAATTATGATTATAGAACTTGGCATGTATATTCCAATGATGGGCTTCCTCAAATGCCCGATGTCTTCATGAGAAAGCAAGTTGGATGCACACCCACTTAGTTCTATATGTGAGCTTTCATACACTTATAGCTCTAGCGCATCTGTTGCATGGAAATCCCTACTCCTCGCATTAACATCAACTGGTGGGCATCTCCATAGCCCATTGATTAGCCCTGTCGATGTGAGACTTTCTCCTTTTTTGTCTTCTCCACACAACCTCCACCGTCATATTCTATTCCACCTATAGTGCTATATCCATGGCTCACACTCATGTATTGCGTGAAAGTTGAAAAGGCTTGAGAACATTAGAAGTTTGAAACAATTGCTTGGCTTGTCATCGGGGTTGTGCATGATGAAATATTTTCTGTGATGAAGATGGAGCATAGCCAGACTATGTGATTTTGTAGGGATAACTTTCTTTGGCCATGTTATTTTGAAAAGACGTGATAGCCCTGTTAGTATGCTTGAAGTATTATTGTCTTAATGTCAAATGATAGACTATTGCTTGGGCCTGACTGCACTCAGGGCTTTGGCACGGGCGTCCTCCGCCACCCTCACGGCCCTTGCACGAGCCTTCCGCCAAAGAGCCAATTGCCTGACTCCCTCAGACGTGACATAGACCTGCCAGGCAGCTTGCCCCACGGTGCGCTTCTCTTCCTCGGCCTTCTTCTCCGCCTCTACTTTGGCGTGCTCTTCCGGCAGCAAAGCCTCCCACATGGCGACATCCATTTCTTTCCAAAACTCCTCAAGGCTAGGGGGGGGGGGGGCTCGGCAGGCGGCGCGACATTCTCCTCGTAGCGGGGAGCCGACGTGTCCTCCAACGCGCGTGCTGGCGAGATTGGAACACCGACGCGTCCACCTCGACGCGTCGCGGCGAGGAGTGGAATGCCAACGCGTACAACTCGACTAGTGGCGGCGAGGAACGAAATGGCGATGCGTGACCGTCCGGGCGGTGCAGCGAGGGGCGCTTAGGGCTTGGAAGGGGCGATGCCATGGTGGTCGACGTGAGAGGGAGGGCGAGGAGATAGCGATGAACGTGAGCGTTCTTCCGAGTGCCGTGGGAGGCACAGTATTTATAGCGAGCAATGGCACACCTACGTAAGATATGGACTAAGCTGCACTGACTTAACTGCAGGTCCAGTTGCGTTACTGACATGTGGGCCAGACCCTTGTTGGGCAGTTAAATAACTGAAGCAGCGTCCCGAAAGATATGTTGCGTGATTAACATAACAGCTACGTGGGCATATTTGTTGGAGTAAAGTACGGGGGGAGGGAAGGGGTGGAAATATTGCTGGTCGCAACGGATTGGACGAGCGTGGGGGGAGGAGAGTCATGCATGAAGATTTTTTCCACACGAGGTGGAGTGGTGGGACCGCCGGAGGGAGAAGGAGAGTCTGGCAGGCATATTGTTTCCACACATGGAGAGGAAAAGATTTTGAGATGAACGGGCTTCCTATAGGTATGGGGAACGGTGCATAATAAGTCATCTTGCATGTCGGGCTAGGTATAGTCTCAAGTCATTAAAAACATACACGCCCCACACATGTTCATATTTCAAGGTGCACTAAATTATTGCATGCGATGATTAAGGCTGGCCATAATGGTGGTATCTTAGCTGGTAGTATCAGGTCGGTTGTAATGGGAAGTATCATATACTAATATCATGCATATGATACTACTTCCCTAATGCATAGTATCATATACTAGTATCATGTAGTACTTTATTTATTACCATGCATGACACATAGTAGTATAGCATTTATTATGATACAGTATCATGATATAATACTCAACCCTCTTTTTCTTCATTTAATTTTATGACACCTCATCAAAATTGCCTAGTTGACATGCATGATACTAGCTATGATACTACCATTACAACTAGCCTCATGCACACGGGAATAGCAAACATGCTGATGTGGCAAAGAATTAAAGAAGAGAGGGGGGGTTAGAGTAACTAGTGTTCATGCATGCATTGGTAAACACATTTTTTGGTGAAGAATGACAACATTAGTTGAGTACTTTTGCAGACTTCAAAAACTATTCCACCGGCTCTGCTATCTTGCTAAGAATAGGTGAATTTATTGAATCGAGCCCTTTAAAATAGAAGGGAGGTAGTAGTACTGTAATAGCTAACCTTGTTGTGATGACAAGATAGGAAATGGCACACACCTGGACGGAGGAACTAGTCTGCGTTGTGCATTTAAGTTTTGACTGAAGTCAATGTACCTCTACTTTGACCAAACTTATAGAAAAATGTATCAACATTCACAATGTCAAATCAATATTTTTACACTCATTATAAAACGTAGTTCTTATACTCATTATAATTAGTATTGTAGATATTGATATTTTTAGTATAAATTTGGTCAAACACTTTGCAAACGGTTGACCGAAGTAAAAAGGACCAGTGGGAGTATCATGCATGCGGAGTAGGCAAAAAAAATTGCTCATCTATAGCCGGTCGAAGTCTCAAAGGGCACGACCGCGCGAGGGAGGCGAAGGTCGTGGGAGGCGCGACGGTTGACGGAATTAAGTGAAGTTACATCCACGCGCCGGCATGGCATGCGAACAGGCAGAAGCTATACCGTCAGGCCTACGATATGGGTCTAGTAGACATGAAATCTAGTGGGTCCCGCATAGTTCTCGAGAACTCTTTGGGGGCTTGCAGCCGTTTATCCACCAGGCAAGCCAGCAACCCCACGCCATTCGCACGCCCTACTCGTCCCCATCTTCTACCTTACAACAGTTCGCTCCTAGTCGTCCCGTCCTTTCACATTAGTTTGCTCCCATTTTTTTGCGGGGTGCAACAGTTCAACTTCTCCTAACCCTCGTCCAAAATCCATGGCCTCCCAAATCTCCATGGTCACCGCTGAGTACCAGGTTAGAGCCATCATCGGCGATGAGTTCATCGTCATCTACACACGTGGATCCGCGACGGTGAAAGCATGCCTTGCTCGTTTCCTACGCATGTTCAATGGTTCAACGGATGAGTGGGTCGCTGGGCTAGATGTTGAGTACACCACAGTCCTGGAAAGAGAGAAGATTCTAAAGGAGGCAGAGAGGAAGAAGCCCGCCGTGATCCAGGTTTGCATACATAATGTTTGCCTGGTCTACCACATCTGCCATGCCGACGGTGAGTGCCAGGATTTTAAGAACTTCCTCAAGGACAAAAGAGTGAAATTCGTCATTGTAGGCTTTAGGAACGATAGTGATATCCTGCGTCGGATAGGTCTCGTTGTAGGCCAGCCCTTCGATCTCCAAATGGCAAGGCCGGTGTCCTCCTCTCAACCTTCAATGCTGACCCTGGCAACAGCCATGATCGATCCTTCGTACGCTAAACTGAAGAAACCCCATCACGAGTTTCATCATGCATGGGAGTCGAAGACATTTGAAAGTGTAACTGTCCCTAGGTGGTTTTGGTAATTCCTAACAACATATAGCTCATTGAGCTAATACTATTCCAAGACAAATATTTCAGGAAAGCTCAATGAATGGCATGGCATGGATGAGAAAAGTGGATCCCTCAAAATGCTAAGGATAAAAGGATTGGCTCAAGCTTCAAGCTCAAGACTCTACATTTTATATTTTAGTTATCCAAGATCACATTGAGTCTATAGGAAAAGCCAATACTATTAAGGAGGGATGAGGTGTTGCTTAATGAGGTTCTTGCTTCATAGTACTTAGTGATATGCTCCAAAACCCTCAACTACTTTCCCACATCCACATATGACCTAAACCTAAAGTCCAACTCGGCCCCACCGATTCTTTCTATCCGGCGCCACCGAGTTCAGATGTCATAGCCACTGCCACAACCCCTAGGCAAATCGGTCTCACCGATAGGGATCTCGATCTCACCGAGATGGGATTGTAATCTCTCTGTTTCCCTTCGTAACGTTTCGGTCTCACCGAGATGAGGGATTGGTTCCACCGAGATTGCAATGTAAACTCTCTGTTTCCCTTTCGTAACATTTCGATCTCACCAAAAAGAGTGAACCGGTCCCACCGAGTTTACGTGACCAACTCTCTGGTTAGCTTATTACCAAAATCGGTCTCACCGAGTTTGTGTAATCGGTCTCACTGAGATTAAGTTATGCCCTAACCCTAACCATATCGGTCCTACCGAGTTGCATGTTGGTCCCACCGAAAACCCTAACGGTCACTAGGTTTACTAAACGGTCTAACCGAGTTTCTTAATTCGGTCCCACCGAGATTGGTAAATTGTGTGTAACGGTTAGATTTTGTGTGGAGGCTATATATACCCCTCCACCTCTTCTTCATTCGTGGAGAGATCCATCAGAACAAACCTACACTTCCAACTTACCATTTCTGAGAGAGAGCCACCTACTCATGTGTTGATACCAAGATATTCCGTTCCTACCATATGAATCTTGATCTCTAGCCTTCCCCAAGTTGCTTTCCACTCAAATCTTCTTTCCACCAAATCCAAATCCTGTGAGAGAGAGAGAGTTGAGTGTTGAGGAGACTATCATTTGAAGCACACGAGCAAGGAGTTCATCATCAACACATCATTTGTTACTTCTTGGAGAGTGGTGTCTCCTAAATTGGCTAGGTGTCAGTTGGGAGCCTCCGGCAAGATTGTGGAGTTGAACCAAGGAGTTTGTAAGGGCAAGGAGATCGCCTACTTCGTGAAGATCAACCGCTAGTGAGGCAAGTCCTTCGTGGGCGACGGCCATGGTGGTATAGACAAGGTTGCTTCTTCGTGGACCCTTCTTCGGTGAAGCCCTCCGTGGACTCGCGCAGCCGTTACCCTTCGTGGGTTGAAGTCTCCATTAACGTGGATATACGATAGCACCACCTATCGGAACCACGAATCAAAAACCATCGTGTCTCCAAATTGCGTTCAAAATCTCCAAACCCTTCCCTTTACATTCTTGCAAGTTGCATGCTTTATTTTCCACTGCTCATATACTCTTTGCATGCTTGCTTGAATTGTGTTAAGATTGCTTGACTTGTGCTAAGTTTGCTAAAATCTGCCAAAGAGTAAAATTGGGAAAAGGTTAAGTCTTTATTTGGTCAAGTAGTCTAATCACCCCCCTCTAGACATACTTCAAGGTCCTACAAGTGGTATCAGAGCTTTGGTCTCCATTTGCTTTGATTTCCATAGCTTTTGGTGGTCATAGCCTTGGTTTCACAACCTAGGAGAGTATGGCGTCTAGCGAGGGAAACTACCACCGTAGAGGTCCTTACTTTGATGGTACTAATTTTGCTACTTGGAAGCATAAGATGAAAATGTATATTCTCGGACATAACCCCGCCGTTTGGGCTATTGTGTGTATTGGCTTGCAAGGTGAATTCTTTGATGGGAGAGAACAAACCGTGAAGCTAGCGCGGAAGAGTTGAAGATGCTGCAATACAACACTCAAGCTTGTGATATCCTCTTCAATGGATTGTGCCCCGAAGAATTCAAAAAAATCAGCCATCTTGAGAATGCAAAGGAAATTTGGGACACTTTGATTGATATGCATGAAGGTACCGACTCCGTCAAGGAATCCAAGTTGGATGTGCTTCAAAGTCAACTTGAGAAGTTCAAGATGAAGGATGGTGAAGGCGTCGCTGAAATGTACTCTAGGCTTGCTCTCATCACAAATGAGATTGCTGCCTTAGGAAGTGAAGGGATGACTGAAAAATCCATCATCAAGAAGATCCTAAGAGCCTTGGAAGGAAAATATGATACCGTGTGCACATTGATCCAAATGATGCCCAACTACAAGAATCTCAAGCCAATGGAGGTCATCGGAAGAACTGTTGCTCATGAGATGTCACTCAAGGATAAGGAGGAGCTGCACAACAAGTATCGGGGATATACCCCGCGGTGTAAACCGGCCGGAAGTTAACCCGGCCGGACTTGGCGGTTTATTTGAGACCCCGCTGATACTTGGCGGTTCGCCGACGACCCGTTTGGACCTGGCGGTTCATGACTCATTGGTAATCCGGGAAGCGGGTGCGAGGAGCAACAAGACCTGGTGGCCCAACGGGCGGTTCATGAAGGCCGGTTCATACTATGGTGGGCCGGTTTAAGAGGAAAGGCATAAGGAATATTTGTCTTACAAGGAGTTAAGACCTGGACTTGTATCCGGTTATTATTAGAGATAGACTAGTCCTAATCCTAATAGGACTCCACATGTAACCCGCCCCTTCAACATATATAAGGAGGGCAGGGCTCCCCAAAGAGGGACAAGCTACAAGCAAGAAGAAACAATCTTAGGGCTAGACACAAAGAGGAGAGTCGGTTTACGGCGACTCCCTCGTGATGATAATGAGACCTAGCCTCAAACAGCATGTAGGGTTTTTACCGGATGATGTTTCCCGGGGCCCGAAGCTGTTTAAATCCCTGTCTTGTGTTGCGTCTCTCGATTCCGCTCAACCCCTCTCAAGCTACCACATAGATGCGTTGGCCTCGCGACTAAGTCCTGACACTAAGGACATCTGACGTGTTAATTCCACGACAGTTGGCGCCCACCGTGGGGCAGGCGCACGGTGGTGTTGAGTTCTTGAAGGGATCTATCTCAGGGATCGAGATACTCGTGATTGACCGAAAGAAAAAAGAGCCAGCACGAAACGATCGCATGAGCCACCGGACAACCATAAGCAGAGCCGGTGAGTTTATTGAAATTATGGTTAACTTTGGAGCTGACATATACAGATCTGAAGACGAGAGATTAGATTTGCTGTTGTGTGCGTCGCCGTGTCCGTGCGTTTTCGCCGAGTCCGAGACGAGGTCTGCTTGCACGGGTGATTTATCAACGACGCCCTTACCCAAGACCGAGAGGGAGTTGATCTGCCGTACCTACGCGTACAAATCGCCCGGGCTGCAGCCTTTTTTAACCGAGACCAACAGGTGTCCTCGTATTTTTCTCCGCTGGATCATCTATCCGAACCAGCCGCTGTACGCCACTACCGGCCAGAAGCTTGGCCACGTCTCCCCATCCACTTACAGCTTCAAGTCCCGAGAGAATCGCCGCAAAGATCCAAGGGATAAAGAAACAATCATCATATGCGGAGATTGACTGAGGACTAGCAGGCAACAATTGAATAGAATATCTGTGGGAAGAGCTGCAAAGAGATTATAAGGTCTAGAAGCTAATCCAAAAGCTAGGGGACGTTTCCGTTAACCATCATACTACTACTGCCTGATGAGCACAAGGATCAAAGCTGCATTATTTAAAAGAGCACTACCATGTTCAAATCGGAGTTCTACTTCCTACGGGTAGGCACATGGATAAAAAAAGGGAGCACGATCCAGGAGAAAAACGACCTGCATATTGATTGATCAAGTCCACCACGACCCGGAGATGTATATAGTCGTCGCAGAGAACTCGGACGCCTCTGCCACCGTAGCGTGCCCGGTCGGCTTCTGCAGCAGGCTGCTCCGCCTCGCCGCACTGCCTCCGGGTCAAACCAACCCCGTGTTGCTTCCATTGGTGTCCCATATCTTGATCTGGCCGGGCCGCCTTATATTCATTCTGCACGGCCACGGCCCTGACCTGCTTCTGTCGCCAGGGTCGATGGCCGCTTCAATCTGAGTCGAGTGATGAGTCGACTGCGGCCTCGCTCAGCTGCTCCCGCTGCCGGATTTGGCCGACCCTGTCACCACGAGCCGCCGCTCCTTTCAAGGCCGCAGATGCTGCGATTTGGCATATTTGTTGCAAACGGGTATATGGCATCAACAAATCGTGGTTCAAGAAAGCAAACTGCTGGTCAATTATGTGACTATGGTTACTATTGCTATTCGTACAAGAGATATGGCAAAGGGCATTGTTCGCAGGATCAGGTGTGAAAATTCCTCCATGACAGCAGAAACCCAAACCAGTGTAAAGTACTAGCAAGGCAGGTACCAAATAATGGATGGGGCAAATATGCATATAATATTGCACGTCAGCGCGTTCGCACCAAGAGCAGAGACAAAGAAAAGCTCTGAAGACTTGCCGAACAAAAACAATCAGGTGCTATTTTTTCAACTCTTCTTTGGTGTAATTAAATATCATTGAAATGATTTTCTCCAAGGTATGTTGTTATGTACACAGGACAAATTAACTCGTGGCCATGGTACGATCCGGTCCTTGCGCGTCGGTGTTGGACGCCATGTCTGCATCCGCGCCACATTGACAAAAGCGCTGAATCGGCCGTGTCCGCGCCTCTCCAACCCACCGTTGCCGTGCCCGTCCGCGCCGTCTTAACTCGCCCGTCCACCTGCGAGACCGGTTCATGTATCACGCCGGATTACAACACGGAGGGCAACTTGTTCATCCGCACCGGCTTACCACGCCGTGACCGGTTCATCTTTATGTTCCCGCGGCCGACTCATCCGCGAGTGATTTCAACTTAACCTAGTGATCATCAACTCCATGGCGGATAATTTCTGGCCTAAACACATCAGGTGATATCCATCTAAAATATATTTTATTAGTGCATATTAATTTTGTCAAAGAGCAGTTTATCTTTGCCTTGGTCTGCAATATTGTATGCAGGGCAATTATTCATTATAAACGTGGTTTATACCATGGGTACGAAGCACGCGCTGGCAACGTCCTGCCCGGTGTTCGTCCGTGCCACATTACACGGTGAATGGACGCGTGCAAGACGTCGCCCTTACGGCCCGGTTTACATCAGCTTGCCGGGACCGTGCCTGCGTTTGACTCACCCATCCGAACCGGTTTACAACACCGTGGCCGGTTCATCTGTCCAAGCCACCTCTAATACTGTGGACGTCTCTACCGTCCATTTAGTGTGGCCTGGTCTACATCAACATACCAGGCCGCACCTGTCTGAATGAGAAAGTCACAGCTTGGGTAGCCCGGTTTTCTTTCAAAATGGAGGCAAATTATCATATACTATCAACCGCCATCTACACTAGATGGCTCAATGGGCAGGCGCACAAGTCGCCGCCACTACAGTTTGGTTAACTTCAAATCGCCAGTTGGAAGGAATCATTGGCCGAGTTGCTGACACGGCTCATACGGGATCATTTATAACCCGCCGCAGTCATCACAACCTTCTGTGGATTCACATCGTGTTATCAACACCAATGATATACAAGTTATGCCGGTTTATATCACGGTCAAATATGGAGAGTTTCAAGCCAACTCCTCGAGTCACCTTGAGACTCGGGGGCTACGATGACATGACTAAGCAAATCTTGCCAGCTTCAGCAAATTTAAGAACCCCAGGACGATGGAGGGAAAGATAACCCGGTCCCGGAGGCTACTGTTATTTGAAGGCCGTCAGAAAATTTCCGGCTTAGTAAGTATATGACAGTTACAAAATCCCGGCTCAATGAAGAAGTTCCGGATCATCAGAAAGGATTCCGGTCTAAAATCTGGCTCAAGGGAAGTCAGTCTCACTGATGCTCTCAAGTATCCGGTTTACAATCCGATTCAAGGGAAATATATTCTCCCACAAAGCTTTGAAGCTCTCAATATCCAGTTCAAAATCCCGGTTCAAGAAGGATTTATCTCTTGCAAAAAGTTAAAGGGTGCCAAAGAGGACCTGCTGCCATGAAGCGCGGTCCAAACATGGGTATCATGCCTTATTGGCTTATCATATTATTGGTCACTTGGGGGCTTGGTCGTATCCGAACCATAGCCACGCCTCTTGATCGGCCTAGTGCCACAACATCACTTGGGGGCTTGGTCGTGTCCGAACCAATGCAACACCTTTTGATAGGCGAAAGCCACCAGATCACTTGGGGACATGGTCAAGTCTGAACCAGTCACGCCTCTTGATCGGCCTAAGGCCATAGAGTCACTTGGGGGCTTGGTCGAACCCGAACCATTGCCACGCCACTTGATCGGCATAATGCCACGGTTTCAGTTGGGGACCTGGCTGACTTGAACCATAGCTACACCTTATTGGGAGCTTGGTCGTGTCCGACCATGGTAACACCATCCGATCGGCTCAAGAAAGCCTCTTTTTGCAAACGGTCTTATCATTGCCTTTGTTTCCATATTTTTTCATAACTGTTATTTGATTTTTGTTGCGCTTTTAAACCGACATTGTTAATCCGTTTCAAACTGTCAATTACAAATTGGCGGAACACGGTCAAATCCTAATCCGGAGACTATCTGCCCGGTTTGATTTTATGTTGCCATCTTATTATGGAGTAAACCGGTGTTCATTAACCCGGCTTGACTTTCAGTTACAAATTGTCAGTACATGATCAAATCATAATCCGGAGACTATCCGCCCGGTCTGGTTTGACTACGAGTCGCCAGTATTATATATGGTTAAACCGGTGTTTATCACAACCCGGTACGGTTTTATCATAAACCGACACAGTATGAAAGAAGTTATCATTACTCAAGATTGGGGTTATCACCCTTACTACAGAAAGTTGGTAAACCAATGATGTGATTCAATGTCACAGAGCCAGGTTGAATAAAGCATGATGAGAAATTATCCGGTGTTTATTAAACCGACATGGTTTTAAGATGATAACTCGCTAGTATATGATGAGAAATTATCCGGTGTTTGTTAACCCGGCCTGGCTTTGGACTATAAGTCACCAGTACCTATTTGGATTGCGCCATTGGAATCATGCGCTTATAAATCTTTGGGTTATATTATTTAAATAGCCAAACTTGGCTGAATTTTCATTATGATATGGAATGAATAAGGTTTTTCATACCAGATTATGTTATCTTTAATAGCCAACACGGCTGGATTTTTATTATGGTTATCAAACACCAATATTATAATTGAGGTTTTCAACGTCGCTTTTAGCGCAATGGTTATCATATTATTAATGGATATGATTTATTCTACAATTGAAGGAATAGTCCCGAGTCGCTGCAGGCTTACGACCCGGCACTTGGGGGCTACATTATTTAAATTGAGATTACATCAAATGTGCAAGTCTCATGTCGCTGCAAGCATGCACCATGACACTTGG
Source organism: Aegilops longissima (assembly GCA_021605205.1). Lineage (NCBI taxonomy): Eukaryota > Viridiplantae > Streptophyta > Magnoliopsida > Poales > Poaceae > Aegilops > Aegilops longissima. The sequence goes on from CM038678.1 coordinate 788,481,791, forward strand.
GGGCTAATGCAAAGTAATTTTTTTCTCATATTATTGAAGACCCGACTCATCACATTATAATGAGTCGGCCGTTGGGGGCTACCAATTGCTCCTGTCAACAATTCAAGGTACACAAATTTTCATCTATTATTGAAGAGATCCACTGCTTAGTTGGTAAAGCACAAAGCTCTCAACCTTGTGGACGTAGGTTCACACCCCATGATGGGGGTTACATTATATGATGTTCTTTTAAAAGAAGTATATATAAAGTACCAGCTCAATATTATCTTACTGAGCCGGCCCTTGGGGGCTACACGTTGCTGTTCAAATCTACATGATTATATTTATAAAGTCCCTGCTCATTATTGCATAATGACCCGGCCCTTGGAGGCTACACTGGTTGAAGTTTTTATGAGCATAAGGCAATTACAAGTCCCAGGTCGCTGCAAGCATGACAACTCGGAACTTGGGGGCTACTTATGTGGAATATTCAGTTTATGACTAATGATTGAGATGAACAAACCGGATTTCTTCTTTGGTTGCAACACTTATATTGGAGCAAGTCTTAAGCTATCACTATGTTCTCCTCTTAAGACTTGGGGGCTACAGGTATTATGCATATATAAAGAGGAACATCTTCAAATTCTCAGTTTTGAGCAAATCAGGAAGATCAATTACATGACCCGGTGTCAAACAACAATTATGACTTGACATCATCAGTCTTTATAACCCGGAGTTTTTGGGTAATGATAAACCGGCAAGTTTTATATTTTCAAGCCGGCTGCATATCAGATGAGTATTTGAAGACCAAAATTATGTAACCCGATGCCTTGGAAGCCGACTCAAGTGGATTATTCTTCACAATATTTTTCGGTGAGAAACCAACATCATCAAATTGATTGTGAAGCTGGTCTATTGACCCGGATTTTCTAGAAGGAGGAAATGACAAAGGACTTAAGGACGATGAGGTGCCGGTCTACAAGAATTCTTAACCTAGAGCACAACCTGCCAAATTTGTTCTAGTGTTTATTTTGCGGCATAAGTTTACCATGGATAAATCCAAGCTAAACTTGGAGGCTAATATCGGGGATATACCCCGCGGTGTAAACCGGCCGGAAGTTAACCCGGCCAGACTTGGCGGTTTATTTGAGACCCCGCTGATACTTGGCGGTTCGCCGACGACCCGTTTGGACCTGGCGGTTCACGACTCATTGGTAATCCGGCAAGCGGGTGCGAGGAGCAACAAGACCTGGTGGCCCAACGGGCGGTTCATGAAGGCCGGTTCATACTATGGTGGGCCGGTTTAAGAGGAAAGGCATAAGGAATATTTGTCTTACAAGGAGTTAAGACCTGGACTTGTATCCGGTTTGTATTAGAGATAGACTAGTCCTAATCCTAATAGGACTCCACATGTAACCCGCCCCTTCAACATATATAAGGAGGGGCAGGGCTCCCCAAAGAGGGACAAGCTACAAGCAAGAAGAAACAATCTTAGGGCTAGACACAAAGAGGAGAGTCGGTTTACGGTGACTCCCTCGTGATGATAATGAGACCTAGCCTCAAACAGCATGTAGGGTTTTTATCGGATGATGTTTCCCGGGGCCCGAAGCTGTCTAAATCCCTGTCTTGTGTTGCGTCTCTCGATTCCGCTCAACCCCTCTCAAGCTACCACATAGATGCGTTGGCCTCGCGACTAAGTCCTGACACTAAGGACATCTGACGTGTTAATTCCACGACAACAAGTCAAGTGGAGCTTACAAAGCCTCATTTGAAGCTCCCACATCATCAAGTGAGAAACAAACCTTAAATGAAGAATTGAGCCTAATGGTGAAGAACTTCAACAAATTATACAAGAGTAGAAGCAAGGAAAGAAGTTCCAACTCAAGGTCCTACAATGACAAAAGATCTTCCAGTCGAGAGCGAAATTGCTACAAATTTGGAAGACCCGGACACTATTCAATGAGTGTACGGCTCCCTACAGAAGAAGAGAAGATTCACCTAAGAGGATAAGTAGAAGAGAAGAATCACCGCCAAGAGAGAGAAGGAGTAGAGATGATCGTTATGAACGAAGAACATCCCGGAGAAGCAAGGATTCGGAAAGGAAGGACAAGTCATCAAGGAGCTACACAAAACGAAGACATCAAGCTCATGTTGGTGAATGGGTATCCGGTTCTGACTCTGAACATCACTTCGAGAGAAGCTATCACTCCGACTACGAACATACTCAAGATGAAGGTGTTGCCGGTCTAGCACTTGTGTCAACCAAATCCCACGACATATTTGATTCACCAAATGAAGGACTTGGAAGATGCTTCATGGCTAAAGGCCCAAAGGTAACACACCCCGAGTATGTTGATTTCAATAGTGATGAAGATGACTTGCTAGGTAATGATGATTTACTTATTGACAACTCTATGATGAAACGTCAATTAATCATGCTAATCAAGATAAAACGAATGACGATGATAAGGAGAAGATTGAGCTCCTAACTAAAGAACTAAACACTCTCAAGTTAGCTCATGAAACTATCTTAGGGGATCATCGAGAACTTTTAAGGACTCATGAGAAGTTACGCTTTAAAAAGCTCAACCTTGATCAAGAGCATGAGTTCTTAAAGGCAATCAATGATGATCTTCGCAAGAAAAGTTCTTCTTACATTGCCAAGCGTTTACTCTTATCTACTTACATGCCTCAAGTCAAGTCTAGTAACAAAAACAAGAAGGATTCTTCCTCTAGTAGTAACAATTATCATGCTAAATCCAATGTTGTTACTTCTAGTAGTTCTCTTGATTACACTAATGATTCTCTCAGCCAAGTTACACTTGAGCAAGAAAATATTTTATTGAAGGGAATCATAGATAAAGGTGTTTACAAGAGCCTTGCCGGGAGTAAGCAATTCGAGGAAATTGTACGCAAGCAAGGAAGGCACCGGAAGAACCAATGTGTTGGTTTTGAATGAAAGTTCAATACCAATGGAGTTGAGTGGGAAGAAGATCAATACCCCAAGACGAAGTTTGTTCCTCAACAAGAGAAGTATGAGCCTACTTCCTTCAAAGGGACACAAGCTCAAGATGATCTTCCACCACAAGACCACAAGCAAAAAGGCAAGGATGAGCTTCAAGAGGAGATTGATGCATTTGAAGAAGCTCCCAAGGCCTTGGTCAAGTGGACTCCCAAGACTACGTCAAGCTCTACTTCATCAAGTATTACTACAACTCCAAGGATTCCCATCAACATGGTGTGGATCCCGAAGAAGAAGAACTAGAGAGTTCTTGAGGGTGACTCTGCCAACATTCTTCACTCATATCATTTTGGCAAGGACAAGTCCAATCAACTTTCACATCTTGCACTAGTTTAAGGAGTCACAAACCCTCTTGTTGGTAAGACAAGGGACAAGGTAACCTAATGCTTTCATAGACATCATCTTGTGTGTGCATCACTCTATATCTATGGATATCCTTGTTTGTTCCTTGTGGGACTAACCCGTGTAGGTATTGAAAGTGCAACTCACACCAAAGGATTGCTCCAAATGATCTACATCAACATTGAGCATCCACATCTTCAACACCTACATGAAGTCATCATTGACAAAACCCAAGGTTAGTTCATCCCTCTATAGTGGGGATCTCACATCTATGGGGAGATTTACTCTAAGAATTTAGTTAAACCAACTCTAATGGTGTGAACACATCAATGCATTATGTAAAAGTGGTAACCCCACTTGAGCTTAAACGATGAGTATGACCTATGACCAAATGGTCTCATTTGACTCCTAAGTCAATATACTCATATATAGATGACCTAGTCATCGCCAATTGCTTGATAGATGCTAGAATTGGTTGTGCATGCTTTGCCACATATTTCATTTGTCATTTTATTGTGTGAGCATGCTGATTGCATATTTTACTCATTTGAGGACATCCACTTGTAGTTTTGCTTGTTTGGCTTCCTTTTCTTTTGGCCAAGTGGATGGACAAGATTGCCTAAGAACCTTCTCTAGATATCTATGTTTTTCTTGTCTCAAACTCTATTCATGCTACATCACAAAATTTGATCAAGTCAGATTCGAACCGCTCTGTGTGAGGAGCACTCGGAGTCCCCGATTCGTCATAGACTTAAACTTCCAAAACTTCTGTGTGCGTTCCGGTCTGACCGATTCTTCCATTTCGGTCATACCGAGATCACTAAGTCGATCTAGGTTTTCAATCTCGGTGCAACCGATTTGAACATTTCGGTCTCACCGAGTTGCAGTAAATGCTTGCAGTAATGCATCTCGGTGCCACCAAGTTGTTCCACTCGGTCACACCGACAGGGTCGGGCTATATATACCCAAGGGCAAAAAATTTGGAAATTTCTCCGACAGTTTCACCCGCACTCAGCCCACTCTGCCTCCACGGTCTCCGGATCGTTCTCCTCATCGCCAACCGCCTCCCGCCGCTGGTCTCCGCCGACGTCAACGGGAATCTCCACCGCTGTTGCCGCCGTAGCGAGTCCATCGCTGAGCTAGGGTATGGACTAAATCACTGTGCTATCCCTATCTGATTCCTAGCACATTGTGTTCGTCATGAATCTTGGCACAACTGAAACTATCTCATCTAGTCAAAACTATCCGTAGATTAGGTTTGGATTGAAAATTTAGGGTTAGGTTTCCGCCGAAACCATCTCGGACCCACCGAGTTGTAGAAATCTGTTCCACCGATTTGGCCAAGGTCATTGCACTTGTGATTCTCGGTTTGACCGAGAATTGCAAATCGGTGTGACCGAGTTCATAACTTTGTGAAACCCTAGGAGTCTCGGTGCCACTGAACTGTGACTCGGTCTGACCGAGTTCACTAGTTTAGGTTCCTAAAGCTACTTCGGTATCACCGAGTTCACAAATCGGTTGATCCGAAATGCTTTCTGTGGAAAACTACAACTAAGTTTTTTACTCAATCTTTTGCAAAAACCTTTGTATTTTGTGATGCTTAACCCCTCTATCTCATCTACATCTATTCATAGGGTCAGCAGTCAGTGTTTGCAACATGTCTGATCAAAGTGACAACCAGAACAGGGAAGAGGAGCAGGTTCCTATGAGTGAGGGCACTAGTCCCTCTAGATCCTCAGATGAGGGCAGCAGGAGCACCCCAAGCAACTTAACCAAAGCTACCACCAGGAACTGGAAGAAGAAAACCTCAGACTCTGAGGATGAAGACTATGTGGCAGAAGAGGATGAAGCCACCTCCAGGAAAGTGCTCAAGAAGGTGTATGGCACTACTGCAGCCACCAAGCCAGGTCTGAACAAGAAAGTCCCTGCCAAGAGGACTCCTATGCTGAAAGTCAGAGCATCAACTCAGGAAACTGAGAGATCAGAACCCAAGGAGCCAGAAGTTGTTGAAAAGAAGAGGAAGGAAAGGGCCAAGAAGACCATGGCCAGGGTTGTTGGGAAGCCTTCCATGATGGAAGAGGAAGAAGAAGAGGCTGCTGCACCAGCTCCCAAAGCTAAGAAGCTCATGGGTGATGCCATCAGGTCAGGGGATGCTTCATCAAAGCCCAAAGAAGCACCTAAGGCTGCTTCCAAGCCCAAGACTGCACCGAAGAGGAATACCAGGAACATCCCAGCTGCTGAAAAGAACAAGGCCCCAGTGCCTGAAGTTTTTGCAGAAGAAGAAGAAGATGAAGAGCATATTGTGAGAAAGTTGAAGCCTAAAATTCCAGATCATAACGATGCTCATCCTGTTGCTGAGAACATGAAGCTGAGAAAGGATGCAGGACTCAGACAGTGGAGGTTGACTAATCCTTATGCAGTCAGGAGGAGAACTGCTGTGGACTACAGGTTCCATACAAAGGAACAGCAGGATTTCTTTGAGACTGTGCTGCTGGACAAGAAACCAATAGTCTGTGATATGAGATGGGTAGATTGGAAATACATCAAGGAAAATGAGGAACACTACCCAGGAGTGTTTGACAATTTCAAGGGTTGTGGAGTGGATAACTTTGTTGGGCAGAAGCTCACAAAGTGGAATGATGAACTATAATGCAATTCTACTCCACAACACACTTCTATCTGTTGGGGAACGTAGTAATTTCAAAAAAAATCCTACGCACACGCAAGATCATGGTGATGGCATAGCAACGAGAGGGGAGAGTATTGTCCACGTACCCTCGTAGACCGTAAGCGGAAGCGTTATGACAACGCGGTTGATGTAGTCGTACGTCTTCATGATCCGACCGATCCAAGTACCGAACGTACGGCACCTCCGAGGTCAGCACACGTTCAGCTCGATGACGATCCCCGGGCTCCGATCCAGCAAAGCGTCGGGGATGAGTTCCGTCAGCACGACGGCGTGGTGACGATGATGATGCTCCACCGGCGCAGGGCTTCGCCTAAGCTCCGTGGCGATATGACCGAGGTGGAATATGGTGGAGGGGGGCACCGCACACGGCTAAGGAACGATCCGTAGATCAACTTGTGTGTTATGGGGTGCCCCCTGCCCCCGTATATAAAGGAGGGAGGGGGAGGTGCGGCCGGCCCCAAGGGGTGCGCCTGGAGGAGTCCTACTCCCACCGGGAGTAGGACTCCCCCCTCTTGCCTTGTTGGAGAAGGAAAGGGGAGGGAAGAGGAAGGGCGCTGCCCCCTCTCCTTGTCCTATTCGACTAGGGGGGGGGGCGCGCCTGCCCCTCGGCAGGCCCTCCTCTTCTCCCTCATGGCCCACTAAGGCCCATTATCCCCCGGGAGGGTTCTGGTAACCCCCCGGTAAAATCCCGATTTCACCCGGAACCATTCCGATATCCAAATATAGGCTTCCAATATATCAATCTTTATGTTTCGACCATTTCGAGACTCCCCTTCATGTCCGTGATCACATCCGGGACTCCGAACAAACTTCGGTACATCAAAACTTATAAACTAATAATAAAACTGTCATCGTAACGTTAAGCGCGCGGACCCTACGGGTTCGAGAACTATGTAGACATGACCTAGAACTATTCTCGGTCAATAACCAATAGCGGAACCTGGATGCCCATATTGGTTCCTACATATTCTACGAAGTCGGTCAAACCGCATAACGACATACGTTGTTCCCTTTGTCATCGGTATATTACTTGCCCGAGATTCGATCGTCGGTATCCAATACCTAGTTCAATCTCGTTACCGGCAAGTCTCTTTACTCGTTCCGTAATACATCATCTCGTAACTAACTTATTAGTTGCAATGCTTGCAAGGTTTATGTGATGTGTATTACCGAGAGGGCCCAGAGATACCTCTCCGACAATCGGAGTGACAAAACCTAATCTCAAATACGCCAACCCAACATGTACCTTTGGAGACACCTGTAGTACTCCTTTATAATCGCCCGATTCGTTGTGACGCTTTGGTAGCACCAAAGTGTTCCTCCGTAAACGGAGTTGCATAATCTCATAGTTACAGGAACATGTATAGGTCATGAAGAAAGCAATAGCACTATACTAAACGATCAAGTGCTAGGCTAACAGAATGGTCATGTCAATCACATCATTCTCCTAATGATGTGATCCCATTAATCAAATAACAACACATGTCTATGGTTAGGAAACATAACCATCTTTGATTAATGAGCTAGTCAAGTAGAGGCATACTAGTGACTATATGTTTGTCTATGTATTCACACATGTATCATGTTTCCGGTTAATACAATTCTAGCATGAATAATAAACATTTATCATGATATGAGGAAATAAATAATAACTTTATTATTGCCTATAGGGCGTATTTCCTTCAGTCTCCCACTTGCACTAGAGTCAGTAATCTAGATTACACAGTAATGATTCTAACACCCATGGAGTCTTGGTGCTGATCATGTTTTGCTCGTGGAAGAGGCTTAGTCAACGGGTCTGCAACATTCAGATCCGTATGTATCTTGCAAATCTCTATGTCTCCCACCTGGACTTGGTCCCGGATGGAATTGAAGCGTCTCTTGATATGCTTGGTCCTCTTGTGAAATCTGGATTCCTTTGCCAAGGCAATTGCACCATATTGTCACGAAAGATCTTCATTGGTCCCGATGCACTAGGTATGACACCTAGATCGGAAATGAACTCTTTCATCCGACTCCTTCATTTGCTGCTTCAAGTAGCTATGTACTCCGCTTCACATGTAGATCCCGCCATGACGCTTTGTTTAGAACTGCACCAACCGACAGCTCCACCGCTTAATAAAAACACGATCCGGTTTGCGATTTAGAATCGTCCGGATCAGTGTCAAAGCTTGCATCGACGTAACCATTTACGACTAGCTCTTTGTCACCTCCATATACGAGAAACATATCCTTAGTCCTTTTCGTATTTCAGATGTTCTTGACCGCTGTCCAAAGGATCCACCCTGGATTACTTTGGTACCTTCCTGCCAAGCTTATTGCTAAGCATACGTCAGGTCTAGTACACAACATTGCATACATGATAGAGCCTATGGCTGAAGCATAGGAACATCTTTCATTTTCTCTATCTTCTGCTGTGGTCGGGCATTGAGTCGACTCAATTTCACACCTTGTAACACAGGTAAAAATCCTTTCTTTGCCTGATCCATTTTGAACTTTTTCAAAACTTTATCAAGGTATGTGCTTTGTGAAAGTCCAATTAAGCGTCTTGATCTATCTCTATAGATCTTGATGCCCAATATGTAAGCAGCTTCACCGAGGTCTTTCATTGAAAAACTTTTATTCAAGTATCCTTTTATGCTATCCAGAAATTCTATATCATTTCCAATCAATAATATTTCGTCCACATATAATATCAGAAATGCTACAGAGCTCCCACTCACTTTCTTGTAAATACAGGCTTCTCCAAAAGTCTCAGATAAAACCATATGCTTTGATCACACTATCAAAGCGTTTATTCCAACTCCGAGAGGCTTGCACCAGACCATAAATTGATCGCTGGAGCTTGCACACTTTGTTAGCACCTTTTGGATCAACAAAACCTTCTGGTTGCATCATATACAACTCTTCTTCTAGAAATCCATTCAAGAATGCAGTTTTGACATCCATTTGCCAAATTTCATAATCATAAAATGAAGCAATTGCTAACATGATTCGGACAGACTTAAGCATCGCTACGGGTCAGAAAGTCTCATCGTAGTCAACCCCTTGAACTTGTCGAAAACCTTCCGCAACAAGTCGAGCTTTATAGACAGTTACATTACCATCAGCGTCAGTCTTCTTCTTAAAGATCCATTTATTCTCAATGGCTTGCCGATCATCGGGCAAGTCAATCAAAGTCCATACTTTGTTCTCATACATGGATCCTATCTCAGATTTCATGGCTTCCAGCCATTTTGCGGAATCTGGGCTCACCATCGCTTCTTCATAGTTTGTAGGTTCGCCATGGTCAAGTAACATGACTTCCATAATAGGATTACCGTACCACTCTGGTGCAGATCTTATTCTAGTTGACCTACGTAGTTCAGTAGAAACTTGATCTGAAGTTTCATGATCAATATCATTCGCTTCCTCACTAATTGGTGTAGTTGTCACAGGAACCGGTTCTTGTGATGAACTATTTTCCAATAAGGGAGCAGATACAGTTATCTCATCAAGTTCTACTTTCCTCCACTCACTTCTTTCGAGAGAAACTCCTTTTCTAGAAAGGATCCGAATTTAGCAACGAAAATCTTGCCCTCAGATCTGTGATAGAAGGCGTACCCAATAGTCTCTTTTGGGTATCCTATGAAGACACATTTCTCCGATTTAGGTTCGAGCTTATCTGGTTGAAGTTTCTTCACATAAGCATCGCAGCCCCAAACTTTAAGATACGACAACTTTAGTTTCTTGCTAAACCATAGTTCATAAGGTGTCGTTTCAACGGATTTTGATGGTGCCCTATTTAACGTGAATGCGGCCGTCTCTAAAGCATAACCCCAAAACGATAGCGGTAAATCAGTAAGAGACATCATAGATCACACCATATCTAGTAAAGTACGATTACGACGTTCGGACACACCATTTCGTTGTGGTGTTCCGGGTGGCGTGAGCTGCGAAACTATTCCGCATTGTTTCAAATGCAAACCAAACTCGTAACTCAAATATTCTCCTCCACGATCAGATCGTAGAAATTTTATTTTCTTGTTACGATGATTTTCCACTTCACTCTGAAATTCTTTGAACTTTTCAAATGTTTCAGACTTATGTTTCATCAAGTAGATATACCCATATCTGCTCAAATCATCTGTGAAGGTGAGAAAATAACGATACCTGCCGCGTGCCTCAACATTCATTGGACCACAAACATCAGTATGTATGATTTCCAACAAATCAGTTGCTCGCTCCATAGTTCCGGAGAACGGCGTTTTAGTCATCTTTCCCATGAGGCACCGTTCGCAAGTACCAAGTGATTCATAATCAAGTGATTCCAAAAGCCCATCAAGATGGAGTTTATTCATGCGTTTTACAATCGATATGACCCAAACGGCAAGTGCCACAAATAAGTTGCACTATCATTATCAACTCTGTATCTTTTGTTTCAACACTATGAATATGTGTATTACTACTATCGAGATTCAATAAAATAGACCACTCTTCAAGGGTGCATGACCATAAAAGATATTATTCATATAAATAGAACAACCATTATTCTCTCGACTTAAATGAATAACCGCCTCGCATCAAACAAGATCCAGATATAATGTTCATGCTTAACGCTGGCACCAAATAACAATTATTTAGGTCTAAAACTAATCCCGATGGTAGATGTAGAGGTAGCGTGCCGACCGCGATCACATCGACTTTGGAACCATTTCCCACGCGCATCGTCACCTCGTCCTTAGCCACTCTTTGCTTAATCCGTAGTTCCTGTTTGAGTTGCAAATATTAGCAATGAACCAGTATCAAATACCGGTACTATGCGAGTATTAGTAAGGTACACATCAATAACATGTATATCACATATACCTTTGTTCACTTTGCCATCCTTCTTATCCGCCAAATACTTGGGGCAGTTCCGCTTCGAGGTCCATCTGCTTGCGGTAGAAGCACTCGCCTCGTGCTTAGGTCCGGACTTGGGTTTCTTCTCTTGAGCAGCAACTTGTTTGCTGTTCTTCTTGAAGTTCCTTCTTCTTCCCTTTGCCCTTTTCTTGAAACTGGTGGTCTTGTTAACCATCATCACTTGATGCTCCTTTTTGATTTCTACTTCCGCGGCTTTTAGCATTGCGAAGAGCTCGGGAATAGACTTGTCCATCCCTTGCATATTATATTTCATCACGAAGCTCTTGTAGCTTGGTGGCGTGATTGAAGAATTCTGTCAATGACACTATCATCGTGAAGATTAACTCCCAGTTGAATCAAGTGATTATTATACCCAGACATTTTGAGTATGTGTTCACCGACGTAACTATTCTCCTCCATCTTGCAGCTATAGAACTTATTGGAGACTTCATATCTCTCAATCCGGGCATTTGCTTGAAATATTAACTTCAACTCCTGGAACATCTCATATGCTCCATGACGCTCAAAACGTCGTTGAAGGCCCGGTTCTAAGCCGTAAAGCATGGCACACTGAACTATCGAGTAGTCATCAGCTTTGCTCGCCAGACGTTCTTAACGCCGCCGGTTGCATCAAGAGCAGGCCTGGCACCCAACGGTGCTTCCAGGATGTAATTCTTACGTGCAGCAATGAGGATAATCCTCAGATTACGGACCCAGTCCGTGTAATTGCTACCATCATCTTTCAACTTTGCTTTCTCAAGGAACGATTAAAATTCAGCGGAACAACAGACGAGCCATCTATCTACAGTAAACATAGACAAGCAAAATACTATCGGTACTAAGTTCATGATAAATTTAAGTTCAATTAATCATATTACTTAAGAACTCCCACTTAGATAGACATCTCTCTAGTCATCTAAGTGATTACGTGATCCAAATCAACTAAATCATGTCCGATCATCACGTGAGATGGAGTAGTTTCAATGGTGAACATCACTATGTTGATCATATCTACTATATGATTCACGTTCGACCTTTCGGTCTCCGTGTTCCGAGGCCATATCTGTATATGCTAGGCTCGTCAAGTTTGACCTGAGTATTCCGCGTGTGCAACCCCTGTTCAAGAATTCGTCCGATTAACCAGTTAACTTGCCGATTAATCCCAACCCGTAGGGTCACCGAGTAGCCTATAAACCGATAAATCATCTGATTAATTGATTAAATGGCCGATTAACTTGCCGATTAGCCTATTAATCCCCTACTCGCTAGCCAACCGAGCAGCTACCAGTTAACGATTTCTTCAACAATGTGTGCAACTGTTTTGCACCCGTTGTATTTGAACGTAGAGCCTATCACACCCGATCATCACGTGGTGTCTCAGCACGAAGAACTTTCTTAACGGTGCATACTCAGGGAGAACACTTCTTGATATTTAGTGAGAGATCATCTTATAATGCTACCGTCAATCAAAGCAAGATAAGATGCATAAAGGATAAACATCACATGCAATCAATATAAGTGATATGATATGGCCATCATCATCTTGTACTTGTGATCTCCATCTCCGAAGCACCGTCGTGATTACCATCATCACCGGCGCGACACCTTGATCTCCATCGTAGCATCGTTGTCGTCTCGCCAACTATTGCTTCTACGACTATCGCTACCGCTTAGAGATAAAGTAAACAATTACATGGCGTTTGCATTTCATACAATAAAGCGACAACCATATGGCTCCTGCCAGTTGCCGATAACTCGGTTACAAAACATGATCATCTCATACAATAAAATATAGCATCACGTCTTGACCATATCACATCACAACATGCCCTGCAAAAACAAGTTAGACGTCCTCTACTTTGTTGTTGCAAATTTTACGTGGCTGCTACGGGCTGAGCAAGAACCGTTCTTACCTACGCATCAAAACCACAATGATAGTTTGTCAAGTTGGTGTTGTTTTAACCTTCGCAAGGACCGGGCGTAGCCACACTCGATTCAACTAAAGTGAGAGAGACAGACACCCGCCAGTCACCTTTAAGCAACGAGTGCTCGCAGCGGTGAAACCAGTCTCGCGTAAGCGTACGCGTAATGTCGGTCCGGGCCGCTTCATCTCACAATACCACCGAACCAAAGTATGACATGCTGGTAAGCAGTATGACTTGTATCGCCCACAACTCACTTGTGTTACACTCGTGCATATAACATCAACCATAAAACCAGGCTCGGATGCCACTGTTGGGGAACGTAGTAATTTCAAAAAAAATTCCTACGCACACGCAAGATCATGGTGATGGCATAGCAACGAGGGGAGAGTATTGTCCACGCACCCTCGTGAGACCGTGGCGGAAGCGTTATGACAACGCGGTTGATGTAGTCGTACGTCTTCACGATCCGACCGATCCAAGTACCGAACGTACGGCACTTCCGAGTTCAGCACACATTCAGCTCGATGACGATCCCCGGGCTCCGATCCAGCAAAGCGTCGGGGATGAGTTCCGTCAGCACGACGGCGTGGTGACGATGATGATGCTCCACCGGCGCAGGGCTTCGCCTAAGCTCCGCGACGATATGACCGAGGTGGAATATGGTGGAGGGGGGCACCACACACGGCTAAGGAACGATCTGTAGATCAACTTGTGTGTTATGGGGTGCCCCCTGCCCCCGTATATAAAGGAGGGAGGGGGAGGTGCGGCCGTCCCCTAGGTGTGCGCCTGGAGGAGTCCTACTCCCATCGGGAGTAGGACTCCCCTCTGCCTTGTTGGAGAAGGAAGGGGAGGGAAAGAGGAAGGGCGCGCCCCTCTCCTTGTCCTATTCGGACTAGGGGAGGGGCGCGCCTGCCCCGGCCGCCCTCCTCTTCTCCCTCATGGCCCACTAAGGCCCATTATCCCCGGAGGGTTCCGGAACCCCGGTGTTCCAAAATCCGATTTCACCCGAACCATTCCGATATCCAAATATAGGCTTCCAATATATCAATCTTTATGTTTCGACCATTTCGAGACTCCTCGTCATGTCCGTGATCACATCCGGGACTCCGAACAAACTTCGGTACATCAAAACTTATAAACTCATAATAAAACTATCATCGCAACGTTAAGCGTGCGGACCCTACGGGTTCGAGAACTATGTAGACATGACCTAGAAATATTCTCGGTCAATAACCAATAGCGGAACCTGGATACCCATATTGGTTCCTACATATTCTACGAAGATCTTTATCGGTCAAACCGCATAACGACATACGTTGTTCCCTTTGTCATCGGTATGTTACTTGCCCGAGATTCGATCGTCGCTATCCAATACCTAGTTCAATCTCGTTACCGGCAAGTCTCTTTACTCGTTCCGTAATACATCATCTCGTAACTAACTTGTTAGTTGCAATGCTTGCAAGGCTTATGTGATGTGTATTACCGAGAGGGCCCAGAGATACCTCTCCGACAATCGGAGTGACAAAACCTAATCTCGAAATACGCCAACCCAACATGTACCTTTGGAGACACCTGTAGTACTCCTTTATAATCACCCGATTCGCCAGACGTTTGGTAGCACCAAAGTGTTCCTCCGTAAACGGAGTTGCATAATCTCATAGTTACAGAACATGTATATGTCATGAAGAAAGCAATAGCAATATACTAAACGATCAAGTGCCAGGCTAACGGAATGGGTCATGTCAATCACATCATTCTCCTAATGATGTGATCCCATTAATCAAATAACAACACATGTCTATGGTTAGGAAACATAACCATCTTTGATTAATGAGCTAGTCAAGTAGAGGCATACTAGTGACTATATGTTTGTCTATGTATTCACACATGTATCATGTTTCCGGTTAATACAATTCTAGCATGAATAATAAACATTTATCATGATATGAGGAAATAAATAATAACTTTATTATTGCCTCTAGGGCATATTTCCTTCACTATCGAGATGACAGAATAGTTTGGATGTCTGAAGGTAAAAGGTACCAGTCTACTATTGAAGAATGGGCCAATCTGATCAATGCACCAATGGAGAAAGAGGATGACTTGGATGTCTATGCCAAGAAGAAAATGGATCACAACACCATGGCACACATGTACATTTCCTTCTGTCAGGACTGCCAACCATCAACTGGATCCTCAGGCACACACTCTAGCCCAAGTCAGGTGATCAGAACATGATCAGAGGCCATGCTATTAATCTGCTACACTTATTTGATGTGCCTCAAAAGTTCAAGGTCATGAGCCTCATTGTTGAAACTATCAAGAGGACAGTTGCAGACCAGAAGAGAAGTTGTGGTATGCGCCATAGATCCAGGAGCTGATTAACTCCAAGATGGGCACTGGCACTTACTTGTTGGACAAGAAACACATGCCTATCTATCGAGACTTTGAGGACAACCAAGTGGTTATGGATGAAAATGAACCATCTTTAGTGCAAGCACAAGCAAAGAAGGAGAAGGCAAGGACTGAGAAGGATGCCAAGATGCCAACAATTGATGAGGCATCTGAGTACTTCCTGAAGAGCAAACAGGACTAGCTTGGTTACTTGATAGCATCCACTCTAAGGATTGAGAAAGGGTTGGCCACCCTGACTCAAAACCAGGAGAGCCTGGAGAGGATCATGGAGCAGAAGTTCTATGACTTGGATGTGAAAGTAACTAAGATCCAATCTATTGTTGAGCAACTCCAAGATGACATATAGGAGAGGAAGGGCAAGACAACCACTGAGGCATTTGCTAGAGTGCCTAGAGCTCAGAGATCAGCTGCTGTGCCAGTGACAGACACAAGAGCAACATCATCTGCACCTGCTACAGCTTCAGTGCCACCAGCTCCAGCATCTACTCCACAAGCTCCAACTTCATCAACTGATGCCTTCGTCCGTGGAGTCTTATCTACACCACCACATCAAGACCAATCCTGAGAGACGACATAGTACTATGCATTTTCTAGGAACTTTTTGGTAACTTGTTGCCAAAGGGGGAGAAAAATGTATAGATCATAGGCTTCGAGAAAGAGAGTTTGCTTTTGTTCTCTCTTGTCTTTGTGGTTGAAATTTATTTGCATTCGCTTGCTTGAGATACTTTATTGCCTGTGTGATACAATGATGATCATGTGTTTGATCATATGCTACATTAATGCTTGTTGGATGACATTATCCTTTTTATCTCTATATGATCATTCACTTTGCTTGGTGATGAGTGCATGTATTTTGATTATTATCATTTTGAGCGCTCCGCCAAGATGTATGTGACATGGGAGAGTAAATCATGAACCTAACTCTATGTGCGTTTGCAGTCCAAAGCAAATCTTAAACTATGCATAAATTTAGGGGGAGCTCTCACATTTCACATACTTCTCAAAGCGACGATGTTTTTTCAATCTTATTATCATTTGTCGAAGCTTTGATCTATATGTTGTCATCAATTACCAAAAAGGGGGAGATTGAAAGTGCAACTATCCCTAGGTGGTTTTTGTAATTCCTAACAACCTATAGTTCATTGAGCTAATACTATTCCAAGACAAATATTTCAGGAAAGCTCAATGAATGGCATGGCATGGATGAGAAAAGTGGATAACTCAAAATGCTAAGGATAAAAGGATTGGCTCAAGCTTCAAGCTCAAGACTCTACATTTTATATTTTAGTGATCCAAGATCACATTGAGTCTATAGGAAAAGCCAATACTATCAAGGAGGGACGAGGTGTTTCTTAATGAGGTTCTTTCTTCATACTGCTTAGTGATATGCTCCAAAACCCTCAACTACTTTCCCACATCCACATATGACCAAAACCTAAAGTCCAACTCGGCCCCACCAATTCTTTCTATCCGGCGCCACCGAGTTCAGATGTCATAGCCACTGCCACAAACCCTAGGCAAATCGGTCTCACCGATAGGGATCTCGGTCTCACCGAGATGGGATTGTAATCTCTCTGTTTTCCTTCATAAAGTTTCGGTCTCACCGAGATGAGGGATCGGTCCCACCGAGATTGCAATGTAAACTCTCTGTTTCCCTTTCGTAACATTTCGATCTCACCGAAAAGAGCGAACCGGTCCCACCGAGTTTACCTGACCAACTCTCTGGTTAGCTTATTACCAAAATCAGTCTCACCGAGTTTGTGTAATCGGTCTCACCGAGATTACGTTATGCCCTAACCCTAACCATATCAGTGCTACCGACTTGCATGTCGATCCACCGAAAACCCTAATGGTCACTAGATTAACTAAATCGGTCTGACCGAGTTTCTTAATTCGGTCCCACCGAGATTGGTAAATTGTGTGTAACGGTTAGATTTTGTGTGGAGGCTATATATACCACTCCACCTCCTCTTCATTCATGGAGAGAGCCATCAGAACAAACCTACACTTCCAACTTACCATTTCTAAGAGAGAACCACCTACTCATGTGTTGAGACCAAGATATTCCATTCCTACCATATGCATCTTGTTCTCTAGCCTTCCCCAAGTTGCTTTCCACTCAAATCTACTTTCCACCAAATCCAAATCCTGTGAGAGAGAGTTGAGTGTTGGGGAGACTATCATTTGAAGCACACGAGAAAGGAGTTCATCATCAACACACCATTTGTTACTACTTGGAGAGTGGTGTCTCCTAGATTGGCTAGGTGTCACTTGGGAGCCTCTGACAAGATTGTGGAGTTGAACCAAGGAGTTTGTAAGGGGAAGGAGATCACCTACTTTGTGAAGATCTACCGCTAGTGAGGCAAGTCCTTCATGGGCGACGACCATGGTGGGATAGACAAGGTTGCTTCTTCATGGACCCTTCTTGGGTGGAGCCCTCCGTGGACTCGCGCAGCTGTTACCCTTCGTGGGTTGAAGTCTCCATCAACGTGGATGTACGATAGCACCACCTATCGGAACCACGGCTCAAAAATAACCGTGTCTCCAAATCGTGTTTGAAATCTCCAAACCCTTCCCTTTACATTCTTGCAAGTTGCATGCTTTATTTTCCGCTGCTCATATACTCTTTGCATGCTTGCTTGAATTGTGTTAAGATTGCTTGACTTGTGCTAAGTTTGCTAAAATCTGCTAAAGACTAAAATTGGGAAAAGGTTAAGTCTTTATTTGGTCAAGTAGTCTAATCACCCCCCACTAGACATACTTCAAGATCCTACAACATTAGATGAAGATCACATCCTGTACGCAGAAATAGATGCCTACCTTTGTTTAAATATCTACAAGTGTTGTTTGAAGAAGCAGAGCCCAGTGTCCGGTTCAAGCAAAGAAGCGTCGGCGAAGAGGAAGAGGAAGAGGGACGAGGACGAAGTGGAGGACATGGACTGAGACTCCGAGTAGGTGGCAGTGCCGTCGCTCATGCTGGTTCTACTGCAGTGTCAAGCAGACTAGTTGCTTAGTTTATTTTCAAGGGTGTGTTGTGCTGAGGCCCCAGCAGAACTATGTTTATGTTCTTTCTCGTTATTTGAACGCTTTAGTACGTACAGTAGTACTAGTACTATGTCTTACTACTGTTCTTCTTGCAGTTGGTACTACTACTCGTATCTTCGTGTTCCTGCTGTACTTAATACGTTCGTACTAGTAGTATAATTTGGGTCAGTCGATTTGTGAAAGAAGTTCGACGGAGCGAAGGAAGAAGACGGCAGAAGAGGTGGAAGAAGCCCTTCTAGCCATCCATGTTGCATCAAACGGCTCACAAGAGTCCATTGACCCAAATTACTCCTTCAGATTGCAGGATCCATGTGGCATTCAAGGTCTCAAAGGTAGATTCCGCGTCCGCACCCGGTTTGCGGGCTCGACGCGCACGCGACTAGCTTCCGCCGCGACAGCCACCATGCGCGCCTCCTCCGCGCGGGGGGAGACGATAATGACAAGCTAGTTCCTCCTCGCCGGCGTGCTGGATCATGCGCTCGTCCTCCTCTTCGTACGCTGCGTGCATAGATGCGGCTCCACCAGCTGCTCGCGTGCTTGGCAGCGCGGCGGCATCGCGAGGAGGGACTGCAGACGACGTGAGCGGGCGAGCCTTCGGCTTCATGTTACAGGGATGGCGGCGACACGGCGGTGATGGGCGAGAAATTTTTGGCCGAAGCAGGCGGGCGCCGGCATGCGCAACGAAGGCGGCGGCATATTGATGAGTGCGCGTATGGGAGCTTACTTTAGTTTTATATAAGGTTGGTCAGACTTAAAAGAAAACCGTACTAGTACACGTAAACACTAATTAGACTTAGGAAACGCTTTTATTAGTTAGTACCACAGCCACGATACGGAATCCTGTGCCAGCGCGTGAACCGTGGCCGCGCGGTCGATCGAATGGTGCGTCACCATGTCGCGCTCGAAGGACATCCACCGAACCTTTTTGTGTGTGTGAAAACAATCCCCGAATATTACTCAACTTTTTTTCCTGGAAAAGTTCTTAACGCTGCAATATTTCCATATATTTGAATTTAGCTCCAGTTCGTGTTTATTTGGATTTGGACGTTTTAGGTGCGCCCTAGTTTTTTTTAATACTGATTTTGTGTGTCTGACTGAGAGATAATGTGTGTATGTGTCCATATGTGCATGGTGGCGGAAGGGCAATGTGGAGACGGTGTGCGTGTGATACAGACATAAAGAGGTGTGAATGTGCAAATGATCATGCATGAGTGAGACATAGACAGATGCCGATACGTTGTGTATACATGAGAGAACGGTCTTCTAGTTTATTTGTGTGTGTGTGTGTGAGAGAGAGAGATAGAGAGATAGAGAGAGAGAGAGATAGGAGCATTCGTAACACAACAACCATCTCTCTTGATTCATCCGTCCCTCGCACGATCGCATGTAACACATGCATCCACGCGCACATTTTGACACCCTCACCCGGCCCCTGCCCACCTCAAGGCCCGCACAATCTCTTCGTGAATACCCATTTCACTCCTTAGGTTTGTCTTCTCACAATATCTGACACACACACACACACACACACACACACACACACACACACACAGAGCTCAAAACACACACACACACCCTCCCCCGAGCAAACAATTCAGCACCATCCAAGGTTATACGGCGACCACTCTCGCTTGTGCTTCTTTGCACCCCAACATGCACAACACCTCAATCTTCAAAGAGGGCATCAAGGAGATCAAAGACGGCGACCACACCGCGCTAGAGAATGCGGGGCCATTTGGAAGCAGGATGATGTGACGACGGCTGACTGACTCCTCCCCCCACCCTCTCTCTCACACACACAAAATTACCAATCCCTCTCTCCCCCGCACAAAATTATCAATCCCTCAACCCGCAAGATCCTTTCCCTCTCGTACATGTTTTTCCAGCTCTCTCATCAAACATGTTGTCTCTTCTCCTTCCACGTATACAGAATCCGGATGCACACGCATCTCACGTATATTACATGTCTCCATCTTTCTCATAGGCCTAACTTCTTCCTCTCTCTTTCTCTCTCTATCTCTCTCCCCCTGTCTCCATAGGTTTGTCTCCTACTCTCTCGTCCACATACATACAATCTTTCCCGCCCTATCTGCTCCGTCTTTGCAAGCTCTCTCTGCATGTTTCATTCACACATTGGGATATGTTCAAAATGTTGCTTCTATAATGGCTGATGTAGAGTTATGGTTGGTTTTGTTGCATCCTACAAAGTAATAACTATGAAATGCATTTAGATTCTCATTTGACTGAGATTATGTGAGTTTGAGCATGTTGTGAAGTACTATAGACCTTGTATACATCTTGTAACTATTGAATTGTATAGCCTAATATATTTATTTCACAATTTCAACAAATGATTAGTTCACTACAAACTAAGAAAAGAAATGTGTACTCCCTTCGTTTTTATTTAAGTCCGCGTATTAGCATTGGTCAAAGTCAAGTTTTGTAAACTCTCAGAAAGCTTATAACAAAAAATATTAACATATGCAATAATAAATAAATACCATTAGATTCATTATTGAATGTACTTCCACATCATACATATTTGTTATGTTAAATGTTTATATTTTTCTATAAACTTGGTCAAACTTTAGGAAGTTTGACTTTGGTCGAACCTAATATGCAGAGTTTACTAGTACTACTCGCTAGTTGCTTAGGTGGTGTTTGGTTGTCTAGTCCTAGGACTTTTTCTAGTCCCTTGGACTTTTTGAAAAAGACTCTCAAGGAGGTGCTTCTAAGGACTTTTAGCAAAAAGTCCCAAAAAAGTCCCCCCATGTTTGGTTTGCTAGGGACTTATTTTAGTCCCAACACAAAAAAGTCCCTGGAACCAAACACCCCCTTAGCCGAATCACTCAACACGCCACACGGGGAGTTCAGTGTCACAAAATTTTGAGGTCGGCGAGAAAATCTCCCGCGACCCTGATTCGAGCAGTGGGAAGTTACCATCATTGCCTTCGGAACAGGCCTACGGATGACGCTTGGTAGGGGGTTGTTTTCGTAAATTCAGGTTCACCCTACCCAGCCAACCCCACCCCGGCACCCAGAGTAGTACACCTGAATACTCCCCATTTTCTATCCCCACCGCAAAATAGACTTCTCCATGGCACCGCAGCCTTCGTGCTCATCCCCTTTACATCGGCGCACTCGTCCACCGCAGCGCATCTGCTTCATTGACGACCTCGTACGCCGCACTGGAGCCGGTCCACCGTCATCGTCGTACAAGAAGCCTCTTCCCTGGCATCGTCTTCCATGGTCTCAGATCTGCTTCCCGGAAGCCGACGCCAAGCGCAAAAGCACCACCGTCCTGGACAACGAACTGACTCCCGTTGCCGACCAAGACTCACAGAGGTCGCCCCGACCATCGTTCTCCTCCTCGATTGGTAATGTGTGTATTAAATCACTTAGCAGTACGTGTGCAGTTCCAATTTTATTCATACCTACCCTTCAAATTTCCTGGGTGCTATTGTTCCCGTAAAAGTAATTGGTTATAGCCTCCATTGTCCAACAGAATATCAGCTTGTAATTGTGCGTGGCTCCTGTATCGCGCTGTGGTAGTTTTGGCGCGCGGCGTCCGGCGCGCCCTCCCACCGCTCTGTGCCTTGCCACTGCTCTCTCCCCGCTTTGTGCCTCGCCACCGCTCTCTCCCCGCTCTTTCTTGCCTCGTCGCCGCCGCGCCACCATGCCGCCGCGTTGTCAGGAAACTTGGGGATACCGCAGCGTCCGCGCGCACCCCTTTGACGACTTCTCCTCCGAGATCCGGTTCCATGGGATGCGCCTCGGCCTCGGCAATTTCGACACCGGCAACGAGGCCGCCCGCGCGTATGACGCGGCGGCGTGGTGCCTCCGGTGGCCTCATAGAACATTGAACTTCCCCAACGTGCCGACGCGGGAGCGGGTGCAGGAGCTCGCACCTCTGCCGCGGCTTAGCACCGACGAGGATCGTCGCGACAACCGGAGGCAGGAGTACCATCTCGGCATCGCCGAGATGGAAGAGGAAGCCATCGTGCTGTGGCGCCAACACTTCCCGCAGGACATCATCAACGAGCACGAGTTCTACGCGCAAAGGAGGGCGGAGAGGGATAACAGGAGGGTGGAGCGAGCCTCCTATCGCGAGGACAAGCGTAGGCGAAAAGCGGACGCTCAATTCAACATGAGGCTAGGAGCAGCGTCACCCTGGGAATCCTACGACGATCGGTATCTTCACGCCTATAGTCAGACGTTGGAGGAGGATATCACCGAGGAGGAGTCGTACGACGAGGAGTAGTTGAATTATCTATTTTTTTATCTATCAATGCTGAGAACTATCATCTATATTCTCTAGTCTCTCTACTTCTCGATCTCAGCACTGTAAATGCTTTTTTAAAGCGCTGCGCGTTGCGATTCTGTTGGAGATGCTCTAAGATGGCAGACGAGTGCTTTAATGTTGCCCACTAGATGCGCGAGTATTACTAGTAGAATATTTTTCTTGTCATGTTGAGATTTTAATACCACGAGCGTGAACATGCAAAGTAGCAATGAAGACCAAACACGGGATATTGGAGACATCTTCAAGGAGCGTGGCAAGTTAAAGAGGAGCTGCACCGAACCTGTAAAACGAGCTTTGGAAAAAACACCGTTTCAATTACTTTCATTTAGCCTCATGTTCTTCGATGTGTATATGTTGTAGTTTCTGTTTCTCTTAAGCCTGGTGTTCTTTGATGTGTAATAAGAAGAGTCTTAATCGTCCTAATGCTTCTGTTTTTAGCTTGATGTAGGAAGTGGGTGTTCTCACCTTGTAGTCTGTTTTTATATTATTTTTCCTTTCGAATTCACTTCTCCGAGTTCTGTTTATCTGGCTTCTACTAAATGGATCTGGGTTGCTCTGAGTATTGATCTAAAATAGAAGTAACTTCATGTCAGGATGCAGTTCCTGGTAGGAGGAAAGTATGGTCAACCTCGAGATCATGCTTCCATAATGAGGCTGGATTACACACAAGGTGCCAGTTCCCTAATGATGCTGGATTAGACACAACATACAAATTCCCAAATGATGCTGGATTACACACAAGCCAGGTGGAGTCGTCAGCTGTTTGTGTCCTCGTTGAGGGAGTCCTGGATAAGGGGTATCCAGACAGACGGACTATATCCATCGTCCGGACTATAGAAGCGTCAAGATACAAGACTCAAGACTTCAGCTCGTGTCCGGATGGGACTCTCCTTTGCGTGGAAGACAAGCATGGCGATTCGGATATTATGTTTCCGTCCTTGTAACCGACTCCATGTAAACCCTAGCTCTCCGGTGTCTATATAAACCGGATAGCATGGTCCTTAGAAGGCCGATCACAATTACAATCATACCATCATAGGCTAGCTCTTAGGGTTTAGCCTCTACGATCTCATGGTAGATCTACTCTTGTACTACACATATCTTCAATATTAATCAAGCAGGAAGTAGGGTTTTACCTCCATCGAGAGGGCCCGAACCTGGGTAAACATTGTGTCCCTTGCTTCCTGTTACCATCAGCCTAAGACGCACAGATCGGGACCCCCTACCCGAGATCCGCCGATTTTGACACCGACATTGGTGCTTTCATTGGGAGTTCCTCTGTGTCGTCGCTTCGAGGCTTGATGGCGTCTTCAATCGTCAACAACGTGGTCCGGGGTGAGAGTTTTCTCCTCGGACAGATCTTTGTGTTCGGCGGCTTCATACTGCGGGCCAATTTGCTTGGCCACCTGGAGTAGATCGATAGCTACACCCCTGGCCACCAGATCAGGTTCGAAAACATGAACTACACGGCAGATTTTCGCGGAGACTTGATCTTCAACAGATTCGAGCTTGTGCCAGGAGCGCCGGACAGTCACGACGAGCACGGCCTAGACCTGCTGTCGGACAATGCTCGGATCATCTCCCTTGCAATAACCCCGGACCTAAATCCGGGACAGGTAGCGTTGCCTAAGAACGGAGGGATGGACCCCGCCACGCAGGCCGCACACTCATCGGCGGTGGAGCCGAACACAGGTCTCATCTCTATGGAGACCTGTAACCCCGGACCCCCGGACTCGTATCCGGTCATTGGTCCCGGTCCGCTCACTCTTGAGCCAGCCGAGCCAGGTTGGGCTCTGGTAATGGAGTTTACCGCTGCGGACATCTTTCAGGACCCGCCCTTTGGCGACATGCTGAACTCACTAAAGTCTTTCTCTTTGTCAGGAGGCCCTAGGTCGAACTATGTCCGGCCGAGTGGGAAGCAGGCGACGAAGGAATTCGCTGCCCACCGACCACCCACTTTATCACCACGATCAATGATTTAACCGACGTGCTTGACTTCGACTTTGAAGACATCGATGGTATGGACGACGATGCCGGAGACGTACAGGAGCCACCGCTCATAGGGCGGTGGACAGCCACCTCTTCATACGATATATACATGGTGGACACTCTGAAAGAAAACAACGTCGATGAGGCAATGGAGATAAACCCCTCCAAGAAGAAAGCAAAGCATGGGCGTCGCCCGCGCCGCACCAAGCCCCGCCAAGGCAATGCCGGCACAAGAGACGAAGACAATCCGGACGGTGCCAACGATGAATACAACCCCGAACAGCCCGCCTTTGAGCAGGCCGAACAGGAAGATAGGCAAGACAGCCCAGATGAACAGGCGACAGACAGGTACAAGGAAGAGGACAATAACATGCCCCTCTCCGAAGACGAGATTAGCCTCGGTGACGACGAGTTCGGCTTACCCGAAGACCCCGCAGAGCAGGAGCGCTTCAAGTGCCGGCTTATTGCCACCGCGAGAAGCCTTAAGAAGAAGCATCAGCAGCTTCAAGCTGATCAAGATCTGCTCACAGATAGATGGACAGAAGTCCTGGCAGCCGAAGAATATGGACTCGAGCGCCACACGGCTGACCGGCCGCCTCGAGGTCGGGATAAATCGGCATATCAGCCCGAATACCAGCCCCCACCCCCGCGTCGGTTTACCATGGCCCGGGGCAATACTCAGGACCTGCGCGATAAACTAGGTAACGCCGCAGGACAACCACGATCGATCTACGGATCACGGGGGCGCGCCGAAGCACATGACGAGGACCGTCATACCGGATACACTAACAACAAATCCGGTCGGGCCGAATACAACCAGTCAGACGCAGCCGGACTGCGCCGTGACATAGCCCGACACAGAGGCGCCACCCACCCCCTCTGCTTCACCGACGAAGTGATGGATCATGAATTCCCAGAATGGTTCAAACCCGTAAACATCGAATCATACCATGGCACAACAGACCCCGCTGTATGGATCGAAGATTTCCTTCTCCACATTCACATGGCCCGCGGAGACGATCTACACGCCATCAAGTATCTTCCCCTTAAGCTCAAAGGACCTGCCCGGCACTGGCTTAACAGCCTGCCCGCAAATTCCATTGGCAGTTGGGAAAACCTGGAAGACGCATTTCTTGACAACTTCCAAGGCACATATGTGCGACCTCCGGATGCCGATGACTTGAGCCACATTACTCAACAGCCCGGAGAATCAGCCAGGAAATTCTGGACTCGGTTCCTAACTAAAAAGAACCAAATAGTCGATTGTCCGGACGCCGAAGCCCTGGCGGCCTTCAAGCATAATATCCGTGACGAGTGGCTTGCCAGACACCTCGGCCAGGAGAAACCCAAGTCCATGGCAGCTCTCACGACGCTAATGACCCGCTTTTGCGCGGGTGAGGACAGCTGGTTGGCTCGCAGTAGCACTACGCCACATTCTGGAACTTCAGATGTCCGGGACAATAATGGCAAGCCATGGCGCAATAGACACAAACGACGGAACAATGGCGACAACACCGAAGACACGGTGGTCAACGCCGGATTCAGCGGATCCAAATCTGGTCAGCGGAAGAAGCCATTCAAACGCAACAATCAAGGACCGTCCAGTCTAGACCGCATACTGGAGCGCTCGTGCCAAATTCATGGCACCCTGGACAAGCCAGCCAACCATACCAATAGAGACTGCTGGGTATTTAAACAGGCTGGCAAAATAAACGCCGAAAACAAGGACAAGGGGCTGCACTGCGACGATGACGATGAACCCCAGCGTCCAAACATGGGGGGACAAAAGAAATCCCCCCCCCCCCAGGTGAAAATGGTCAACATGATCTACGCCACCCACACCCCCAAGCGGGAACGGAAGCGAGACTATGGGACGTCTACGCGATGGAGCCAGTCGTCCCCAAATTCAACCCATGGTCAGCTTGTCTAATCACCTTTGATCGTAGGGATCACCCTACTAGCATCCGTCACGGCGGCTCAGCCGCATTGGTTCTAGACCCAATCATAGACGGATTCCACCTCACAAGAGTCCTTATGGACGGAGGCAGCAGCCTGAACCTACTTTATTAGGACACAGTGGACAAAATGGGCATTGATCCTTCAAGGATTAAGCCCACCAAAACCACCTTTAAAGGTGTCATTCCTGGAGTAGAGGCCCGCTGTACGGGCTCTATAACATTGGAAGTGATCTTCGGATCTCCGGATAACTTCCGAAGCGAAGAGCTAATCTTCGATATCGTCCCTTTCTGCAGTGGTTACCATGCACTGCTCGGACGAACCGCATTCGCTAGATTCAATGCGGTTCCACACTATGCGTACCTCAAGCTCAAGATGCCAGGCCTGTGCGGGGTCATAACAGTCAACGGAAATATGGACATCTCTCTCCGTACAGAAGAACACGCTGCAGCCCTTGCGGCCGAAGTACAATGCGGCCGCCTCCGTCAAACCACCAATCCGGCGACGACAACCTCAAGCTCCGTCAAGCGGGGGCGGAACGTCCCGCAACAGAATCAGCAGGCATGCCAAGAGCATGACTAGCAGTCCGGCCTCCGCTCAGATCCCATCAAAGCAGCATTCGCGCCACGCATACATAATTACGCACTCAAAATACCATGGGCACAGGCGGAGGCGTAGCAGTGGCTCAGTCAACAGTACGGTATCAGTTCGTAACCTTTCCATTTACCTTTAAGGACATTTCTTTAGTGCAGCTTCTCCAGAAGAGCCGGATTGTCAGACTTAGATAGAGAGGAAACCCATGAGGCAACAGGCTTTGGGCACAGCAGGAAACACTCAGGTGGAATCCATTTACGATTGTTGTTCCTACTTTATCTATCTGTACGTAGCCTGTCCCTGGATAGGATATGTCAAATAATCCTATTTGTTTCCGCTTAATGCATACATTGTAAACATACGCCTAAACGTATTATTCATCAATGGGAGACCTTATATAGCGTCAGCTTACATATTTTTCTTTGAGCATTTTTTATAAATGTCTATTCGATTTTGCATCCGTACACTTTGGTACACTTAGTTTGCCAGGGGCTTCTTATGGCGCCCCATAATACGGCAAGTCAAGTCCGAACACTTTCAACAATGTGGCACCCCGAACTTATAGGATTATATGCATCAGCTCCGAATCATGTCTTGGGTTACAGTTGGGATAGCCCGGCTCCATTGTTTTGGTGCCTTACGTTCCGTTAATTCAGCTAAGGTAGCGCAAGGAGAACTACTGCCATTGTGCCCTGGTTTTTCCTGACGAGCACCTCAGTAGAGAAAGCACAAAACTGTCCGGCATGATGTGCCGAGAGCTGGTCGCTGTTCGAGAGGTCTTAAAATCCTTAAAGATTTTTCCGCTTTAGGCGATAATTCGGCTTTGTCCGATATAGGCGTGTATAGCACCCCAATTCGGCCTTCCAGATTCTAGGGGCTTCGCCGAAATTTAAAATTGTAGACTTCTATGGCTAAGTGAAAGTTATAAAGCCGCATAGTCCGATTGCCTTGTTCGCTGCGCTGGACACCTCCTTAAGGGACCAAACATTTGGATAAAGAGTGTCCGGGTTTTCCATTAACAACCCAGTACTAGTTACACGGGGGAGAAAGCCGACGACTGGCCTACTTTCAGAATTTGATAAACAGCCGCACAGAAGGTAATATTTTAAATAACAAGAAGCTCTACATAGCGCAAGTAACTTCGTCTTTAAATTACAAACATGACAGAGGTGAATTCATTCAAAAATTATGTCTTTAGTACATTCATCGGCCACGAGGCAAGCACCCTTCATAACGCCATCGTAATACTTCTCGGGGATGCGATGCGGCTTGCCCTCTGGCGGCCTGTCCTTCACCAGCTTTTCCTCATCGAGCTTGCCCCAATGCACCTTGGCACGAGCAAGGGCCCGGCGGGCACCCTCAATGCAAACGGATCGCTTGATGACTTCCAGTCGCGGACAGGAATCCACCATCCGCTTGATCAGGCCAAAGTAGCTGGTGGGCAGAAGCTCACCAGGCCATATCCGGACTATGAGATCTTTCATAGCCACTTCGGCCGCCTTGTGGAGTTCGACCAACTGCTTCAGTTGGTCACTCAGAGGCGTTGAATGTTCAGCCCCAGCATACTGGGACCAGAACAGCTTCTCCGTCGAGATCCCCTCCTGGGCATGGTAGAACTCCGCGGCATCTGATACGCTGCATGGCAGATTTGCGAATGCCCCTGGAGAGCTCTGGATTCGAGTAAGTAAAAGATACACCTCCTCCACATGTTTGCTTTGCATAAAAATTTTCTTACCCCCCTCTATCTTTTTGGCCTCCTGGATCTCCTGCTGTGCTTTTTCGGCTTCGGCCTTGGCGTCTTTTATATTTGTAAGGGCCTTCGCAAGCTCGGCCTCTTTTGCCTTAAGCTCATGCTCCGCGGACTCGAGCTTCTTGCCGAGCTCCTGGAGCTCTTCTTGTACTTCGCCCACTCGGGCCTCTTGCTTTTTGCGCTCCTTGCGCTCCGAGGCTGCTTTGTGTTTGACCTCGGACAGCGCCTTCTTGAGAGACGCCACTTCGATGGTGGCCTCTGTTACCAAATCACGACGTTTCGTCGTTAGCATAATCAAAATTTATCTATATTTTACTATGTGAGAGAGGGGAATAATTTACCTTTGCTCTCCTCGAGCTGCCTCCTCGTGAGGCCGAGCTCTCCCTGTGCCCGCTCCAAGTCCTGCGTTAGGCCGGCGATTTCGGCCGTGCGAGCAGCAGCGGCCAGCAGCACAGCCTGTTTATTTACATTCAAACTTATTGTTAGACTCCTACGGATTATAATTGACCCTCCGTTTGGTTTTTCCTTCCGAACACCAAACAGAGTATCAGGGGCTACTACCTATCGGGTGGTAATTTCATACATTTTTACTACTTACCTCAAAGCCTGAGAGTAGGCTGGTGCAGGCTTCGGTTAGTCCGCTCTTGGCGGACGAAACCTTCTGTATCACCGCACTCATGAGAGTACGGTGCTCTTCATCTAGGGAAGCACCACGAAGCGCTTCGAGCAGACAGTCCGGCGCCTCGGGCGCAACGGATGTCCTCGATACAGACGGCCCTCCCTCGAGGGGTTGCCCGCCAGTATCCGGAACCATTGAAGGCTACAGAACAGTGTTCGGCTGAGAGTCCGGCTCACTTCGGCTCTCACCAACATGATCCGCGGGGATCTTGAACCCCGCGAGTCCGACGTCTGGAACGCCGCCTTGTGGCGCCTCCAGGTCCACCTTCCCCTGCTTAGGGAGCCTTTGGGACAACACCTCCATGTCATCCGCAGGCCGAGGAGAGGTGGCCATCGGAAGTGAGTTCATTGCTAACTCACTCAAGGACCCGTCCGAAGACGATGCCTCGGGATGGACCCTGGCCGGACTGCATACAAGTTCGGCGTTATAACAAAACTATCTTATATTTACTAATTGAAGGCACCATACGAGACCCCATATTAATCCACATCATTAAAATTAATTACACCGTTCATCTGTATAATCGATCTATCTTAAACCTACAATTTATGTTACACTCACGATGAAAAAAAGACCCAACATACACGTGACAAACGCAAAACCTGTGTCTCAACAAAAAAATAACACCAAACCTAAACTAACCTACACGTATGGAAAAAAGAATGCACGTATTGCTCCATATCCCCACAGTCGTTTAATGGAATAGCAGACATAGGATATTAAATCTATGGTTTTGATTAAAGAAAGTCTCCATGAGTCCTAGAATAATACGCAGGATATTATCTATGGTTTAGATTAAAGAAGTCACCGTGAGTCCTAAAATTATATGACTTGCAGTCCTCCCGATCCCTGTCCCTTGGCTCCTCGTCCTCTTCCCTCCTCAGACGCTGATTCTCCAATCTTCAAAGAGCGCCGAACCGACTGGCTGTTTCTCTAACGGATCTGCCTTCTACCCCGACCCTCTTTCACAGTAGTCCTCTTGGCGGCTGGGCGGTGGCGGATGGCGTCCTGATATGAAGGAGATGGAAGATTGGGTATGGTGCGGCGAGGAAGTAGGCGGACGTCAAGCTGGCTCCGCCCTAAATAGAAAAAAGGCAAGGCTTCCCCAATCTTTTTCCTTTTTGCCGAAGGCTTCCCTAATCCTTGCCTCATTAACAACCAAGAGGGGCTGACCCAGTTCAATGCAGCAGAGAGCAGACTCATCTTCTGATCCCTAATCTAGCAATGACCTCTCCTGCTATCCTCATCTAATCATGAAGCTAGGCTGCGTGTCAACATCTATCGTACTGTTGTACATCGACCTTCTGGTGGTGGCCTTCTTCCTGTGTTGCTTCTCACATGTAGGTACGTGAAGGTCTTCTCCTCTTGCAGTCAAGTCAGCAATCAATCTATTAAATATTTTCTTTCTTTCCAAGCATTGGGATGCTTTTTGTGCGCAGGCATATACAGTGGGGAGACTCAACAATTGCGTGTGCAAATTCACATTGATTGATAAGTATTAGCTTCACTATAATACATAGCACTGAATATGTATGCTGACGTACTTTCCTGGACCACTGTTGTTTTTTAAATGCTAGACCATCAATAATCCTTTGCAAGTTATTCCCATATGCTTTATACATACTTTTATTGGGATTCAGATAATTCTCCATTATGAAGAAAAATAAAATGTTGATTAATAACAATATCTATAGATTAATAATGAGTAAAAAGGAGATTTAAGTTATAAGTGCCTTGGATGAAACTCATCGTCACGCTATCCTTTATTTTGCCATAAGACATTCGTTAACTGTTGCTTGATACATGCAAATCTGAACTCACTTTCGTAAGTACAAACTAATTGCCGATATGTTGCTAGATTATTTTTCATTCCATGGTGAGAAGAAATAATTTTTATTCTCCTTCCGATGTTCTCATACTACTTAGCTTAAGGATCAACTACCTTCTATGTTCTAATTGTTTTTCCGTGTAATCCAAAATGGGATACCTCTCAAGCCAAACAATCTTGAACCCTCGGTAGCGTCAGGATACAGTCCTTCTGCAGCAGGAGCGAGGAGGACATAACATGAGAACAAGCAGTACAACATATTATCTTTTTTGTAATGGGAATATAAGTAGTACGTAGCCGCCTTCTTGATTCTGCTCTTCACATTTCGCCCCATTATATGCCAACCAAAAGCTCATTGCAAGTCATAGTACAGAGTTTGTTTATTCACTTATCCATGGATTTCTATGTGTTGCCTCCACTACCATGTACTAATATTTACAATCTGCATGTACTGAATAGATTTCCAAGATATGATGCAAAAGAAGAACTTTCAGATAGGTTGCCACATGGGATATAATTTATCAGATGTTTTTTCGAATAGTGCTCAACATGCTTACTGTTGTGGCTGAATAGTGTTTTCATCAAAGATGAGAACATAATTTTGTTATGCTTTGTGTCTGCTTGATTTATCCATCATAAAATGGAAGTGAACAGGTGTTGAGGTCAGGTTCATACAATAAAGTTGATGGTGTGATACGTCAAGAATACATATTATAATCTTCCTCTAACGGTTGATTAAGTCTTTTGCAACATGGCTGATATGTGTGAACTTTGATAGTGCAAGCATCAGTGTATTGCCGTATTTTTTCTGTGTTTTCTTTCAGGTCATCCAGCATTGCTGAGGGACAATTGAGCTACTTGAAGTGAATGAGCTGTAAGAATACCAAAATTACATAAACACATAAAAATACATCAGTTTACCTCCCCATAGTAATTAACTGTAGTGTAACGTACCCTCACACACTTTTTACTGTTTTTATAGGTTAAATCAATTCTTCCGATATACTTTAGGAATAGGTAAGGTTTTGAGGCTATCTCTACTTGGGGAAAAAGGGGAAGGCACAATAGGTTAAAGCATAAAATCAAATGTTGATCTATTGTGCTTCTAATTACGGATTTAAAAAAAGGTTAATCAGATAATGCAGTTATGCAATGCAATCTTTTATATATGGTATATGTTGTAGGATGAAGTTAATCAGCTTCCCTCAATGTTTGTCAAGAAGGCAAACTGGACGTTGGCGCGTGAGATATTGACTTAGTGTAAATTTAGTAAGTTTTGTACATTTGAAAACATATTTATGGTTTATTCTTCATCCTTCAAGATTATTTTAAAATCTATTTTTTGCTGTAAAAATAATGAACATTTTTTCACATTACTTGACAGCGCAAAAACTTATTTTGGTTTGTGAAAGGAGTATTACAGGGATGGTGTCATCTAGAATGGGTTCAGTGCATTCATGATAACTACAATATTATATGATATTAGGAATGTGTACATTGATTTTTTTGTATATGTTTGGTTGCCAGCCATACAAGTGCAATCAATGTTTTTCATGAAGTTTTACTAAGTATAAGCATGAAAAATTCTAGCCCGTGCTGATGCACGGGTTGCTGACTAGTGAAGCAAAATTATGATTGAGTGCAGGTACTTACGATCGCACTAGGGGCTTCTTCCTGGGCAGTCACCCTTCCTCGCTATCGGCGGCGGTGGTGGAGTAGTCCAGAAGGGACACTCTTCCCTTCTTGGACGCCCTGGTCTCTCCCACCGGGGCGGCCTTCCTCTCCCCCCCCCCCAGCACGGGGAGGTGGAGTTTCTTCTTGTTCCTCCCCGCCTCCGCGGGAGGAATCCGCCTCGTCGTCATCGGACGACAAGGGTATGACGGCCTTGCGCCGGGGGCCTCTCCTAACCCCCTGGTCCGCCGTCTCAGGCCCCCCATCCTGTCCGGAAAGGGCGACCTCTTCTTCTTCTCCTTCTTCCCCTTCGGGGGAGGAGTGCGCCTCGTCGTCTTCGGACGAGGCTTGCGCAGCCTTATGCCGGGAACCCTTTCGGGTCCCCGGGGCCTTCTTATCGGCCTTCTTCTCCGGTCCCTTGTAGGGCGCCGGGACTAGCATCTCCGTCAGGAGAGCATCAGCTGGGCTCTCCGGCATTGGAGCCGGACAATCAATCTGCTCCGCTGTCTGCACCCAGTCCTGAACAAATACGCATGATTACTTAAAGGTTTCCCCACAGATGTATAGGGAAGAACCGAATCCGGTGGCAGCACGAAAAGTCACCTGACTAGGGGACCGCGTGGCGTGGAACCCACGGTCTTCGGATAGGAGAGGAGGTACTTCGGAGGCTTTGAACAGCGCCTTCCATGCGTTTTTGTGCTTCATGCCATAGAGCCTTTGGAGCGTCTGGTGTTCGGCTGGATCGAACTCCCACAGATTAAATGCCCGCCTTTGGCATGACATAATTAGGCGAACAAGCATGACCTGGATCACGTGAAGAGCTTGATTTTCTTGCCCTTCATGCCCTTGATGCAGTTTGTGAGTCCGGCCAGCTCTGTGGATTCGCCCCACAACAGGCCCTTCTGTTCCCAGGAGGTGAGCCTCATAGGTGTTCCGGATCGGAACTCGGGGGCCGCCGCCCAGTCGGCGTCGCACGGCTCGGTGATTTAGAACCACCCCGATTGCCACCCCTTCACGGTTTCCGCAAAGGAGCCGTCAAGCCAGGTGACGTTAGGCATTTTTCCCACCATGGCTCCTCCGCACTCCGCTTGCTGGCCGCTCACGATCTTCAGCTTCACGTAGAAGGTTTGGAGCCACAAGTCGAAATGAGGCTTGATGCGGAGGAAAG
Organism: Aegilops longissima; assembly: GCA_021605205.1. Classification (NCBI taxonomy): domain Eukaryota; kingdom Viridiplantae; phylum Streptophyta; class Magnoliopsida; order Poales; family Poaceae; genus Aegilops; species Aegilops longissima. The sequence goes on from CM038678.1 coordinate 788,516,027, forward strand.
CCTCGCACACGACGATGAACGCCGAGATGTTGAGGATGAAATTCGGGGCTAGATCATGGAAATATAGCCCGTAGTAGAACATGAGCCCACGGACGAAGGGGTGGAGTGGAAACCCCAGTCCACGGACGAAGTGGGCAAGGAACACGACCCTCTCGTGGGGTCCTGGAGTTGGAATGACCTGCCCACTGTCTGATAGCCGGTGCGTTATGTCTGCGGCCAAGTATCCGGCCGCCCGAAGAATTGCGATGTTCTTCTCCTTCATGGTGGAAGCCACCCATTTGCCTCCTGCTCCGGACATGCTTAGCTGTGCGGAGGAGACTTAGACTAGGGCGTTGGAGCTCGGGGAGGCAAGAGTGGGCAAAGGAGGAAGAAGGCGTGGGTCAGAATGGGGAACTCTTATCCCTTTATAGAGGCGACGAAAGCGGTGCGCCTCCCCACCAGCCTGTTGAGAATCGCTTACTTCCCAAGCGCCACGATTGATGGCACGGGGGGATTACCCATACCCGTATTGTTGAGAATCCCGTGATAAGGGGACATGATCTCTGCTTTGACAAGACGTGTCAAGGAGACCGCCTCGCAATGCGCGCTGTGGCTGGTTGTGAAAAAACGGTTCGAATAATGACCTGGTTGTAATGGCATGTCACGTCATCTAAAAGTTGTCAGCTGAAGTATCATTCTCTCTACGGTGGTTTGTGAAGATCGTTTTGCAGATCCGGACACGGCCTACGTGTTCGATAAAAACCTTGGAGTATTCGGAGGAGGAACCCGCCTTGCAATGCCGAAAACAAGACCGCGCGCCGGACTCATCGTCATTGATGCCTGGTTCAGGGGCTACTGAGGAAGTCCTGGATAAGGGGGTATCCGGACAGCCGGACTATATCCATCATTTGGACTATAAAAGCGTCAAGATACAAGACTCAAGACTTCGGCTCGTGTCCGGATGGGACTCTCCTTTGCGTGGAAGACAAGCTTGGCGATTCGGATATTATGTTTCCTTCCTTGTAACCGACTCCATGTAAACCCTAGCTCTCCGGTGTCTATACAAACCGGAGAGCATGGTCCTTAGAAGGCCGATCACAATTACAATCATACCATCATAGGCTAGCTCTTAGGGTTTTGCCTCTACGATCTCGTGGTAGATCTACTCTTGTACTACACATATCTTCAATATTAATCAAGCAGGAAGTAGGGTTTTACCTCCATCGAGAGGGCCCGAACCTGGGTAAACATTGTGTCCCTTGCTTCCTATTACCATCAGCCTAAGACGCACAGATCGGGACCCCTACCGAGATCCGCCGGTTTTGACACCGACACTCGTGGCTGTAGTAAAGGTTGAAAAAGCGTGCAGCAGCCCTTGAGAATGTAGCTGAGTTCCTGAAGAAGCGAAAAGAGCAATCAGATGCTGTCTTCACCCAAGCAAAAGAAGAGATGGAAGAAGCTGGAAATAATATAGAAGAGCCAGAGCAGGCTAGGCGTCTCCTGCAATCTAAAACTATTGTCAATACAAAATTTCCTTCATAATAGCTAGGTTCAAATGTTTATCCAGTCAGCATGCCTGTTGTGATGTCCGTGCATCTACTGATGTGGCACAAAATAAATTTTTTCGGGTCATGTAATAACAACAATTACTTACCAAACAATAACAGACGAAGCAGTCTTAAGCTGGTTGCACGCGGCGAGGAGGCTTGCTCAGTCGGGCCTGCAGCGAGTGGGGCCCTCTTGGCCAACGCGCCGGTTCAATGCCTGCGCTATGAGAGGTCGCGTCTGTGTCAGAGCAATCACCCCCTCCAGTCCTTTTTTTGTTTGGGTATAACAAAATCTCGTTTCCCATTCACATTTTACAAGTAAAATTTGTGGACAAACTTTGACCCAAAATACGATGGGGACTAGTAAACCAGAATGGAGGTAGTAGTTTTTTTAAGTCAAAGAAGGGTTTCCCCTTCCGATTTTCATTACTGAAAACCAGCATCTAAATCTAAACCATAGTATTTTCCCTAGAACTACCAGGTTCAACATGTCGCAACATAAACCCATACAACCATATGCCAAGGAGGTACGTAGTGCTATGAATTCGATTTTCGCTCCATATCAATTGTTCTAAAAACTACTTAGTACTTATAACGCGCCATTGAAAATCGGAACTCTTAACCCGCTAAAAATGATATTTTAAACGTGGCTACTCGATCTGTGGCAACTGGCAAGCCACCGCCTCCAAGTCGTTCACCTGTGGTCCCGACCATCAACTCCTACGGATCAAATTATCACACGAGCTGACTATTCCTACAAAGGTGCTCCACCACGTACCCGGTACCCGCGAATGCAGCAATCGTACACCTAGGGTTTTAGGTTTATTTGTTAACATCGCCTTTACATAACACTATGTGTGCGAGACAGCAAGAGGCCGACTGCGTGCGTGCGCCTCTTCTCTTTGTATATGTACTCCACCGTTTGTCTAGTGTCCAAAAAATTATTATAACTACTAGCAATGTGCCAATGCGTTGCCACACGATCAAAGTAGAATAATACATATTCACCGATTTGATAGAAAAAAAACTAGTTTTGAAATACGTATATCACTACAAATATGTTATGTTTCACTCAAAATATATTCCTTTGGCGGTTTTGATGAGATAAGGGAGGAATGTTGTAGGTTTCAAGATTCAAGAAGTGGTATATGTCTAATTTCTACTCTTACTAGCAAGATGCCCGTGCGTTGCATGGAACATCAAGATCTTGTGGGAGAAAAGGATGAATCAGGGAAGGCCTTATCTGCAAATGAAGTGATGAGTGCGGGTAAATTGCCATATTTTCCTTCCTATCCGTCAGATATAAATCGGATGACCTACATTGCAGGATGGCAGGCCCACCATTATCACCAACTCTTTTTTTATCCTTACTCTTATAAAAAGCACTGTTGGTGATGATGGTGTGCCTGCCATCCTGCAATATAGCCCGTCCGATCTATATGTGATGGATAGGAATGAAACTATGGCAATTTTGCAAAAAGATACCCACACCCTCTCCACATTTGCAAATAAGGCCTTCCCTCGTTCATCCTTTACCCCCACAAGATAAACTACTCGTACAAATGCACCTTGATGTTCTGTGCAACGCATGGGCATCTTGCTAGTTGTTGCAAAAAGCCCATGTGTGTGTGAGAGAGAGGGAGAGTGGAGGAGGATGGAGTGCATGTGTGACAAAGACACAAGGAGTGTGTGTCACTACTAGGAAAAGGGCTATAGATGGGATGGACACTAATGGCGCACCTGCCATGTGGTGCGCCATTAGTAGATACTAATGGCGCACCATGTTCTGGTGCGCCATTAGTGTGGAAGACACTAATGGCGCACCAGGGACATGGTGCGCCACTACTGTTGTTTTTTTTCTTTTTTTTTGCAAAACTACTAATACTACTAATGGAGCACTGTGCCACGGTGCGCCATTAGAATATATACTTTTTTTATTTTTTTGCAAAACTTCTAATGGCGCACTAATGGCGCATTTGCATACTGTGCGCCATTAGTACCAGGGTTACTATTTTTTTCTTAGTCCCAGGTTTCCCCACTCGATCGAGCCCCCGTCGTCCACCGCCCACGCGCCCCCGCCCACGTGCCCCCACCGCCCACGCCGCCCATGCGCCCCCGCCGTCCGCCGCCTCCCTCTCCCCTTCCTCCCTAACCCTCGGAGCCGCCGGAGACTTGGAGCCTCGGCCGGCGGCGCGTCAAGGTGCTGGCCCTCTCCTCTCCCTCGCCCCCTTCCCCTTTGGGCTGCTCTGCCCCCTCTCTCTTGGTCGTCCCCATGGGTGGGTGACGGCGGCGGCGTTGGATGCCCTCTCTCCCTGCTATGGTTCCCCTCCCCCTCTCTCCACCCTGATATGATTTTTCCTCTCCGAGCTGCAGCGCGAAGGAGGTCAGGGACGAGCTGCAGGCCGACGACCAGCAGCACCCCTCTCTTCTCCGTTGCTGATTCCTCCCCAGGTACTGTAACCCTAGCCCATGATACAAGCATGTGGATAGTTAAAATCAATCAGTTAAGCTGCTGTGAATTGGGTACCCTATCTAGAGTAAGAAATGGGCTATCTAGGTTTGTGGAGAGGATAGCATACATATATAGGTGAAAAGAAATGAGAATGAAATGAAAATGATGATAGATAGGTGTACAGTGTAGTTATCTGAATTGAATTCTAGAGCCTACATACAACTACAGGCCTAGAGATTGACCTTCAGGTAGTCAAAACTAAGTAAGCTGCTTTTGTTGTTGCTACCCTACCTAGGAATGGAAGGTCCAAACTTACAAAACTTGTCCCCAACCCAATCAAATACTATAAATCGAAATCAAAATCAATGGGGCAAGTATAGTAGTAGTGGTTTTATTTTTGTTGTAGTTTGAGTTGAGAGCGCTTTTTGTTGTGGTTCAGCAGCAAGTTTAGAGATTTTGTTGGAAGGGTTCTAGCTTAGCTAGGTTGGTGGCAACAACCAGATAGTATCGTTGCCTTGATGATGATGAGCTTTATGGTAGGTTGCAAGTCCAATTCTTCTCTCTCTCATCAACCTTGCTAGCAGCTCCATCTATCGAAGCACCTTACATATTTATTTTTGGAGTTTCCAGCTGTTGGCTTCTATAGAAAGTGACAGAGTAGTGGTGATGTGTATGACTGACTGGTGACGAGGGTCTTGAGCTTGTGTTGATGAAGATGGGCTGTCCTGGGCCTCCTTTGAGCCACGCCGCAGGCCGCAGGCAGGCAAGTCTGGGGACCCCCGTTCCCAGTGGCCATTGAGTGAAAAAAATATTCTGTAGGCACGGAATTGAGGCCCCCAGAATATATCCCCTGGAACTTCCATGGTAGAACCAATTAGCTCTGCTGCTGCTGTTAAGTTTCAGTTAATTTGTTTGGTTGAATTTTGGAGTACAGCGCAAAGAAACCTTTTTAGTAGTTTGTCTTGTGCCCTCCATATTGTCTCATCTTCTTGTCTTGTTTTACTGCTGCTACTTCTTGCAAGTTCCAGGGTTTGCATCAGTATTCCTGCTTGCAGTAGTATGAAGCAGGATTCCAGTAGTGCAATAGTGCAGGAGTATGAACAATAGTGCAATAGTGCACTGCTTACAATAGCCCTGAAATCCAGTAGCAAATGCTCTCCTTTAACTGAAACTTTAAGTGAAATTTTAATTTAACTTTAAAATCAACTAAAACTTTAACTGAAACTTTAATTTAAACTTTAACTGGAACTTTAATTAAAGTTAACTTAAGTCTTTTCCTTTAATGAAAATTGTATGGTGGATGTCTTGTTGTAAAATTGTATGCATAGTCAGGCCCTTTCATGTTTTCAAGGAAACACCAGACTTTCCAGCTTAGTGCTTTCAAACTTCTGCAATTTGCACTTCTTGAACTACTGCTTGAACTAAACAGAATTATACAATGAACTTATGCAGGCTGATCTGAGTTGGACCATCCTCTGCAGCCAACTTTTCTTCGGCAAGAGGAAGAAAGGAGAATCAGGGTAGGGTTTCATGGCAAGAAGATATATTTTTGTACAACAATTTGTTACGAATTTCATTTATTGGTATATGTACGCTAGTTTCGTCATATCAGGAGCTTAGGAACTTATCTTGACTAATTTATTATAGAAAGCTGTCAGAGCTCACTTCTAGAAATTAGCAATAGCAAAATGTGGTTAAGATTTAAGGCATCCGGACTAAGCTTTGCGGCCTTTATATCTAATTTTTCATGCATGAATTATGATTATGAGAGCCATGAGATCTTGTTTAGTGCATACACCATTCTTATTTTTTTCTATCATTGGTACCCCATCTGGTAATTAGTATATCATGCTACTTTCATCTATGGAAGTATGACTTGTCAATTCTACAAATCGAACCCATCATTTAGTTATGGACCAGTATAATATAATTTGCAGTACTTGGCATTTACACTTATGTTTTGCAAATGTAAATTCTTAAGTATATATTTTGGCATACAAGTATCTCTTTCTTCAAGACCGGTAAATCAACTTGTGATGCTGCAGCTGTACTACTTGGGAATTTTGTGATGCTGCTGCTGTACTACTTGGGAATTTTGACAACTTATGATGCTGTTGCTGTACCCCGAGAGGCCCTTGAGTTTGCCGGAATGTCGATTAACTTCCGTTCCGGCAAATACGGGCACTCCATATGTCATATTTTCAGCAAAAGGTCATGCTGAAATTTTCCATGAATTTTAGCATGACTTTGCTAAAAATAGGACATATGGGGTACTTGCGACTAATGCATGTTTTATGATCTGTTGTAAGGGTACTAATTGGTCTCTTCTGCTGCTTATCAGAGATGGGGGGAAGCAGCCACCGCCGCTCTGCGACACCGCAGATCTGAGTTGGATGCTTCCAGTTCTTCAAGATCATACTTGGGACTTCAGATCATCCATGACGCAGGTATATAAAACGAGAGATCTCCCCTTCACCCATCTCATTATGGTATCTGTTGTTTGCTACATCACTCATTGTCCCAAACTGCAGAGGCTTCCTGACAGTTTTATGAACATGCTGGGTGAAGATCCGCCAAATAATGTGAAGCTGCGACAGGCCGGCAGCGGGTTTCGCAGGCAGTGGGATGTGGAGTTGGTGATCAAGGAGGGCCACATGTACTTGTCTCGTGGGTGGGAGAAGTTCTACCGTGCCTACGACCTGCGGCTGGGGTACTTCCTTTTCTTCAGGTACGACGACGACGCCACCATGCTCATCGTGAAGGTGTTCAACGCGACTATGTGTCGCATGCACTACGCTGACGATGATGATGCCGGTAAGTTCTGCCTCTTCTTATTCCTCTACATTTGGCTTTGTCTCACATCAATTGTTAACGGTCATTGTTGCATTTGGACGGGTAATGGGAGCAGCAGCAGCGACACTGGCTACAGCCAAAGCAGCAGTGACTGTGGCTGTAGCAAAAGCAACACCGATTCTGGCTTTAGCGAAAGCAGCAGCGATTCTGGCAGCAGCATAGACAACAAGAAGGATGATCTGGACTGGAGTGCGGGAGAAGAGGAGCAGAGTGGGGATGAGGAGCTGCAGGATGACGACGGGCATCAGGCTGAGGATGACCTAGCGCTGGTGGTGGCTGACCAAGGGCAAGAGATGGTGGTGGCTGACCATGGGCAGGAGATGGTGGTGGTGGCTGACCATGGGCAAGAGATGGAGGTGGCTGAGGATGACCTAGCGATGGTCGTGCCTGTCCTGCCTGAAGGTGGCCTCGCGATGGTGGTGGTGCCTGACAATGACCACGCACCGGTGGTGGCGCCGGCGATCCCACAGCTGGGCGACATGACTACGCCAATTGTGGTAGAAGACTACATCCCACTGCCTTCACTGCCTCCACCGCCTCGCCGCTCTTGGCACATCAGGTGGAGGAAGGAGAAGAAGAACAGTGAGAACTAAACTATGTCAGGTATGTCAGATCTCCAAAATGATATATATATATATATATATATATATATATATATATATATATATATATATATATATATATATATATATATATATATACTTAGTTACCTATGTTATCTCTAATATGCTTAGTTTCCTATAGACTAGCTTCATTTTACCTAAGTTGTCTCTAATATGCTAACTTAGAGCTTATATGCTTAGTTTCCTATAGGTTAGCTCCAAAATAACTTATGTTAGCACAAAATGATCAAGTTTACATAATAAGCTTATAGTCTTTTTTTTATTCTTCTTCTTTTCCAAAATGACATAGGTTAGCTTCATTTTACCTAATTTGGCTCTAATATGCTAACTTAGAGCTTATATGCTTAGTTTCCTATAGGTTAGCTCCAAAATAACTTATGTTAGCACAAAATGATCAAGTTTACATAATAGGCTTATAGTCTTCTTCTTATTCTTCTTCTTTTCCAAAATTCTTCTTATTCTTCTTCTAGTGTTCTTCTTCTTCTAGTATTCTTCTAGTCTTCTGCTTCTTCTTCTTCTTCTAACTTCTTGTTTATCATTTTGCAGATTTGATTTAATTCACGGAAGCTTGCATGGATGGAGTGCTTCTTTTCCATTTGATGTTTTTATTTTGTATCAATGTGAAACTTTTGTGAATTGATGGATAACGGTGTTGGATGAACAATGTGAAACTTTTGTAATATGTAACGATGGAACTATGTGTTGGCTATTTATGTATATATGATGGAACTTGTGTGTTGGCTATGATTGTTATATGGATGCTTGTTGTATATATATGTGTTGGATATCTCATATGTGAAATAGTGACCTGAGATTAAGAAAAAACAAAAAAAAATTAAAAAACTTGTTACTAATGGCGCACTACCATGTGGTGCGCCATTAGTATAGCAGACACTAGTGGCGCACTGTGGGCAAAACTAATGACGCACTGCGTGGTGCGCCATTAGTAAAAAATACTAGTGGCGTGATACTAATGGTGCACCTGTAGTGCGCCTGTAGGCAAAATAGGTGCGCCATTAGTAGGCCTTTTCCTAGTAGTGTGTGCGATAGGTATTAGCTTAAAATGAGGCGATAGTGTGTGTGTGTGCATGATCGAGAGGGCGTGTCTCAAGAAGGGAAGAAAAATCTACATAGATACAAGGAGTGGGAGAGAGACATGTATGCGATAGTAGAAGCACGAGTGTGCGGGTGTATAAACCTGTCTACAGGCTAGTCGATAAATGTTCGTGAGAGAAATACGAGTCGGGGTGAGAAAGCGAGAGTTTTGTGTGTGTGAGAGAGAGACGGTAGTCGGGAAGGGGAGTGGAAGTACGAGTGTGGGGGTGTATAAACCTATCTAGAGGCTAGTCGATAAATGTTTTTGAGAGAAATACGAGTCGGGTTGCGAAAGCGAGAGTTTTGTGTGTGTGAGAGAGAGAGACGGTAGTTGGGAAGGGGAGTGGAAGCACGAGTGTGCGGGTGTATAAACCTATCTAGAGGCTAGTCGATAAATGTTTGCGAGAGAAATACGAGTCAAAAGTGAAAGTGTGAGTTTTGTGTGTCGAGAGAGAGACGGTAGTCGGAAGGGGATTGAAGCACGAAAAGGGGTGTATAAACCTATCTAGTGGCTAGTCGGTAAATGTTTGTGAGAGAGATACGAGTCGGGGTGCGAAAGCGAGAGTTTTATGTGTGTGTGAGAGAGACGGTAGTCGGGAAGGGGAGTGGAAGCAGGAGTTGCGTGTGTCTGTCTGTGTGTGTGAGAGAGAGAGAGATAGAGAGATAGGGGGGGGGGGGTTGTGTGATCGGTAAACAAATGAATAATGTCAGTCTAGGATGGAGACGAAAAGGAGACCGCAACAAATGATGTGTCTACATGAGAGAGAGAGAGAGTAATTTTAGTGGTATGAGTCATATTTAGAGACATATAGGGTGTGTGAGAGAATCCCATTGAGAGAAAGACAAAGTGAACAACGAGTGGAGACTGTGTGTGTGGCAGTGAAAAAGAAAGCTTAGGTACCGAGTGATACCAGAGAACAGTAGAGACGTGAGAGATAATGAAAACCGTGTAATGTATAATGATAGGGAGAGTGTGACACTTTTCAAGGGAGATGACGAAAGACCATGTTTGCGAGGATAGGAGAAACATGAAGTGAGCGCGCGGGTGAGCTGGAGAAAAGAGAGTGATACCTACATGAAGGAGCATGCATGCGAGAGAGATGGGCGTGAAAGGAGTGAACATAAAAGGGATTCAAATATTGCAATTCGAGACGATGATACATGTAATCCATACTCGAACCAAAATTGATCTATCAAACATGCATACTCATATGAATTCACGCACATCTATGTTATTTAATATGTAGATATTACTGATCCATACATTTTAGTAGAACATAATTTAGTTAATTTTTTTAATTCAACCTTAAGATTTTGAGATCATTGTATTTGTAAATCATATTATACATAGAAAGGAGCAGAATTCTTTGTTGTGATTTTGAAAGTTTATATATAAAAATGATGTATATAGAATGTAATTCCAATTGAAAATGGATCCCGCCCGAAAAAAATAGAATACAAACGGGATTCGAATTGAGTTGGCACGGTAAACGTGCACTCTGCGAAATTTGAATGAAGCGGGGAAAGTCGCAGTAACCGCCCGAAACCAAAATCTGCGAGATGGAAATTACTACTGCCTATCCCTGCCACGCAAAGCCTATCTGCTGGATTTCTATAGGTTTTAGTAGGTGTAGGTTTGTAATTTCACCCAAACGTGACATAGCCGCCTCTCACCCAGATTCATACACGGTGGGCGCCAAAACACAGTGTGTCCTGGGCCGAAATCGACTCCCTCCCCGATTCATATTCATACACGGTGGGTGCCAAAAACAAACTCTCGTCGGCAAATATTCGGTGTATGCGAGATTACCGTCCTATCCCCAACCGACAAATATTGCTTTGATGCAGGAAATTTGAAACGGGGGCTGGGTTTGTAAATTTACTCGCATTTGAGACAAGCGCACCCTGAATACATGGTTCCCCCTTCCTCTCTACCTCCCTTTTCCCCATTCGTACTCCGTGGGCGCCAAAACACCCTCTCCACCCCAGCCTCCTCCGTCCGCCGATGTCCGCCACCCCATCCACCGCCGTCCTCCTCCACCATTCCGGAGCCAATACCCCGACACCGCCGTCCATTACAAGAGATCGACCTTCATCCACGGCTTCGACCGGATCCTGCATCCCGCCCTCTCGCTACATCCCCGCCGTCGTCCACCTTGCCGGCGCCGCTCCTACGACCGTCTCATCCACCGCGCCCCGCCCCCACCGTCTACCCTCCTAGATCTGCTTCCACGCCGCCGACAGCCATTGCTACCGCATCACCATCAAATTCTCAGCAGATGCATACATGGCGCCGCACCAGAGGCGGTACTCTTTCGTATCTGCTCAACTTATTTATCGCAGCAACAAAATAGATCGCCGGTGCTTTTCTCTGATTTTTTGTCTTGGTTGCGAAGTTTCCTTTGTCCGGTTTGCACCTTCAGATCGGCCATGGCACGCTCAACACTACACTCCCAATGCTTATGGTTTCCCCTTTTATATTCCACACTAGTTAAATCACAGTAGACTAAATTTCAAAATTGGGTCAGTCGACTTTACAGAGCTCACCGGAGTTGGCGGTCGAACGAAGGGCTCGGTGGTTGTGGGGCCTCACGAACTAAGAAAACTCGACGCTGGTGGGTGGTCGGGTGGCGAGGAACACAGTGCAAGGGGGGCGGTGGTCCGCCGGGCGGCCCGTGGTCCGCCGGGCGTCTGCAAGGTGTTCTGATGGGAAGAATCAGAGACGAGGAAGAAGAAGGGTTAGGAGACGAGGATCTTCATCCAACCGCCTGAAATGGTCGAGACAGCTGGGAGTTGCGCTCTTAATGTGCTCGGGTCATCATGTGGGCACTGCGAACCAACATTTTATTATCCAAAATCTGCTTGCTCTTCTTTACCATGTTCCTCTTCCGTTCTTCTTTAATATGACTTCTCCTCCTAAATACAAGTCTTTGTATAGATTCCACCATGGACTACATATCGAGCTAAATGAGTGAATCTACACTCTAAAATGTATCTGGATACATCATTACATCTGTATGTGATCCATAGTGGAAATCTCTACCAAGACCTATATTTTGGAACGGAGGGAGTATGATAGTAGTACAGTATGTTCCTTGTACTGAAGATGAGCAGGGACATTTGCAGTGTAGAGGTCTATAGGGTCGGTTGTGATGGAAACTTTGAGCCTCTTTGATTCGTAGGATTTTGTAAACATAGGAATAGGATTTTTAGTGGCCTTCCCACTTGAATCCTATAAGAATAGCAAGGAAATGCGGGGAGCGGTGTCGCCTTTGAGAGTTACATTGATATTAACAGTACCGCACCTTCACTTGAAGAGAGCTAGTATCCGAAGCCTTTCTAGCTGTACCGGCAATACTAGCACATATATTCCATCAAGGTCCACTTTGCTGATTTTACTCTGATGCTTAAGGTTTTCTCGTTATATCTACACTATGATCTGTGTAGCTGCTTTGTGTCGCACTATCACCAGTCCACTCTTGAAGCTAAACACTGAAATGACTTACAAAATTGGCACCAAGGCATTGAGTGCCATTCTTGATGCAATGAAACTCATACGCTCCCCACCTGTTGACTCTTGTTCAGAATATGATCCAAATGACTCTTGTTCAAAATTGCCACATATAGAGAGATAGCATGGAATTGCATTTCTTTGGGCGCTGTGATTCATCATGAGTGGGAAACCAACATTTTATGCAATGAAGCGGAACTTCAAGAATATGCTTCCTCTTCTGTTTTAACATGTTCCTCTTTGTTTATTCTGTATTTAGTACGTACAGTATATTCCTTGTCAGGAAGGGGCGCAGGGACATCTGGAGTCAACAGCTGATAGATATAATATTTCCCTTAGTAGCGTAAGTATTTCCCTTAGTTTTTGAGAACCAAGGTATCAATCCAGTAGGAGGCTCCTCACAAGTCCTACGAACCTACACAAACAAACAAAGAACTCGCAACCAACGCGATAAAGGGGTTGTCAATCCCTTCACGGCCACTTGCGAAAGTGAGATCTGATAGAGATAATATGATAAGATAAATATATTTTTGGTATTTTATAATATAGATGTAGAAAATAAAGATGCAAATAAAAGTATACCCAGGGGCACTTGCGAAAGCTTATATGATAAGAGATAGACCCAGGGGCCATAGGTTTCACTAGTGGCTTCTCTTAAGATAGCATAAGTATTACGGTGGGTGAACAAATTACTGTCGAGCAATTGATAGAAAAGAGAATAATTATGATGTTATCTAGGCATGGTCATGTATATAGGCATCACGTCCATGACAAGTAGACCGACTCCTACCTACATCTACTACTATTACTCCACACATCGACCGCTGTCCAGCATACATCTAGAGTATTAAGTTCATAAGAACAGAGTAACGCATTAAGAAAGATGACATGATGTAGAAGGATAAACTCAAGCAATATGATATAAACCCCATCTTTTTATCCTCGATGGCAACAATACAATACATGTCTTGCAACCCTTTCTGTCACTGGGTAAGAACACCGCAAGATTGAACCCAAAGCTAAGCACTTCTCCCATGGCAAGAAAGATCAATCTAGTAGGCCAAACCAAACCGATAATTTGAAGAGACTTGCAAAGATAACTCAATCATACATAAAAGAATTCAGAGAAGATTCAAATATTATTCATAGATAAACTTGATCATAAACCCACAATTCACTGGATGTCGAAAAACACACCACAAAAAGAGATTAGATCGAATAGATCTCCACAAGAGAGGGGGAGAACATTGTATTGAGATCCAAAAAGAGAGAAGAAGACAACTAGCTAATAACTATGGACCCGAAGGTCTGTGGTAAACTACTCACAACTCATCGGAGGGGCTATGGTGTTGATGTAGAAGACCTCTGTGGTGGATTCCCCCTCAGGCAGAACGCCGGTGACGGCTCCAAGATGGGATCTCGCGGATACAGGAGGTTATGATGGTGGAAATATTTCTTCGGTGGTTCCCTGGATGTTTTCGGGGTATGTACGCTTTTATAGGAGGAAGAAGTACGTCAGTGGCCACCCGAGGGGCCCACGAGACAGGGGGCGCGCCCCCCACCCTCATGGAGGCTTCGGCTGCTTCTTGAGTTGCACTCCAAGTCCTCTGGATCACGTTCGTTCCAAAAATCACGCTCCCGAAGGTTTCATTCCATTTGGACTCCGTTTGATGTTCCTTTTCTTCGAAATACTGAAATAGGCAAAAAAAAACAGCAATACGGGCTGGGCCTCTGGTTAGTAGGTTACTCCCAAAAATGATATAAATGTGTAAAATAAAGCCCATAGACATCCAAAACAGGTAATATAATAGCATGAAACAATCAAAAATTATAGATACGTTGGAGACGTATCAATGCCTATTCTAATTTGGCAAGGTTTTATTGATTGCGCGTATCTTGCATATGTTGTCTTGCATTTCTTCTACTTTGTTGCACCCTCATCATATATGTCAAGATGCCATGCCCATCCATTATCAATACATATTCCATCTATCATCATACCATTTTTTCCACTCAAATGTTGTTCTTGTGCATCAGACATCAAAAAGGAAGAGGGTGATTGCCGAACCTGAAGGAGAACCAGCAAAGTTGAGGGAGTCCTGGACTAGGGGGTGTCCGGATAGCCGAACTATCATCTTTGGCCGGACTTCTAGACCATGAAGATACAAGATTGAAGACTTCGCCCGTGTCCGGATGGGACTTTCCTTGGCGTGGAAGGCAAGCTTGGCGATGCGGATATGTAGATCTCCTACCATTGTAACCGACTCTGTGTAACCCTAACCCTATCTCGTGTCTATATAAACCGGAGGGTTTTAGTCCAGAGGACTAACAACAATCATACCATAGGCTAGCTTCTAGGGTTTAGCCTCCTTGATCTCGTGGTAGATCTACTCTTGTACTACCCATATCATCAATATTAATCAAGCAGGAGTAGGGTATTACCTCCATCGAGAGGGCCCAACTGGGTGAAAACATCGTGTCCCTTGTCTCTTGTTACCATCCGCTTAGACGCACAGTTCGGGACCCCTACCGAGATCCGCCGGTTTTGACACCGACATTGGTGCTTTCATTGAGAGTTCCTCTCTGTCGTCACCTATAGGCCCGATGGCTCCTTCGATCATCAATAACGACGCGTCCAGGTGAGACTTTTCTCCCGGACAGATCTTCAGATTCGACGGCTTTGCAATCATGGGCCAATTCACTTGGCCATCCGAGCAGATTGAAAGCTACGCCTCGCCATCAGGTCAGATTTGGGAGTTTAAACTACACGGCCGACATCCGCCGAGGCTCGATCTTCGATGGATTCGAGCCGCAGCCAAGCACGCCACACTATCTCGATGGGCATGATCTAACTCTGCGCCAAACAAAGGTCCTCGAGGTCAGATTAGTGTCCGCCCGACCATTGATTCGAGCCGATCTCGCCGACGAGGATGGTTGGTTGACACCACCGGGGCTGAAATCTCTACGGCGATTGAGCCAACACCATCCCTGTCCTTTGTAAAGCTCGTGACTCCTGGTATCGGACTCCTTTCCGGACTCAACCTCCCGCTACCGCCACCGAATCCGATCGGGCGCCGTTATGGAGTTCACCATCATGACATCTTTCAGCACTCGCCCTTTTGCGATATCCTGAACTCATTAAAGTCTCTCTCTTTGTTAGGAGAGCCCTGGCCGGACTACGGTCAGGAAGGTTGGGATGCGGACGACGAAGAAATTCAACGCCCACCCACCGCCCACTTTGTAGCCACTATCGAAAGCTTAAATGACGTGCTCGATTTCGACTCCGAAGACATAGACGGTATGGACGACGATGTAGGAGATAACGATGAACCAGCACCTATAGGATACTGGACAACCACCTCATCCCATGATGTATACATGGTGGATACACCTAAAGGAAGTGACGACGAGGAACGACGGGACACTACGAAGGATAAATCCTCAAAAGCAGTCAAACGGCAACGTAAACGCCTCACCAAGTCCCGCCGACTAAGACCCAGCCAGAGAGTAGGGTGAACCGTGGACTACTTAACATGCTATCGAAAGCAACCGTCCAACAGGACAACTTGAGAAACAACCCGTCCCCGGCGAAGATAACAGTCCGGACGATCTCACGCCGACAAATTGTTGGAGCAGAAGAACTTCCACAAAAGGCTCGCCGCCATCTGCAGAGCCTGAAAAAGCAGAAGCGGAAGCTCAAAACAGCGGAAGATGCACTCAGAATCAGATGGAGCAAAGTACTCAACACCGCAGACAAATACGGCGACAGTCGCCGAACAAAGAGCTACCCAAAGAGAAAACTACTGCCTGAATTTGATGAGGAGGCCATAGAGCCCCCACAATCAAAAAGCAAGAAGGCCACCCGGTCGGATGGACGACCCCACGGCAAACAGAGAGCGGCAAACGGCGCCGCACACAAGCCGGCACGTGATCCGCATAAGGATTCGCATCAAAAGGATGGCCCAGTTAGGTCCATCTATGGGCCGAGAAAGCAAGCTCCTCAAAGCAATGCAACACGCCAAATATCCGACCAGCACGGCACACCCAAATATAGGGGTGCCGCACACCCCCTGTGTTTCACCGATGAGGTGCTGGATCACGAATTCCCAGCGGGATTCAAACCCATAAACATAGAGGCATACGACGGAACAACAGACCCTGGAGTCTGGATTGAGGATTACATCCTCCACATACACATGGCTAGAGGAGATGATCTCCACGCCATAAAATACTTACCCCTCAAGCTCAAAGGGCCAGCCCGGTATTGGCTCAAAAGCCTCCCTGAAAATACCATTGAAGTTGGGAAGAGCTCGAGGATGCTTTTCGGCAAATTTTCAAGGGACTAATGTCTGTCCTCCGATGCGCATTTATTTAAGTCATATAACTCAACAACCCGGAGAGTCAGCCCGCAAATTCGGAACAGTTTCCTCACCAAAAGAACCAAATAGTCGATCGTCCGGACGCCAAGCCTTAGCAGCTTTCAAACACAACGCCTAGACGAATGGCTCGCTGCATAACTCGCCAGAGAAGCCGAGAACCATGGCCGCATTAATAAGTTTCATGACCCGCTTTTGCTCGGGAGAGGATAGCTGGCTAGCAAGATGCAGCACCAGCAACCCAAGTACATCCGAGGTCAGGGATGGAAATGGGAAACCACGACGCAACAAGGACCAGCGCCGGATTAAGGGGAACGGTCCAAAGAGCGCGGCAGTCAACGCCGGATTCAAAAGCTCACGGCAGAACAATAAAAAACTGCCCCTTAAGGACAATAGCGATGAGCTATCCAACTTAAACAAAATCTTGGACAAGATATGTCAAATCCATAGTACTCCCTGGAGGCCCGCAAACCATACCCACAGAGATTGTTGGGTCTTCAAGCAATCCGGCAGACTCAACGCCGAACACAAGGGGCTCGACACACCAAGTGAGGATGATGACGAACCCCACAAGCAGAGCACCGGAAAACAAAAGAATTTCCCACAAGAGGTTAAAACAGTAAACTCACTTCACGTGATAAAAGGGAAAAACAGAGCGGCACCCACTAAAATGCGCGCCACGCAGACTACCCTAGCGGAGTATCAGCACTGGTTGTCAAAACGAATCACCTTCGACCATCAGGACTACTCCAAAAGTATCCATAACGCAGGATGGACTGCCTTGATATTGGATCCTATAATCAACGGATTCCAATTTACACAAGTCCTCATGGATGGCGGCAATGACATAAACCTGATATATCAGGACACAATCCGCAGGATGGGGATAGACCCAACCAAAATTAGCCATAGCAACACTTCCTTTAAAGGAATAATGTCAGGCACATATGCCCATTGTACGGGCTCCCTCATCGCTAGAAGTTGTGTTCGCTCATCCGACAACTTCGCCGCTAAAAGTTAACCTTCCACATCGCCCCATTCAAAGTAGCAATCAAGCACTCATCACGTGAAGCTTTCCGCTTTAACGCAATACCGCATTATGCATCTCTTACACTTCAAATGCCCGGTCCACGCGGCATCATCTCATTAAAAGGGAGTATTATGTTACTCGAGCACGGAAGAATGTGAGACTGCCTTGACAGCCCCACACCAATCCGCCCGCTAATCAAAGCACCTGAATAGGTCATTCAAACCCCGGACATGGCTAGACGAGTCCGCACCTACTAGCGCATACCCCATACAAGGGCTGCACGACGCACAACAAGAGACAATAAAGCTCAACTTTATTCACCTTCCAAACCGTACTCTGTTTATTTAATATAAAGTACATTTCTCGCACGATATTTTTTCTTTTCAACTAAGTTCCTCTCTTTACAGATGAACACCGTATACACCCGCCCGTGATACGACACAACGGAGACACAAAGCAGACGCAGCAGGGACCCATCACAAGGATTCTTTTCAGATTAAGACCTCACGTAAACCTTTTTTACTATCTCTTGTTGATACACATCCCCAGCTTCTTATTATAACCGAGGAGGAGGCTGGTGTTTCGCATCGGCCGCACCAGAATTTTTATGCTGCATCTAGACACTGGGGCTTAGGGCATTATTCTGCCTGCTTTCATAAAGACCGAATACCTTAGGGAGTGTTCGCGCCTCGAAGTTAGGGCCTTATATGCATCAGCTCCAATCATGTCTTTGGTCAAATGTTGGGTTTGCCTGCCCCATGTTTTGGTACCTTACGCCCGCTATATCGGCTAAGGTAGCACTGGAGAACCACTACGATTGTGCCCTTGCTGAGCTGGGTTGAGCACCTCAAAGGAGAAAGCTAAAACTGACTGTCATGATATAGCGTGAGACTGGTCAACCACTGATGACCCAGCGGAATGTTTAGAATTACCAGATTGACGAAGGGCCGCTTCCGGTCAGCACAAACGCGCCTCGTTCGGAGAGCGCGGTGCCCCTAGGGGCTATATAGTAGCCCCACCATCGAGCTCCTATGGCTAAGTGAAAGTGATAAAGCATTATAGTCCGTTGCCTAGTTTGCTACGCTATCACCTCCTTCACAGGACCAAGACGTTGGATTAAGTGTGAAAATGCGCCATTTTTGCAAACACCCCGGCACTATGTGCGTGGGGGCTGAAGCCGAAGACTGCCATCTTTCAGGTTATATACACATATACATCAACGGTCAGACAGAGGCATTTTGATACTTGAACGCACAAGTATAAAAAGCTCTTATATTATATTGAAACATTGTTTTCACAAATCATACATGTCATTTAAACATAATATCCTTCGAGCACCGCGTCTCTATTAAACGAGCGCCCTGCAGGACTTCCTCCAAATAGTGCTCGGCTGGTACTCGGCTCCGTCCGAGTCTTGGGATGCAACGTCGGTGGCCTTCATCTCCGCCAAGATGTCTTGACACGGCAAGAGCCATCCGCGCCCTCTATACACGCCGACCGCTTCATTGCGCCGATACGCGGAACCGCACTCAAGGAACTACTGCACTAAGCCAAAATAACTCTTCGTTGGGGTCCGCCGCCACAAATGAGTCATGACATGCTTCATGGCAAGTCCGGATAACCGATTCAGCTCGCCCATTCGCCAACCGATCGGTCAACGGAAGACGACGCCCGGACTATGGAATTGCGACCAATATAGCTCTTCCCTTCGTGCCCCTTCCGCCTCGGAAGTGCTCAATCGCATCCGCAGCGCCGCCGCTAAGTCCAGATAAGCATCCTCCTAACTCCATAACTTGTCCAACCGAGCATACTTCGATCCGATATTTCCTCCGCAGCGTAAACGGTTTTCCAGCCGCAATAGCCCGCATGACTCAGCTCCTCCTTGGCAGCTCTCATAGCGGAACGGGCATCCTTGGATTCGGCGGTGGCCTTTTTCAGTCCTCTTGTTCGCTTGACGTTTTTTCAAGAACCTCGTGCGGTCGGTAGTATTCTTCAACTTTATGGCCATATCGGCCATTTCCTCTTTGCTTCGGCAAAGGAGCAGCCCGCTCGCTTTTAGCTCTTCGCCGCTTTTAAAGCGCCGACATTATTTCTGGCATGCTCTTTCGCTCGGGCGAGTTCTGCCCGTAGCTCCTCCATAGCAGCAGCACCGTCTGCGTCAAAAGCATACAAGTAGTAAGGCATGGGCGTCAAGCTCCCTTACCAGGTGTCCGCGGAGAAGTCGCATACCTTGTGACTCGTCAAACCGCTTATTGACAAGCGCGATGTCTGCATCTGCCTCGTCGAGTTGCCGCTTTAGTTCGGCAAATCCATAAGTCCGGCTGGCCACCGGACGCCACGCCACCTATTTAGGAGCAGCGATATGTTAGAACTGAGATTATGATCCTCGGCACGCTGTCAATTTTGACAACATACCGAGTCTCAGGGGCTACTATCTATACAGGGCGCATTCTATATGCATAACTGCTCGGAAGGTACATCATTTTTATGTATTTCGAACCCCGTCAAGAAGCTTCGACGGCTTCATGCAATCCGCTCTCAGCGGATGCAATTCTTTCAATCACCATACCCATTAGCGCGCGGTGATCTTCTGAGATAGCCGCTTGCCCGAGCAGATCCTTCAGCTCCTCCGACCGCACGCCACCACTTGGCGCCGGACCTTCCGGCCCCGCCGGACTTGGGGAAACCCTCCGCGACGACACCTCAGGGTCGTCCGCCTCGCATGAGGGTGCGACAGGTGGAGGCATTTCGCTCTCCATCATCTCCGGAAGAAGATCCCAAGACGAGCTCATGAGAAGGGCTGAGATCCAAACTACAAGGGACAATTTCGTTATCTTCGAAATAAATACAGGATGTTCCTTTTACAAGACCCTTCTTTTTACTTACAGCTCATGGAGGGCTGATCCCCTTGGGGAAACAGTGCGGCTGGGTTACTTCCCAGCGCCGGACTCCCTGACGACGATTTCTTTCCCCTCTTTGAGGCCTTGACCTCCGGATCTTCCAAGCGGTCCTCTTATCTCCTTGGAGGGTGGGACTTTGATCCTCCTTCCTCGAAGCCTCCTTCAGGAGGCAGTTGCTTCCCTACTCCCCCCTTCGCCTTCTTTAAAAGGCGCGGCCTTCAACATCTTGGTCAGCATGGGATCCGGCGTGGTCTCTAGGAGGGGAGCCGGACACCTTATCAACTTTGCCTTCGCCATCCACTCCTGTTCGAGAAATAGCTCCTTTAAGGGAAAGTCTATGATAAATGAACGGACAACCTGTCCAGATACAGGACTACTTACTTGAGTATCTGGGCGATTGCAGCTTAGTCCTGCGTCCTCAGTCAGGTCCGGACACTTCTCTTGTGTTCCGAAGAACAGTTTATACATCTCCACGGGCGTCGTACCCATAAAATGTTGGAGAGCTCGTGGTCCCTCCGGATTGAATACCCACAGACGGAGGGGGCGACGCTTGCAGGCGTAGGCGCCAATCAACATAACCTGCGCCCATCGCGACCAGATTGATCTCTTTTCTTGGAGGTCTCGACACGGCCCATGCAACAGAGGAACGCCCTTGGGCGGCCCCAGCCGAGCCCCTTGTTGACCCATGACGCCAGCCGCTGTGGTGGACTCTGAGCGAAGGCGGAAGCGCCACCCATTTGGTGCCCCCGAGCGGTGATATAAAACCACTCCGCTGCCACAAACCAAGCTCCTCTTGAAAAGAGCCTCGGCCACGGAGCATCAACACACTTGCTTATGACCGCCCCTCCAAGACTCTGCTTGTTGCCCTCGATCATCTTCGCTCCACCTTGAAGGTCTTGAGCCACAATCCAAAGTGAGGGGCAATATGGAGGAAGGCTTCACATACGAGAATGAATGACGAGATATGGAGGATGGACTCGGATTCAAGTCATCAAATCCAGCCCATAATAAAACATGAGCCCCCGCACAAAGGGATCCGCTGGAAGCCTAAACCCGTAAGGAAGTGAGACACGAACACCACGCTCTCCCCCGGCTCGGGAGTGGGAATGACCTACCCTGGAGCAGGCAGCCTATGCGAAATTTCTCCGGTTAGGTACCTGGCGTCTCGCATCTTTAGCACGTCTTCTTCTGTGACGGAAGAAGACATCCATCGGCCGAGCTGGTTGGAGCCGGACATCATCGAAGGTCTGAAGCGCCTAAAGCTGAAGCTTTGGGTGTTAGAACTCGAAGCGCGAGGCGAACTCGATGGAGGGTGTAAATAAGAAGAGGGCCTTGGTCTCATTATAAAGAGGTTGAATACCAAGAGCCCTCCCCGTGGTCGATTAGGACTCGCCTTCGATAGAGGAGGCGTGCCAACAGCACGGTTGGGTTACCCACGTCCGTATTTGATGAGAATCTGAATAAGGGGCACGATCTATGCTTTGATAAGACGTGCAAGGAAACCGCCTCGCTAATCGCTACTGAGGTGGACAATAAAACGATTCAGTATAAAGGCTCCGGCTGTGGTGTGATGTCGCTACCGTGGAATACGCCGCCAGATCTGTGCAAAGTTATTCTCTCTACGGTAGTATGTGGAACTTGTTTTGCAGAGCCGGATACTATCCTTGTGTTCAAAACCTTCTATGAAGTATTCGGAGGAGGAACCCGCCTTGCAATGTCAAGACAATATGCCGCCGGACTCGCCGTCATTGAAGCCTGGTTCAGGGGCTACTGATGGAGTCCTGGACTAGGGGGTGTCCGGATAGCCAAACTATCATCTTTGGCCGGACTCCTAGACTATGAGGATACAAGATTGAAGACTTCGTCCTGTGTCCGGATGGGACTTTCCTTGGCGTGGAAGGCAAGCTTGGCGATGCAGATATGTAGATCTCCTACCATTGTAACCGACTTTGTGTAACCCTAACCCTATCCGGTGTCTATATAAACCGGAGGGTTTTAGTCCGTAGGACGAACAACAATCATACCATAGGCTAGCTTCTAGGGTTTAGCCTCCTTGATCTCGTGGTAGATCTATTATTATATCATTGGGTGAAAGAACCGCGGATTAGTTTCAAGTGGATTGACATCCACTTGAAACTAGTCCATGGTTCTTTCACCCCGTGATGTAATAACTCATTATGATGTAAAAACAATATCTAAATTCCTGTTGTATGAAAACTTGTGTAAAGGTGTATGAATACAACATGAAATAAAAAAGAAATAAAATACTAAATAATAGTACTAGCTCGGGCAAGGAGAAACGCTACTACTAATTACCAGAGCGCTTCTTCGAGAAGCGCTACTACTAAGTCAATTTAGCAAGAGCGTGGGTCTAGGCACGCTATTACTAAGCTTTAGTCAGAGCGCCTTATCGAGCGCTCCTGCCGCCATCGATAGGCCTAAAATCTGCGCTGCTGCTAGGCTTTTCCCTAGTAATGTTTTCACATCTTCCTGTCCAACTTACGTGTAAGTGCTATTATTCATGGTTATTATTTTCCTGTTTTCTGCTGATTAAACACATCAATGATTTACATTACATTGTTGTAACTAGGCGAAGGTCAATCTGGATAGTCATGACGAGCAAAGCTTGCTTGTGCTTTTCAAGGAAGCATTGCAGCAAGATCGGTGTTACCGAGGAAATCACACTTTGACGGCAAGTCTATAAACTAATTTCCGTGAAGTCTCCGTGCTAAATTTAGAAGACATTGAATGGAAAACCTTGTTATGCACTGGTCTCGCTCCTGGATGAGGTAATCGTCTATGAAATCACATGACAATTTGAACTTCTACTTTTCCGCATGTGCCTTACGGATCTTTTTTGCAGGAAATCTGCTCGAAGAAGAATTCCGGTTTGAAAAGAACTACAGGATATCGAAAATATGCTGCCCGCTGCTTTGCTCTTGTTAGTACCTGTTGTCCTGTATCCCTGTACTTGCATACATACCTGGTTCATTATGTGACAGCAGTATGCAAGATAGCTTGCTTATCAATTGTTCGCTCCAAATTATCTGATCTGTATGAATGGTTACATTAGTGCAGAATATATCCAATACCAATGAATTTTTTTAGCTCTGCATTGTTCTTGTAAGTACATGCTGTCCTTTATCAGTGTACTTATATTGACACGTAGTTGTTCATGTACCATCACTCTGCAGCTTATTTTCCTTTTCCCTCCATTTTCTACACATCAGATCTATATTTACTCTTACCATAAGGTAGGTACTGAAGAAGTTTAGCTGTGCATTGCTCTTGGTTGTACCTTTTGCCTGTATCGCTGCACATACATTTATAGCTACTTGGTTATGTAGCATCACTCTTCATCTTATCTTAAATATTCTCATTTTTTTCGTATATTATCACATCTATATTTACTCTTAACAAAATGTAGAATAAAGGCAATGTTTATGAAGAAGATCCTGTGGTAAACTTCTTGAATTGCCCCCCATCAGCATGGACAAGGGCTTTATAGAGCCTGTCTTCACCAGTAATGTAAGTTTGTCCTTCTCAAGCCTTCAAAGTTTGTTTTTTATATTTGGTTAGGCATGACTGCAATAGCTGTTTATATTTGGTGTTTACATCAAATTGCATGTTTAAAGTTTATTATGTAGTTCATAAACAAAAGTTTGTCCTTCTCAATTTAAGTTTTCAGTTGTACAACCAAGTTCCTTCTTCATACCATGTCAATTAAACTATACAGAGCAAGTGATCTTCTTTTGCACTGCATGTATGCTTCTGTTCTTCATCCGTAATCCAGTAGTGTGGTGAACCTACCCACTACAGCACAATGTCATATTCTGCAATGTCTTAACTATGAACAATGTCATATCATTCTACTATTATTTAAACTGTCTCTTTATTTGCCATTGTGAAATGGGATAAATTGACAGCACAGTAACCATTGATACTTATGAGTTCTTGATCTGTAATCCAGTGGTGTCGTGAAGCTGCCAACTCCTTCACAATGTCATTTCCTGCCATGTCTTAACCTGAACAATACCATATTGTGTTAATGCAATTTTAAACTGTGTCACTTTATTCGTCAATAAGAAATGTGATGAATTGTCAGCACTGATAATTTTATGTGCAAAACCTGTCATCTGTCTGCTTGTTTATCTTTCAGAGTGAGGAAGATATAAGTGTTGAAAAAGCGCAATCTCATCATCTTGCTCACCTGCTTGCGATGCAGCTCCCCAGCAGGGCCAACCTTTCTTGAACTCTATTGAAGTGCTGTCGGTTTTGTATATTATTTTGTCGGCGTGTTTATTTGTACTGATGGCGATCTTTGATGCCCAGTGTATGTAATCTGCTGTCTGTTTGTGCTTTATTATCATAGTGGCGAACTTTGATGCCCAGTGGATGTAATATGCCGTAATTTCTTTATTGTATTGTCTAGATTTTTTCTTATTCACGATGCTGTAGTTATTTTACTGTGTGTATATATATATATATATATATATATATATATATATATATATATATATATATATATATATATATATATATATATATATATCATGTGTTGGCAGTAAACCGCCAAACCGTAAAATTACGGTACATAATCGGGCCGTCATGCAATCACGATGTATGATCCGCATCATGGGCCGCGTCATCTTGGTCTGTTAAACGGACAAAAGTAAACTGGCCCAGTAGTAGATAAGGGCCTTTAATAGGCCGAGTAAACCCCGGCCCTCTTTTCGCAAGAAAACTCAATGCGCTTTTAGGTGGTTGAGAAGTAGGTTGGGCCTGAAACATGCCGAATAGCTCATGGGCCGGCAGTAGCCCGAAATGGACCCCGGCCCATGAATGTGCGAATTAAATCACGGGCTTTTAACAGGCCAAAATTGTCTCGGTCCTTGTTTGGCCCAATCAGATATCGGCTGCGAGCAGGTCGGATGCAAACTGGGCCGTAGTTAGGCCCAACTATATGATGGGCTTTTAACAGGTCGAAATTAATATAGGGACGAAATGTTAAACGTGCCCTTAACAGGCCCAAACTAATATCAGGGCGAATTACTAAATGGGCCTTTAGCAAGTGGGCCCAAAAGCATAGCATCCAGTTGACGGGCCGAATCTGATATGGGCCATAATTTAGCCCAAAGCCTCTTAAAGGCCGGACCTGATCTGGGCCGTAATTTGGCCCAGAACGTAGTAGGATTTTTACGGGTCGGATCTCATATGGGCCATTGTTAGGCCCGGAAAGTGGCAGGCCATTAATGGACCGGATCAAATATGGGCCAGCATTTGGCCCAAAACATGGCAGCCAGTTAATGGGCCGGCCTACTAGGGTCTCAAAATCTTGTGGGCCTACAGCTGGGCCGACCCATTAATGTCGGCAAAATCTCGTGGGCCTTTAGCTGGGCCGGCCCATTATGATCCGCAAGAATCTTGTGGGCCTTTGCCTGGGCCGGCCCATTATGGCACACAAAAATCTTGTGGGCCTTTACCTAGGCCGACCCATTATGGCCCGCAAAATCTTGTGGGCCTTTAGCTGGGCCAGCCCATTATGGTCCGCAAAATCTCGCGGGCCTTTAGCTGGGCCGGCCCATTATGGTCCGCAAAATCTTGTGGGCCTTTAGTTGGGCTGGCCCTTTTAAACTTGATGGGCCGGTCCACGTGTCAACATATCATAGGCATGTCTGGCCCATTGGATGAGTGACACCGTGCAACGCGAGTCGACATCGTGTCTCCTCCACCAATGATGATTTTACACGGGAAAATCCCCATTGGTCGGGCTGTTAACGGGTTATCCGATCCAAAACCCGACCCGATAGCTTAACGGTGTTCCGTTACGGTGGATGCCATGTGTCGGTCACCCTTAACGAAAGAACTTTTGTGACGCATGATTTATCGTCATGGAAGTGGACACTTCTGTGATGATAATTTTGGTAATGTCATGGAACACTTCTACGACAGCACAGGTATGACTATGTTGATTCTGTCACAAAATCGTCATGGATGTACATGCATGACAGAAAACGCGACCTACTGTGACAAACACGTATCATCACGGAAGTGTATTTTTTTGTAGTGTAAAGCATTCTTTTCATGATCTACAAGCATAGAAAATTTACCACTCTCCACATAATAAAAATTCTTCTCATTCGGAATGGTGGGAGTATCATAAGAGACTTGAATACTATAAATTGTTTCCACATTAAAATATTAATATTCAGAAAAAGGGTAATCATAATCATGACAAGTTTTAATAATATAATCATCACTACTTTTTGTTTTATAAGTTTCATCACAATAATCATCATAAGTAGCAACTTTGTTCTCCTCATAATCGATTAAAACCTCTTCCAAGATAGTGGAATCATCACTAAATAAAGTTGACACTCTTCCAAATCCACTTTCATATTCATCACAATAAGATTCAACATCTTCGAAAATAGTGGGATCACTACTTCCTAAAGTTGACACTCTTCCAAACCCACTTTCATCAATATAATCATCATAAGCAAGAGGCATGCTATCATCATAACAACTTTGCATATGAAAACTTGGGAGGCTAAAAATATCATCTTCATTAAACATAGCTTCCCCAAGCTTGGGACAAACATTAATTTCAGCAAATATATTCTCAAATATGTCATCCTCATCAAACATAGCATCCCCAAGCTTGGGCCGCTTCATATCATAAGCATAATCACTCTCATCATTAATAGTATGGATAGCACCAATAGTATAGCAATTACCATCATCACAATGAGTAGTAGGAGCAACATCATTTGAGAGAGATACCTTTTTACTTTTGTTGCTCCTTCTTTTCTTTTTCTTCTTCACATTATGTGTGGGTTCAACCTTCTTCCTTGAGCTCCTTATTAATGAGATTGGTTCAATAGAAAGTTCCTCCTCGTTACCTGATTCATCATAAGAAATAATAGGAGGATATTGGGAAGTCTCTTCCCTTTCATTAGTATTCTCCTCATATTCCATTTGCTTTCTTTTCTTTAGGTAATTGGCAATATAAGGATTTCAATGCAATTCACCACACAATACATATAAATTCCCTCTAGATCAATATCAAGAAAATTCTCAAGATTAAATTCTGGAATTTGCTTAGTTACATGTTTCAATTCTTCATAACCCAGAAGCAAACTAAGTTCATTATGATGTGCAAGGGAGATCAAGTCATCACAATTTTTGGGACACGATTCGATCATGAAACAATTTGCATCGGAGATTTAAATGACCACGTTCATTACAAAGTTCACAAGTACGGCAGAGATATTTTAAATTTTCAGCACTAACATTAAGCCTTTCTTGCAACCATTTAGTTTCTAAATGCTTATGCCTCTTGCATTATCTATTTGCCCTATTTGGTGTGTACTTGCAAACCCAATTCACTCCACAAAAGTCGACATGCTTATAAGAGATATTTTCATCATGACTAGTGCAATCATCATTAGTACTATGGATATTCAAGGAGTTCATACTAACAACATTGCAATCATGCTCATCATTCAAACATGTAATACCAAACATTTTATAGACTTATTCTTCTAGCACTTGAACACAATTTTCCTTTTCATCATACTCGCGAAAGATATTAAAAAGATGAAGCGTATGAGGCAAACACAATTCCATTTTTTTGTAGTTTTCTTTTATAAACTAAACTAGTGATAAAACAAGAAACAAAGAGATTCGATTGCAAGATCTAAAGATATACCTTCAAGCACTCACCTCCCCGGCAACGGTGCCAGAAAAGAGCTTGATGTCTACTACACAAACTTCTTCTTGTAGACGTTGTTGGGCCTCCAAGTGCAGAGGTTTGTAGGACAGTAGTAAATTTCCCTCAAGTGGATGACCTAAGGTTTATAAATCCGTAGGAGGCGTAGGATGAAGTTGGTCTCTCTCAACCAACCCTGCAACCAAATAACAAAGAGTCTCTTGTGTCCCCAACACACCCAAATACAATGGTAAATTGTGTAGGTGCACTAGTTCGGCGAAGATATGGTGATACAAGTGCAATATGGATAGTAGATAAAGGTGTTTGTAATCTGAAATTATAAAAACAGCAAGGTAACAAGTAATAAAAGTGAGCGTAAACGGTATTGCAATGCTAGGAAACAAGGCCTAAGGTTCATACTTTCACTAGTGCAAGTTCTCTCAACAATAATAACATAATTGGATCAAATAACAATCCCTCAACATGCAACAAAGAGTCATTCCACAGCCACTAATAGTGGAGAACAAACAAAGAGATTATGGTAGGGTACAAAACCACCTCAAAGTTATCCTTTTTGATCTATCTATTCAAGAGTCCGTAGTAAAACAACATGAAGCTATTCTTTCCGTTCGATCTATCATAGAGTTCATACTAGAATAACACCTTAAGACACCAATCAACCAAAACCCTAATGTCACCTAGATACTCCATTGTCACCTCAAGTATCAGTGGGCATGATTATACGATATGCATCACACAATCTCAGATTCATCTATTCAACCAACACAAAGTACTTCAAAGAGTGCCCCAAAGTTTCTACCGGAGAGTCAAGACGAAAACGTGTGCCAACCCCTATGCATAAGTTTATGGAACCCGCAAGTTGATCACCAAAACATACATCAAGTAGATCATGTGAATATCCCATTGTCACCACATATAAACACGGCAAGACATACATCAAGTGTTCTCATATCCTTAAAGACTCAATCCGATAAGATAACTTCAAAAGGAAAACTCAATCCATTATAAGAGAGTAGAGGGGGAGAAACATCATAAGATCCAACTATAATAGCAAAGCTCACGATACATCAAGATCGTATCACCTCAAAAACACGAGAGAGAGAGAGAGAGAGAGAGAGAGAGAGAGAGAGATCGAACACATAGCTACGGGTACATACCCTCAGCCCCGAGGGTGAACTACTCCCTCCTCGTCATGGAGAGCGTCAGGATGATGAAGATGGCCACCGGTGAGGGATCCCCCCCTCCGGCAAGGTGCCGGAACGGGCTCCTGAGAGGTTTTTGGTGGCTACAGAGGCTTGCGGCGGCGGAACTCCCAATCTATCTTCCGTTTCGAGGTTTTTGGGGTATATGGAGATATATAGGTGAAAGAAGTCGGTCGGGGGATGCTCGAGGGGCCCACGAGACAGGGGGCGCGCCCAGTAGTGGGGGGCGCGCCCCCCACCCTTGTGGCCTCCTCGAAGTTTCCCTGGCTTGCACTCCAAGTTCCCTGGATTGCTTCTATTCCAAATATAAGTTTCCCGAAGGTTTCATTCCGTTTGGACTCTGTTTGATATTCCTTTTCTTCGAAACACTGAAATAGGCAAGAAAACAGCAATATGGGCTGGGCCTCCGGTTAGAAGGTTAGTCCCGAAAATGATATAAAAGTGTAAAGTAAAGCCCATAAACATCCAAAATAAGTAATGTAATAGCATGGAACAATAAAAATTATAGAAACGTTGGAGATGTATCACTGCCCTTCGGGATCCCCACTTGCTCGCAGTGATGCAGGAGGAGTTCGACGCCCTGCAATGCAACCGCACGTGGCATCTTGTTCCGCAACCCCCTCGTGCCAACATCATTACTAGCAAGTGGATGTTCTGCCACAAGACCCGCCCGAACGGTTCTCTCGAGCGCTACAACACTCGGTGGGTGGTTCGTGGATTTCAGCAGCGTGATGGCGTGGACTTCACCGACACCTTTGCTCCGGTTGTGAAACCGGCATGATCCGCACCGTGCTTCAGTTGGCGGTCTCGCGAGCCTGGCATGTGCATCAGTTGGATGTCTCCAACGCCTTCTTGCATGGTCATCTTGCCGAGCAGGTGTTCTGTGAGCAGCCCACTGGTTTCGCCGACGTCGAGCATCCGGACTTCGTGTGCTTGCTCTCCCGTTCTCTTTACGGGTTGAAGCAGGCTCCACGGGCCTGGTACCAGCGTATCACAGCCTTCCTACAGTCTCTACCATTTGGGTCCACTTGCTCCGATGTCTCACACTTCGTGTATCATTAGGGAGCAGACACTGCATATTTGCTGCTCTACGTCGTCGACATCATCCTCACGGCATCCACCCCAAGCTCCTTCAATGGCTGACGGCTCATCATCGTGATGAGTTCGCCCTCAAGAACTTTGGGCCTCTAAACTACTTCCTCGGTGTCGGTGTCAAAACCGGCGGATCTCGGGTAGGGGGTCCCGAACTGTGCGTCTAGGCGGATGGTAACATGAGACAAGGGACACAATGTTTTTACCCAGGTTCGGGCCCTCTCGATGGAGGTAAAACCCTACTCCTGATTGATTAATATTGATGATATGGGTAGTACAAGAGTAGATCTACCACGAGATCAGAGAGGCTAAACCCTAGAAGCTAGCCTATGGTATGATTGTTGTTCGTCCTACGGACTAAAACCCTCCGGTTTATATAGACTCTGAATAGGGTTAGGGTTAAACAGAGTCGGTTACAATGGTAGGAGATCTACATATCCATATTGCCAAGCTTGCCTTCCACGCCAAGGAAAGTCCCATCCGGACACGGGACGAAGTCTTCAATCTTGTATCTTCAAAGTCCAGGAGTCCGGCCAAAGGCTATAGTCCGGCTATCCGGACACCCCCTAATCCAGGGCTCCCTCAGTAGCCCCTGAACCAGGCTTCAATGACGATGAGTCCGGCGCGCATATTGTCTTCAGCATTGCAACGCGGGTTCCTCCTCCGAATACTTCATAGAAGATTTTGAACACAAGGATAGTGTCCGGCTCTGCAAAATAAGTTCCACATACCACCGTAGAGAGAATAACATTTACACAAGTTCAATCTGCTGACGTATTCCGTGGCGTGACATCACACCACGGCCAAGCCTTTATTCGAATCGTTTTCACTGTCCCACCTTAGCGCGTTTAGCGAGGCGGTTTCCTTGGCACGTCTTGTCAAAGCAGAGATCGTGTCCCCTTATTCCGGGATTCTCATCAATACGGGCGTGGGTAACCCAACCGCGCCATTGATTACGGCGCTTGGGAGATAAGCGAGTTTTATCAGGCCGGTGGGCACACATAGCTTTGTCCGTCCATATAAGGGGGTAAGAATCCACTTTTTCACACACACCTTCTTCCTCCTTTGCCTATCCATTTCCGCGCACTCGAGCTCCAGCGCCCAAGTCCGCACATCCCACCTCAACCTTCTCCAACTATGTCCGGAGCGGGAGGCAAGTGGATGGCCTCCTCCGTCACGGAGGGGCACATCAAAAAGATGCGGAAGGCCGGATACTTGTCCGGGACATCGCGCATAGGCTCCCCAACAAGGGGCAGCTCATCCCCACCCCCAGGCCCCATGAGAGGGTGATGTTCCTCCCCCACTTCCTCCGCGGACTCGGGTTTCCACTTCACCCATTCGTCTAGGGGCTCATGTTCTACTAAGGCCTAGATTTCCATGGTCTGGCCCCGAATTTCATTCTCAACATCTCGGCGTTTATCGTCATATGTGAGGCCTTCCTCTACATCCAGCCCCACTTCGTCTTATGGCTGAAGATCTTCAATGTCAACCCGAAGGTAGTGGGCAGCCGCCAAGCGGAGTGCGGAGGTGCCATGGTGGGCAAGATGGCCAACGTCCTATGGCTCGAGGGCGCCTTTGTGGAGACCATAAATGGGTGGCAATCGGGGTGGTTCTACATCACCGAGCCGCGCGACTCTCAATGGGCGGCGGCCCCCGAATTCCGATCTGGCTTCCCTACACGGCTCACCACATGGAAAGAGACGGCCCTGACATGGGGTAATTCGGAAGAGCTGACCGGACTCCAAACCTGCGTCCGAAACCTGGTGGACAAGAATCTCAAGCTTGTCAACCTAATCCAGGTGATGCTCATCCGCCGGATTCTCCCATGCCAGCAACGGGCCTTCAACTTGTGGGAGTTTGATCCGCACAGCACCGAACAATTGAGCCGGCTCTTCACACTACGCACGAAGATGCCCGAAGGTGCTGTTCAAGGCGCCAAAGCTCCGTATCCGCCATCAAGATCGCGATTCAGCTCGCAGCATCAAGCCAGCGAGGTAAGTTATTTCACCCTTTACGGACTCTTTTTTCATAGTTTGACTCTATGCGGGATCTAAAACTCCTCACCTTTGACAGACTGGCTGAAGACATCCGGACACATCCATCGTCTGCCCTTGCCGAAGACTCCAGCGGACGCCCGATTGACGGGTTGCTGGTTCCGCAACTCACGGGGTGCCGTAAAAGAAGGCCAAGAAGAAGGCCACGGAACTCGAAGGAGTTCCCGCGCCAGTGCTGTCGGACTCATCGTCCGATGACGCCGAGGCGGACTCTCCCGCCAAGACGAGGAGGAGGAATGAGGCCTCTCCCAGCGGGGAGAGAAGAAAAGGAAGGCCGCCTAACCGGGAGGCCAAGGGTCCAAGAAGGAAGGACCTTCCTCCGGACTACACCGCCAATGCCGACGATTGTGAAGAGGGGTGGGCTCCAAGGACCAAGCCCCTGGCGAAATCGTAAGTGTCCGGACACCAGAATAACTCATGGCGTTCCATTTGTCGCACAACATCTTATAACACCGAATATAACCATGCAGCCCGCCCAAGGATGGGCTCGACGATTCGTCGAGCGGCTCCCTGGATTCGTCGGAGGTGAATAGCACCTCACTTCCAACCGCCTCGTCTCCTCCCACCGCGGATGACGCCGGGGTGGAGTCCCAAAAGGGGCCCTGCCAGGAGGAGGTGGCTATGGAGGCGCCGGAAGGCGACCTCCCGGAACTCGGGCTCAAAGGGGATAAAACCCCAAAGGGCTTTAAGTCCGGCCCTATGCCGGACTCCGTACCGGAACGTTCAGTTGTTCCGGAGTCCGACAGGCGACCCCTTCGTAAGAAGGGCAAGACTGCGACGCCGGTGACCTCCGTCCAATAGAAGGCACCGGATGATTTGATGGAGGCGCTCAACGGCGCTTCCATCGTCGAGGAGCACCGCACTGTTATGAGTGCGGTGATCCAGAAAGTTCAGTCCGCCAAGAGCGGGCTGACTGAAGCCTGTGCCAGGCTTCTAATAGGATTTGAGGTATGTATTTAAGATATGTAAAAATATTACCGCATAGACAGTAGCCCCTGATGCTTAGTTTGGTGTTCGGAAAGAAATAGCCGAACTGAGGATCTAAAAAGATATACGCAGGAGTCTAACATAAGTATGTCAATATGGGAATGCAGGCTGCGCTGCTGACCTCTGCCGCACTGACTGCGGAGGTTGGTGCATTGAAGCAGAGCCTCGAGCAGTCCGAGAACGAGCTCGGACTTGCCAAAAAGCAGCTTGAGGATAAAGAAGGCAAGTAATACCTTATGGGAATATTTAAAAGATGTGTTTGCAAAAAATGACAGGAATAACGTGAATATTGCAGGGGCCACGAACAAGGTGGCGACCCTGAAGGAAGCGGTGTCCAAGGACGAAAGCAATGCGGCCGCCGAGCGCACCGAGCGAGAGAAGCAGGAGGCGCGGGTGGCGGAGGTGTGGCAAGAGCTCCAGGCTCTCGTGGAAAAACACGAGAGTTTGGAGCGTGAATCAAAGACTCGAGAGTCCGAGCTCCCCTCAGCCCTTGAGAGCACCAAGGCTGCTAAGGCCGAAGCCCAAAAAGCCCTCCAGGAGATTGAGGCGATGAAGAATATAGCGGCGGGTAAGGCATTCTATATGCAAAGAAAGCATGTGAAAGTGAATTATCTGTTACTTAC
Organism: Aegilops longissima; assembly: GCA_021605205.1. Taxonomy (NCBI): domain Eukaryota; kingdom Viridiplantae; phylum Streptophyta; class Magnoliopsida; order Poales; family Poaceae; genus Aegilops; species Aegilops longissima. The sequence goes on from CM038678.1 coordinate 788,550,083, forward strand.
CCGAATCCGGAGCTCTCCAGGAGCATTCGCAGATCTGCCCCGCAGTGTGGCTGATGCTGCTGCATTCTACCGAGCCAAGGAGGGAAGCTCGACGGAGAAGGTGTGCTGGTCTCAGTATGCTGAGGCCGGACACCCGGTGCCCTTAAGCGACCAGTTGAAGCAGCTGGTCGAGCTCCATAAGGTGGCCGAACGGGCCACGAAAGGCCTCATAGTTCGGCTGTGGCCTAAGGAAGCCATGCCTGGGAGCTACTTCGGGCTGGTGAGGTGGCTGGTGGATGCCTGTCCATGGGTTGAAGTCATCAAGCGCTCTGTCTGCATCGAAGGTGCCCGTAGGGCCCTTGCCCTTGCTAAGGTGCACTGGGGCAAGATGGACGCTGAGAAGCTTGTGACGGACGGACCACCACCGAAGAAGGAGCATCGCAAGCCTGAAATGTATTATGAGGGCGCCCCAAGGGTGCCTCGCTTTATAGCGGATGAATGCTCCAAAGATATAATTTTTGAGTAGACTCGCATTTGTTATCCTGTACGCTGAAAACTTGTTCATATGCGCTAAGCAACACTTTTGAATTTAAAATATTACCTTCTGTATGCCATGTATTAAATTTGAGAGATGGCGAGTCGTCGGCTTCAGCCCCCATGCCACGAGTGCTGGGGTGTTCGGGATGAACTTGAGCACTATTGTTCCCATTCTTGGGTCCTTCGAGGGAGGCGCTCAACGCAACGAACAAGGCAACCGGACTATAATGCTTGAACACTCTCACTTAGCCATAGAATTCTATAATTTTAAATTTCAGCGAAGCCCCTAGTATTCGAAAGACCGAGCTCGGGGCGCTATCCATGCCTAGGCCGGACAATGTCGACTCCTCGCCCTAAGCGGCATAAGTCTTTAGGGACTCGAAAACCTCTTGAACAGCGACCGGCTCCCGCCCTATCATGACGGTCAGTTTTAGCTTTCTCCACTGAGGTGCTTAACCCAGCTCAACCGGGGCACAATCGCATTGGTTCTCCCAGCGCTACCTTAGCCGATATAACGGAATGTAAGGTACCAAAACATGGGAGCCGGGCAAACCCAACTATTGACCCAAGACATGATTCGGAGCCAATGCATATAATGCTATAAGTTCGGGGTGCCGCACTTGTGAAAGTGTTCGGTCTTATCACACCATGTTATGGGGTACTTAAGCGCCTGGTGTATTGCCCGTACCAAAGTGTACGGTTGCACAATGTCATAAATGAACATATATATATAGAAAAAAGGGAATTCAATAATAGGCAGAAGCTATATATTGTTTATTCAAAAGGGCTCCAGTAAGAGCAGAACGATACAAATAGTGCGATAAGCAAGGGACGGGACTTTTGAACATGTCTCCCTCCAGGGGTAAGCCGCGGGATGGTGTGTAAAAGAGATATATTGCTCGTAATAGAGACCACCTGGACACTCGACGTAGCTTTCTGCTTCCCTGGCTGTTGCATCGTGTGTTCGGCGATTCTAATGCCGGACAGGGCTTCGTGAGAACGGAGTCCTGAAAGTAAAAAGAAAGAAGAAAAGAATGACACAATATGGAGCCCCTGGTGCGGTTGAGCCGCATTCCGGGCATGCCGTGGTCGTGCCCCTTCCCCTATGCCCATGGTATTTCCAGAGCGTAATTATGTACGCGTAGTACTGGTTTCGCAATTTTGCGAGGGCTGGGGCTTGGGCCGCATTGCTATGCGTGCTCGGAACGTGCCAGGCGGTCTTGTTGTAGGTTACTCCGGGCACGCTTGACGGTGTCCGGACGTTTAATAGCCGGACTCAAGAATTGCCTTAATAGGCTGCTTTGTACTTCCGCCGCGAGGGCCGCCGTATGCTCCTCCGTCCGGAGAGAGCGTCCGTTGTTTCCATTGACCATAATGACTCCTCGAGGACCTGGCATCTTGAGCTTGAGATATGCATAGTGCGGCCCCGCATTGAACTTTGCAAATGCGGTTCGTCCGAGCAGTGCATGATAGCCGCTACGGAATGGGACTATGTCGAAGATTAACTCCTCGCTCCGGAAGTTATCCGGGGATCCGAAGACCACTTCAAGTGTAAGTGAGCCTGTACAGTTGGCCGCTACACCTGGTATGACGCCTTTAAAGGTCTTCTTCATGGGTTTAATCCTTGATGGGTCTATGCCCATTTTGCGCACTGTATCCTGATAAAGCAGGTTCAGGCTGCTGCCGCCGTCCATTAGGACTCTAGTGAGGTGAAATCCGTCAATGATTGGGTCTAGAACCAATGCGGCGAATCCGCCATGGTGGATGCTGGTGGGGTGCTCGCTTCGATCAAAAGTGATCGGGCAGGAAGACCATGGGTTGAACTTTGGGGCGTCTGGCTCCATCGCATATATGTCCCTTAGCGCACGCTTCCGCTCCCTTTTGGGTATGTGGGTTGCGTATATCATGTTCACCGTCCGCACTTGTGGGGGGAAGCCCTTCTGTCCTCTATTGTTCAGCGGGGGGCTCCTCCTCGTCATCGCTATGTAGCCCCTTATCATTGTTTTCGGCATTTAACTTGTCTGCCTGCTCGAACACCCAACAATCCCTGTTGGTGTGATTGGCTGGCTTTTCGGGGGTGCCATGTATCTGGCACGAGCGATCGATTATTCGGTCCAAATTGGACGGGCCCGGAGTATTTCTTTTAAATGGCTTTTTCTGCTCACCGGGTTTAGAGCCTCTGAATCCGGCATTGACTGCCGTATCCTCAGCATTATCGCCGTTAATGTGGCGCTTGTGCTTGTTGTGACGCGACCTGCCACTGCTGTCCTGTGTATCCGAATTACCAGGGCTCTTGGTCATGTTGTTACTATGAGCTAGCCAGCTGTCCTCTCCCGCGCAAAAGCGGGTCATGAGTGTTGTGAGGGCTGCCATGGATTTTGGCTTTTCCTGTCCTAGGTGCCGGGCAAGCCACTCATCGCGGATGTTTTGTTTGAAGGCTGCAAGGGCCTCGGCATCCGGACAATCGACGATTTAATTTTTCTTGGTTAGGAACCGTGTCCAGAATTGTCCGGCCGATTCTCCGGCTGCTGAATTATGTGGCTTAGGTCATCGGCGTCTGGTGGTCGCACATATGTGCCCTGGAAATTGTCGAGGAATGCGGCTTCCAGGTCTTCGCAACAACCAATTGACTCTGCTGGCAAGCTGTTAAGCCAATGGCGGGCTGGTCCTTTAAGCTTGACTGGGAGGTATTTGATGGCATGTAGATCATCACCGCGGGCCATGTGGATGTGAAGGAGATAGTCCTCGATCCAAACCGCAGGATCTGTTCTGCCATCGTATGATTCAATGTTTACAGGTTTAAAACCCTCAGGGATTTGATGATCCATTACTTCATCTGTGAAGCATAGTGGGTGTGCGGCGCCTCTGTATTGGGCTATATCACGACGCAGCTCAAATGAGCTTTGTCTACTATGTTCGGCCCGGCCGGAATTGCCATATTCGGCGTGACGGTTATCGTCACGTGTCATGGGGCGCCCACGCGATCCATAGATCGATCTTGTCTGCCTTGCCTTGTCCTCCAATATATCTCGCAGGTCTGGCGCATTTCCCCGCGCTTTGTAGTTTTTGAGCGGCGCTGGGGTGCGGCTTGAGTTGAGGGCCGAGAGGCCTCTCTGTCGCGGCCACGAGGTGGCCGGCCAGCCATATAATGCCCTGGTGATGTAGGTTTGGGTGCTTCCTCCTCTAATCGGGGTAGCAGCCTGCGTCTTGGGTAGCTCTTGGAGGGCGCCGAGTTCATACTCTTCGCCGCAAGGACTTCAGTCCATCTGTCAGCTAGCAAATCTTGGTCAGCTCTAAGCTGCTGCTGCTTTTTCTTAAGGCTGCTTGCCGTGGCCATGAGCCTGCGTTTGAAACGCTCTTGTTCGACGGGATCCTCGGGCATGACAAATTCGTCGTCGTCGAGGCTTGCCTCATCTTCGGAGGGAGGCATGTAATCATCGTCCTCTACCTCTTTTTCTGCCGCTCTCACATGAGCGCTGAATCTTGCTGGAGGGGATTGTCTTCAGCACTGTCCGGGGTGTTATTGCATCCCGTGCCGGAATCACCGTTTTTGCTGTGGCGGGATTTAGAGCGGCACTGCTGACGCCGGCGCTTAGGCTGTTTCTTGGAGGGGTCATCCATGTATATGTCGTATGACGAGGTGGCCTTCCAGTGCCCTGTGGGCGCTGGTTCTTGGTTGTCTCCTGCATCGTCGTGCATACCATCGATGTCTTCGGAGTCGAAGTCGAGCATGTCGGTTAAATCATCGACAGTGGCTACGAAGTGGGTGTAGGGTGGGCTTTGATTTTCTTCGTCGTCCGCATCCCAACATTCCTGGCCATAATACGGCCAGGGCTCTCCTGATAAATAGAGAGACTTTAGTGAATTCAGAATGTCGCCAAAGGGCGAGTGCTGAAAGATGTCCGCGGCAGTGAATTCTATGATCGGCGCCCAATCGGATTCTATTGGCAGGGGCGCGGAAGGCTCGGAGTCCGGAGAGGAGTCCGGCACCTTGGAGTTACGAGCTTCACAAAGGACGGGGTAGGTGTATGGCTCAATCGCCGTAGAGATCACAGCCCCCGAGGAGGTGTCCAGCCACTCGTCCTCGATCGGCGCGGTCGGCTCCGAGCTAAAGGTCGGAGCGGACTCTGGTGCGGCCTCTAGGACACTGTTCGGCGGCAGAGCTAGATCATGCCCCTTGTGACAGTGTGGCGCGCTTGGCTGTGGCTCGAACCCGTCGAAGATCAAGTCACCGCGGATGTCAGCCGTGTAGTTCAAACTTCCAAATCTGACCTAATGGCCAGGGGCGAAGCTTTCAATCTGCTCCAGATGGCTGCTTAATTGCCCGCAGCAAAGCCGCCAATCGAAAGATCTGTCAAGGAGAAAAGTCTCACCCTAGAGCGCATCGTTGTTGATGATCGGAGGAGCCATCGGGCCTAAAGATGACGCACACGAGGAACTCTGAATGAAAGCACCAATGTCGGTGTCAAACCGCGGATCTCGGTAGGGGGTCCCGAACTGTGCGTCTAGGCGGATGGTAACAGGAGACAAGGGCACAATGTTTTTACCCAGGTTCGGGCCCTCTCGATGGAGGTAAAACCGCATTCTCGCTTGATAAATATTGATGATATGGGTAGTACAAGAGTAGATCTACCACGAGATCAGAGAGGCTAAACCCTAGAAGCTATCCTATGGTATGATTGTTGTTCATCCTACGGACTAAAACCCTCCGGTTTATATAGACACCGAATTGGGTTAGGGTTACACAGAGTCGGTTACAATGGTAGGAGATCTACATATCCGTATCGCCAAGCTTGCCTTCCACGCCAAGGAAAGTCCCATCCGGACACGGGACGAAGTCTTCAATCTTGTATCTTCAAAGTCCAGGAGTCCGGCCAAAGGCTATAATCCGGCTATCCGGACACCCCCTAATCCAGGACTCCCTCACTCGGCATTGAGGTGGTCCGTCGGGCTGACGACTTATTTCTGCATCAGCAGAAGTACGCCCACGAGCTGCTGGAGCGTGCCAATATGCTTAACTGCAAGCCAGCTCCCACCCCCGTCGACACAAAGGCGAAGGTCTCTGCTTTGGATGGGTCTCTTGCGTCCGATGCAACGTCCTATCGCTCCATTGTTGGTGCCTTACAGTACCTGACGCTGACCCGACCGGACCTGCAGTACGTTGTTCAACAGGTGTGCCTCCACTTGCACTCCCGGCGCGCGTGACTCTCATTGGACCTTGGTGAAGCATATTCTCTGTTACATACACGGCACCCTGTCCTTGGGACTTACACTGACGGCCTCCGCCTCCATTGACCTCGTCGCCTACTCGACGCCGACTGGGCAGGCTGCCCCGACACCAGGCGTTCTACCTTCGGCTATTGTGTCTACATTGGTCCCTGGTTGATCTCTTGGTCATCGAAGCGACAACCCACGGTATCTCGCTCCAGCGCCGAGGCAGAGTATTGGGCCGTGGCTAACACCGTAGCTGAATGCTCTTCGATCCTTCAGCTGCTCCAGGAGTTTCTTTGTGACGTTCACAAGGCTACTCTTGTCTACTGCGATAATATCAGCGCGGTCTACCTCTCCACCAACCTGGTGTTCACTTTGTGCGTGAGCAGGTTGCCCTTGGCGGTGTTCAGGTTCTCCACGTTCTGACGTCATAGCAGTTTGCTGATGTGATGACTAAGGGATTTCCTACTCCCTACTTCAAGGAGTTTCGGTCCAGTCTCTGTGTGTCCGGCGATGTTTGACTGCAGGGTGTGTTGAGTATATATTTGTGTTGCATGTATTTTGTATATTGTGGCCCACCTCCTTGTTGTGTATAGTTGAGGTTGAGATCCTCTCTGTACTTATATATACATGCACCGGCACCCCATCAATACAACGACTATTGTATTGCCAAACCATCCTTCTACAACAGGTGCTGCCGCGACAGCAACCCAGGACACTACAGGAATCAGCTACTTTGCCGTCTGCCATGGTGGACGGCAAAGGCATGAATGGCGGACGGCAAAATCCTTTGCCGTCAGCCACGGACGGCAACAGCTCCGCAACGTAGGCTACGGTAACAGCTACTTTGCCGTCCGCTTCCGGTGGCGGACGGCAAAGGTTCTTTTTACGTCCGCGACGGACGGCAAAAGAGAGCGGACGGCAATAATTGCGCCGTCATCCGTTATGTCTAATGGCAGGCCTTTGCCGTCCGCCGCTAACGGCAAAATTTCTAGTGTCTTTGCCGTCTGCCACTGATGGCAAAGTGCAGGTTCTTTGCCGTCTGCTACTGATGGCAAAGTGACCAAATGGGTCAGCTTCCAGGAAGCACAGCTAGATGCCACGTGTCTTCTTTGCCGTCCGCGGAAGACGGCAAAGAGTGCGTTGCCGTCGGTGGCAGACGCAAAGAGCCTGCATATTGGCTCTTTTATCTGTTTTTTATTAAATCCAACAATTTTCATCACAAATATATATGACATATATAGATATATTTCAAAAGGCCATTACAGAGCAAACATATAAGATATCCAACACATAACTTCATCATCCAAACATATATATTACATGCATAGTTCCATCATACATAACAAGTTCAACATAGAGGCATCCAACCATATATATTACAATAGTTTCATCCAACGATACATGCATAGTTCAACGATACAAAAGAAACAGAGAAAGGGATAAGGAGCACTCCATCTATGCAAGCTTTAGTCAAGTGAAAGAAATCTGCAAAATGAAAAATAAGAAAGTTAGAACAAGAAGAGTAGAACAAGAAGAAGACTAGAACAAGAAGAGTAGAACAAGAAGAAGACTAGAACAAGAAGAGTATGCCATTTATGAGCTAACTTACGTGAAATGGATCATATATGAGCTAACTAAGTTGAAATGGGTCGCTTATGAGCTAGCTAAGGTGAAATGGATCATTTATGAGCTAACTAAGTTGAAATGGGTCGCTTATGAGCTAGCTAAGGTGAAATGGATCATTTATGAGCTAACTTAGTTGAAATGGATCATTTATGAGCTAATTTAGTTGAAATGGATCTTTATGAGCTAACTTAGTTGAAATGGATCGTTTTTGAGCTAACTTAGGTGAAATGGATCATTTATGAGCTAATTTAGTTGAAATGGATCTTTTTGAGCTAACTTAGGTGAAATGGATCATTTAAGAGCTAATTTAGGTGAAATGGATCATTTTGTAGCTAACTTGGTGAAATGGATCATTTAAGAGCTAATTTAGGTGAAATGGGTCATTTTGAGCTAACTTGGATGAACTGGATCATTTATAAGCTAACCTAGGTAAAATGGGTCATTTTAGAGCTAACTTAGGTAAAATGGATCGTCTATGAGCTAACTAAGCTAATTATGCAATTTTTGACATAAGTAAGCTAAGTACAGATCGTTTAGAGCTAACTTAGGTAAAATGGATGGTTTTGGAGGTCGAAGCTTATTAAGTCATTTTGGAGGAGAAGAAGCTAAGTCTAGGTCATTATGGTAAGCATTGGAGGAAATAAAGCTAAGTCTAGGTCTTTATGCATGTGTTAAGCAAAACACTAGATAAACTTACCAAGATCCGTGGAGGTGTAGAAGCGGGGTGGCTCGTGTCGGTAGCTGGAGAAGGATCGTGCGATGCTTGTCTGGAGTTACGCTGCACCAAAGATCATTTCCAATGTCTTGTTAGCATGATGACACTCAAATGTTAAGACTAGCAAGTAATGTCCATTCAAATAAAACTCACCGTGGTCCCGTGGAGCAATCACGGCATCGGCGGAGCGGTCTCGACCTGTCTTCTCGCACACGATCGCACATTTGGTTTTGACGACTCAGTCATACTAGTTAGTAATGAGACAAACACTACATGAATGTTTTGGCTAATCTGCAGAAGAAACTTACCACAAGGAGCTCGTACATGGCCCTTGCCTGCATGTCATTCCGTGCCCTCTCCTCCTCCATCATCTTTGTCGTCCTCTCCTCCAACTCCCGCTGCCTCTCCGCCGCCTCCGCCAAGTTTCTCCGTTCTATCTCTCTCACTCTGATAGCAGCCTGCAACACCACTCACATGACCATTTGTAATCATTGATGGAAGCGCACACAATGTAATAGAGAAAGATAACTGAGTATGTATCACTAACCTTGATGGCGAGTTGCACCGGCCGCTCACGAGGCCTTATCTCAGAGCGGAGCTCGATCGGCGCGCTTTGATCTCCGAGAGAGTGCTAGGACAACGGATAAGTCCATCTCCAATGGCTATGGAGCCATGGGACCTCCCGCCACCAGATATCATCAACAGCTCGGATCAATGGGACCTGGCTCGGGTTAAAGTCCTCCCTTTCCTCGCCTTCCCTCATCTCTATATCTCACGAGCTTGTTGTGGGAGGAGATGTTGGTGAAGTTGTTTGCATCATCGAGGTCGACCGAGAGAAAGCCTTGACTTTCTTGAAAGAGGCAGTGTGGGCCATGGCATACAGGTCGTACACCTCGGCACCTTATCCACCTTATTGTAGCGTGCCTGAAAGAGAGAAACAATGAAAATTAGTAATTAAAGGGCTCAAGCTAGCATGATGAATGAATTGCATGAATCATGAAGCAAACCACATACCCAGCCTTGCCTCGAACTGATATAAGTTGGAGCTGCCTTGATGGTGTGGCACACCTTCCATTTGGGCACGCTTGTCCTTGGCCTCGTTGTGGAGGGCTAGCCATTGTTTTGAGCACCACTCATCGACCAACACCTCCCAACAATCCATCCGATCCGCACACCATCTCGGAGGCGCCTAAGTTAGCAAATAGAAACTTGAGCGCTACGGCTAAGAATTACTAAATGAAGGAACTTAAGTAGAGAAGGCCTTAAGAATTACCTTCATGTACTGCTCCTTACTCAGGAACTTATCGCGGCACGCCGGCTTGGTCTTCTTGATACCACGCAAGGCGTAGTAGTCTCGAACAGCCTGCACCCGAGCCTCGTGTCGTAAGTTCTGAGTAGGCGCTGCTGACGTTCTCGATAACATGTGCCGCGTCCTCCTCGTATCCCTCCTCACACCTGTAGAATGTCTGCAATCAAATGAGACAATATTGATTAGTACAATTAATAACTAGCTAGTTGAAGATTTTTAAATGTGTAGGAGAAATTACCTGTAACTTTCGATCACCATGTCGCCCTCGTGTCGCATTACGACACCGCCGATAATCTCATCCGGCGGGGCGGGCAGCCACGTAGTGCTCCCAGCTCAATCCAAGCTCGAAGCCGACCCTCACCAGGCAACGTGACAAACCCCGGGAAGTTTTGCCGGCAAAGAACTCCAAGGACGGAGTTGGGCCGGCGGACACTATGATGGTGGTCCCAACCTCTGCAGCATGACAAGGCCAACGATTAGTTATTTGAAAAACTTGAATGCACAAGGTACACAAATATATTAAATGCACTTACGTACCTCTCCCCATCAGGGAAAATCAACCACCTCTGTTCGCGGGTCACCGGCACGGACGGGAGCCGTAGCACCACGCCGGTAGACGGTGCCCCTCCTCCTCAAGATCACCGGCTCCCGCCATCATCAGCATGGCCACTCGGCTCCTCGGGCTGATCCGCCAGGTACCCCATCCGGACGTGTGCTCCTCCGGGTCACGTGGGCGAACTCGAGTCCCAAGACCCGTGGACCGCAGGCTCGTGGACCGGAGTCCGTGCAGCCTCCTCCTCGGACGAGTCCACCCTAGCAGTCACGTGCTCGGGTGAAACAGCTGGGGGTGGCGGCGAGGAAGGCGCCGTAGCAGTCACCCTACCTCCTCTCCCACGACCACGTGCCCTACCTCCTCTCTTCCTACCTCGTCCCCTGCTGGGCACCGCGGTCGACGAAGAAGGGCCCGGCGGTGTGGTCATACTGTCCAAAGAACGCCGGCGGAGAGGTGCGTCTGGAATGGAAGACCTCAGACCACGCTCCCGACCAGCGCCCACCATCTTTCAACACCTGCCATGACAAACAGTAAACAAAATTAGTACAACATAAAAAAAGACCGACATGAATAATAATATGTGTATCACTTAAGTGTATTATCATCAAGTACAACATAAAAAAATGTAATACCTGACACTACTAATAATCTGGATCAGTATCATCAATAAATGCATAATCATCATCATCACTATAATCAATGACGGGCTCATAGGGTTCATTGGCATCAACATGTGCAAGGCCACCTTGACGTGTCGGTCAAGCATTGACAGGTCATCCGCAGCAGAACCTCTTCTTGTTCCGGCTCTTCTTGTTCCTCCTCCGGGTGATGTCGGATTCATTGTCGCTGTCTACTTCAATGTTTTGGGGTGAAGTATAGCGGTTCTTGAAACGCTTTTTGAAAGACGTGTCTCTTGGAAGAATTCTCCTTCATATGTGTCTCAGGTTAATGTGAGGTTCATAATCCTCTTCCTTTGGGGGAGAAAGTCTAGCACGTGGCGGCACTTCATAAACGACATCCCAACCTTTCAGATTTGGATTAGTTTGGCAGGCCCACGGTAGATAGAATACTTGGGTCGCCTGTTGAGCCATAATATAGACATCAGGAACATCTAAATGAGTGCTTTGGTTGATTTCAACTAGCCCTACATGTTCATGAGTCCTTCTAGTCTCCTTCGGCTGAAACCAATAACATTTGAAGACTACGACATTCGGTGGGTTTTCACCATAGAACAGAAGTTCATAAATTGCTTCAACTCTCCCATAATACTCGGTACCTCCTTCGCGATAGCAGATACACAACAATTTGTTGACTTTCGATCGGCTATAGATAGCTCTTTGCCATAGGTACAAAAGCGATACCCATTGATGTCGTACTTGTCAAATGAACGGACCTTATAGTCAAAACCATTAGCGATTTGTCTCAATTCGGCGTCCATAGACTCTGAATTAGCCTACAAGTTTAATATGAAAGGATTGTTGCATTATGCACAAATTAGCAAATGAAATGAAATTGTCTAATAGAAATTACCGCTTGTTTGAACCAAGAGATGAAACCGGATAGCCACCTCCTTGCTTTGAGAAGCTCATACTCTTCGACGGAATCCTTTTGGATCTCCGCCCATACGAGAATATGGCGACGATCGACTGTATGACATATCCAGGAATAAGAGTAGTTCAAAGGAAATAGAAGTTGCGAAACAATGTACCGAGAACTTACTCGATGTACGGCCGCACTTCTATCAGGTTGTTGAAGATATACAACGAAATGGTCCGCCATTCTTCGTTATTCAAAGATACTTGGATGTGAAACACTAGCTGGTGCGAGATTCCCTTTGAATAGGCTGAGGTTGGATCCACCTTTTAGGCTCGTCACATTGTACCGAGGCTTGGATTATGCAAATGACGATTTTTGGCTTCAGAGTGCGCTGTTACGAAGTTTGCCGCCTCCTCTGTGATGAATGCCTCAGCCATCGATGCTTCAATTCTACGCTTATTTTACATTTTTGTCGAGCGTCTTCGCATTCTCTCGGTTAGGTAGCACCAACGATTTTGCACGGCCCCCAATCTTGCCTCGGTCGGGAGATGCAAAATCAAATGCTGCATTGGATTAAAGAAGCCCGTGGAAAGATCTTCTAACTTGCAGATCAACTCCGCGCCAACTCTTCCATTTCTTCTAGCACGCCAGCGATAGTTCTTTCGCACAAAGAACACGGAAGAAATAGCTGAGTTCTGCCAAGATTAGCCATTCATCCTCGTGGATGAAGCCACGCAACATCACCGCATTACCCGCTCAATCCATATGTGCCAATCATGACTCTTGAGACCAAATATCTTCAGTTTATCAAGATTCGCCCCTCTTTAGATTCGCTGCATACCCATCGGGAACATCAACTGCTGTTGCACCCACAAGAGAATTTCCCTCATAGCTGGCCTTCCAAGATTGAACCATGCCTTTGGCTTCGTCCCGCTCTGCTTTCCTTCGGTTCTTTCATGTTTTGTAACGGCCTATCACATAGCGCCTCCAGATCGACTCTAGCCTTAGTATTATCCTTTGACTTCCCATCTATGCCGAACAATGTACCAAAAAGTGCCTCGGCGATATTCTTCTCGATGTGCATCACGTCGATGTTGTGTGGGCAAAGGAGGTCTTTGAAGTAAGGCAGATCCCATAAGCATGTTTTGTGAGTCCACGCGTGCTTAGTATTATACCCCTTGAAGTACCCTCGGGCGTTGTGGATCTGGCTCGAGAGCGCTTAACCGATCCAGGTCTGCTTGGCTGTCAATGCAGGTGGTGCAGAGTTTTGACAACTCTACCCCTCGATGAAGTTCTTCTTGTCTTTCCTGAACTTATGGCGAGGATCCAGAACTGTCTATGCATGTCGAAGCAAGAAAACTTGCGACCGCCCGAAGCCAACGAAACTCAAGAGCTCCCTTGCATGTGGGGCACGGAACCTTCCATGCACACACCAGCCAACGAATAGCGATACGCCGGCAAGTCATGCGTCGAGTACATGTACCGTACACGCATTATGAAGTTCCGCTTGCTAAAGGCGTCGTATGTCTTGAACCCATTATCCCAGGCTTCTTGCAATTCGTCCTTAAGCGGCTGCATGTACACATTCATATTTTGCCCGGATAGTTGGGTCCTGGAATTATCAACGCCGAAAAATGTTCTTTCTTTGCATAATCTGTCCGGGGAGATTGAGTGGAAAGACAAATACGGGCCAACAATCTGTATTGGGATGCCGTCATACCAAACACACTGAACCCATCCGTGCTGATGCCGACTCGAGGATGCCTCGGATCTGCCGCTTTGTCAGCATGTAATTCATCAAACTTTTTCCACGCAACACCATCCGATGTGTGTACCATCATCAGATTCCCATCTGCATCTAGTTCGGTTCTTTTGCCTGTTTTGTGCCATGTCATCTGTCTGGCCGTCTCTTCGACCATGAAAAGACGTTGAAGTCTTGGTACGATTGGCATATACCGAAGAACACTAACGGGGATTTTGGTCTGTGTCTTCTCACCCATACCGTTGTTCACCACAATATACCCGAAGACTTGCAAATGGGACAATAGTTCAAGTCCGCATAGTCAAGCCTAAATAAGGCACATCCTTTCTCACGGCATGTATCTTCTCATAGGGCATCTTCAAGGCACGGAGGATTTTGTCCGACCGGTACAGGTTTGCAGGCATTACATGGCCTTTGGGTAGAAAGCGCCCAAATCTGTCATAATTGCGCCATAGCATTCTCTGCCCAAGTTGAACTGAGCCTTGAGCCATTACTTGTGAGATGACATCCAACCGACAAAGCTCGGTGTGCTCGTGGAGCGGACGTTTGAAGACTCCAACATTTCATTGAAGGCCTTTGCAGATTCCTCCATCTCCTCGTCCGAATCCCGAGCATCATCATAGCCTTGCACCATGTTTTCCATCCGGTACCATGCTCGTCGGTGCGACGACGATCCACCTCAGCTCGGTCATGTTGGGCAGACTCACCATGAAATGTCCACACCATATAATCGGGCGAAACCACTCTTCTGCAGGTGTTTGCCCATTTCAGCCTCTGTCTTCTTTTCCCAATTGCCGCACCGAAACAGGGGCACCAGGTTTTCTTTTGGCCATTTGCAAATGCGGCTTGCACAAACCCCTTAGTTTTTGTGAACCATTCAGCGCCCATTTGTTCGACCAGTGTGACCGTATACATCCAAGCACGGTCACTCATCTTGACTTTCGAGCTACCGACACACAACAATTATATATGTAATTCACCATGTATATATTCATCGCTTGATCTACTTTGTCAATTTTATTACGTCCATGCAACCTACACTCTAATAGGTAATGATAGGTCCTAATCCCACCCGTGTATGTAGATTGGGTTCATTTTCCCATGCTATGCTCCGATCCGACGCTTAAAATTTGTAGCACCTTTCGCCGCTTCTCCCGATACACGCCTCGCAATAAACAGAGAGGATGTGTAACCGGAGAACAACAGGGAGGCAGCGACGAAATATATGCGCCGGATCCGAGCAAAGCATATGGGAAAACGAACCCAATCTACACATACTGGCTGTCCATGGATAGCGTTGGACAATTGAAGAATCAAGGTTATAAATATGCAAATGCATGCATATTTATAACTATGACGCTTTCGAACGGGAGACACATATTGGTTACGATATCGATGATTCAAGACACATATATAGCTAGCTATCAAGTTTCATCGGAATAGATCAAATAATTAATGGGGAGGAGGAGTTGTCATTTGTGCTCACCCACGAGCGAAGGGGCAGAGCTCACAAACACACGGCGAGGTCGTCGAACACCAAACCTCGCAGCGATGAAACAACTGCACAATTAAAACTACACGATCAACACAATTATATATGATGTTTTTCATAGCAAAATCGAAAAATATATGACCTAACTAATAATTCACAATATATATATGACCCCGCCGGCCTCTGGAAGGCCAAAGAACACCTTTTCGGAGGTGTCGGTGGTCGGGTGTCCTGTCGGTGTCGGGTGCCGTGTCGGGTCGGGTGCTGTTTCAGGTCGGGGTCGGGGTGTCGTGTCGATGTCGGGTAGTGCCGTGTCGGTGTCGGGGTGTTGTTTCGGGTCGGGGTGTGGTGTCGGCGCTGTGGTGTCCGGTCAGCTCGGGTCGGGTGTTGGGTCAGGCTCGGGGGTCGGGGTGTCGGGGTCGGGTGTCGGGTCAGCCTTGGGGGTCGGGGTGTCGGGTCGGGTCGGGTGTCGGGTAGGGGTGTCGGGTCGGGTCGGGTCGGGTCGGTGTCGGGTCGGGTCTCGGGTCGGGTCGGGTCTCGGGGTCGGGTGTCGTGTCGGGTGCCGGTCGGGTCTGTACCGTGTCGGGTCGGGTCGGGTCGGGTGTCGGGTCGGGTCGGGTCGGGGTTTGGGTCGCGGTCGGGTGTCGGGCCGGGGTGTCGGGTCGGGTCGGGTCGGGTCGGGTGTCGGGTCGGGGTCTCGGGTCGGGTCGGGTCTCGGGTCGGGTGTCGTGGTCGGGTGCCGGTCGGGTCTGGGTACCGTGGTCGGGTCGGGTCGGGTCGGGTCGGGGTGTCGGGTCGGGTCGGGGTGTCGGGTCGGGTCGGGTCGGGGTGTCGGGGTCGGGTCGGGGTCGGGTCGGGTCTCGGGGTCGGGGTGTCTTCTTCTTCTTCTTCCTTTTCCTTTTCTTCCTTTTTTTCCTTTTCTTCTTCTTCCTCCTTTTCCTTTTCTTCCTTTTTTTCCTTCTTCTTCTTCTTCTTCTTCTTCTTCTTCTTCTTCTTCTTCTTCTTCTTCTTCTTCTTCCTCCTTTCCTTTTTCCTCTTCTTCTTCTCCTCCTCTCCTCTCTTTTCTTCTTCTTATACTAAACTAAATCTAAACCTAATACTAAACTAAAACTAAACCTATAAACCTAATACTAAACTAAAACTAAACCTATAAACCTAAAACTAAACATAAACCTAAAACTAAAAAACAGAAAAAGAAAAAAAAGAAGAAGAAGAAACTCACCGGGGCAGCGGGGGGGGGGCGCCGGGTGGCGGCGAGGGTGGAGGAGGGGGCGGTGCGGCCTGGGCGGCGGAGGAGGGGGCGGGCGGCCTGGGCGGCGGGCGCTGCCCGCCGGGCGGCGGGCGCGGAGGTGCCGGGCGCCGGCGTGGCGGCGCCAGACGGCAGGGCGGGCGGGGCAGCGGCGGGGGGCGCGGGGTGGCGGCGGGTGGTGGGGCGACGGGCGGGGCTGCGCTGGGCGGCGGCGGGGTGGTGCGAAGGGGCGCGAGAGGTGGGAGAAAGAGAGAGGGGGGGTGGGCGCCGTTAACGCATACGTGGGGCCTCCCTCTTGCCGTCCGCCACCCTTTGCCGTCGCCATTGTGCTTTTGTCGTCCGCTAGCGGACGGCAAAGAGGGCCCGTTAGGTTTTTTTTTTTGCAACTCGTCGGTGGGGCCCCTCCCTCTTTGCCGTCCGCTAGCAGACGGTAGCGAATCTTGCCGTCCGCGAAGCGGACGGCAAAGAAATGGCTGATGGTAATTTGGTCTTTGCCATCAGCCAGTTCTTGCCGCCCGCTTTTGTGTAGCTGATGGCAAAGAGCTTATTTGCCGTCCGCTAGCAGACGGCAAAGATCTGGCAGATGGCAAAGTAGCTGATTCCAGTAGTGGGATGTTCTTGTGTCACTAGTAGAAAAAGGCCAATTGTCCCGGTTCGTAAGGGCCTTTTGTCCCGGTTTAGGAACCGGGACTAAAAGGTCGTTACTAATGCCCTTGACCTTTAGTCCCAGTTCTTACACAAACCGGGACAGATGGGCCTCCACGTGGCCGGTGCGGCGAGCCCAGGCAGGAGGACCTTTGGTCCCGGTTGGTGGCACCAATCGGGACCAATAGGCATCCACGCGTCAGCATTTCAGGTGCTGGGGTTTTTGTTTTTTTTGAAAGGGGGTGTTAGGGGATTTTGGGGGGTTAATTTAGGTGTTTCATATATAGTGTTAGCTAGCTAATTAATAGAGAAAGTGTCTTGTCTTATCTCCATGCATGGTCGACGCTACGTACTATACGTATAGAGAGGACTAGACACGCTAGCTAGTAAGCAAATGAAGGAAACAGAAGATCGTCATGAACATATCCATAGAGAGAGAACTGATATTGACCACCTCTCCTTCTCTTAGAGATTTGTCGAACAACAAGTTCTCGTATATCTATCCAATGCTACTGGCTACATATATACAATATAATTATCTCTTACAATATAATATCCTATTTAAAACCAACTGAGTAGGGTCCACATGGTATTCTCCGTCTTTAGCGATCACGTGGTCAAGAAAGAATGCCGCCAATTCCTCTAGAATTCCTCGCGTACGATCTGGTGGTAGGAGTTCATCCCGCATCCTGTAGGAGATATGCCCTAGAGGCAATAATAAATACTATTACTTATCTCCATGTTCATAATTATGTTTATGTTCCATGCTATAACTGCTATGGTTCTCGAGTCTGCAATAACACGAGGCTCGGAGGAAGACTCATATGCACGTGTGGAATAATAAACGGTAAGAAGTATTCCTAGTATGGCCTCTAAGACTAGCTCAAGTGTTGCATGATGATTCTGTTTTCCTGGTCAAGGGCATGTCTATGCCAGCAACTTTGAGGGCCATGTGGAGGTTCACTCGAATATTCATTCGTGTGGGTATAGGGGTCAATATGGGTGTCCACGGCTCCGATGTTGATCATTGATCGGAAGGGGTTCCGGGTCATGTCTATAGTTCACCGAACCTATAAGGTCACACGCTTAAGGGTCATCTGTCTGTTGAGTACTATACAAGGAGTCTGAGAGAAAATCACCGAAAAAGTTTCGGACACCGGAAAAGTTTCGGACACCGGAAAAGGTTCCGCAGAGAGAGGTCATCAGATGAGTTTCGGTGAAACTGAAAAGTTGTTTCAGGGGATACCATTAAGTCAAATTGGTTTCGGTACATGCCTGATAATTCTTGGAGGGTGGCAGAATCATTCTGGAAGCTTTCTGGATTTTTCCGGGATAATAACCGGATATGCTCCGGAGCTGCCGGAACCACTTCAGATGATTTTCGCAGATGAAAATCACTAAATCGGAATTGTTTCGGAACGCGTTGAAAATCATTATGGTGGGTACTGGAAATGTTCTAAGCCCACATAAATATTTTCAATTCGAACGGACGCTGAAAAATGCCGTCGTGAATAGTGAAAGTGCTTTTTTGGGATATTTATGGAAAGCCACCTTTTGGGGCTTTTCCCAAAAGGCTTCTAGAAGGACTTGGGGATCAAGGAACGCCCTTTAGGGCCCCACCATGAAGGTGGGACGTTAGAGGGTGCAGCTCCTCCATGGGGCTCCACTTGACATCCCTTTATGCCCTTTATGCCCTTTATGTGTGACATTAAGTGTGGGCATTTTGTGGTTTTTCATGTGCCCCTACCCCTTGGGTTTTTCCTATAAATAGAGGTGGAGAGGAACTCTCCACACTCATCCCTTTGCTCTCATACAAGTGCCATGCAATGATCTGGCTTCTTTTCTCCCTCCTAGCGGAATAGTTTCGTAGAGCCGAAAGGTTGTCTGGGTTCCGGCAGGAACTAGTTCTGGACGGCAAAGCCCTGCCGGATAGATGACACCGTATGTGTGCAACTCTGTAGAGAGATCTTAGTTTCGGTCTTAGTTCGTGAGTGCCTCCTGAAGGGATGTCCGTGTGACCGTCCGAGTTTTGAAGGTCCTCCCGAAGGGCTGTCCGAGTGACCATTCGAGTTTTGAAGGTCCTCACGAAGGGCTGTCCGCGACACCGTCCGGGGGGCTGTTCGACCGCCTCCCGGAGGGCTGTCTGAGGAGCAGATGAGGGTATCCATCCTCGTGTTTGGGAGGTTGTAAATCCTAGCTGCGGGGATCAGCACTGCCGATTGTCATCGACTCTACTTCCCGCTGCGCTAGGAGTCGGTAACGAAAAAGATCAAACCATGTATGCAGTCTCCATAGTGGTCCTGGGCTGGTGCGTAGGTTAGAAAATTTTTGTTTTCTGCTGCGTTCCACTTCAGTGGCATCAAGAGCCGTGCTATGCGTAGATGCAAGTTACGATCTAGAATACATGGAGATGTATGGGTATTGCATAATATAATTTTGGAGTAGATGAGATCTATTGCTGAAAATTATTTATGCGGGTGACAGATGAAATCTATTACCCGACGTTCTTGTTGCTTCCCTAGAATTTGCGTTTTCTCAATCTCGAGACAGCATGGTGGAATTTGACAAAGTTCTGGCAATCCGTGATCCTGATTGATCATGGAAGTGCTATCAGTTCTTTGGTTTCTGCCGTAGTCAAAAGAAAGATGAAATTCGCAGATGAAAGGGCATTGCAGATATGATCTACATGGGGGTCATGCGTATGACGAAGTTTAGTATGGGGCTCGAGATTTAATTATCTCGTGTTTCATACACCCCGAGATGTTAATCTAGCAACTTGAATAATCATACTTGATGATAAAACGTTGGTAGCTGCGGTTTAAGTCGAAACCTTAGAAGCCACGAAAAACAAGTTTTTTCATGAACCGATTAGAAACATCTAACTTTGTTTTGCAGGAGGGTTTGCATGTGCATGTGATGTGGTATAGCAATGCTCATATTCAATTTGATTATGTATGAGATGACTATATGATGTAATTAACATGACCTGCGTGTCATGATTTGGCATGATGGCTGGAGCCATATGATAGCACTTTAATGACCTGCGTGTCAACCTTAAGTAATGCATTTATTTTATCTGCTATGGAGATAGCGATATTATCTGGTGCATCGACAAGGTTGTGGCAATCTTCATGAAGGTGAACGCCGACGCAAATGCCGAAGACGAAGAAATGAAAGACTTCTCCGTCAAAAGTGCCGAGAAGGACTTTGTCCTATCGCATGCACTACTAGGGAAAAGCCTAGCAGCAGCGCGGGTTTTGGGCCTCTCAGTAGCGCGGGTACAGGCGCTACTAATAAAGCGCTACAGCTAACGTATAGCAGTAACGCTTGTTGTCCCACGCTACTGCTATACATGAATAGATGTAGCGCTGTTTACCGGGAGCGCTACTGGTAATGAGGCGCTACTGCTAAATTCCCCCCCCCCTCGCTACTACTAGTTTATTAGTTTTTTCCTGCATATTTGTTTTTGTATTTTTTTTGTATTTGAATATGCTTTATACAATAATCTTTAGCATATCATACACATCCAAATGTAATCATAGCATATACATACAATTAGTCTCATCAAATCATGTCATCATCATAATGATCATCCAACACAAAGTGGTCTCTCGTCATCATCTCGAAAATAGCGATACAAGTCCTCGATTACTTGCAAATACATCGTCATCCATCTAAACAATGGTATACGCGAGAAGAGCTATCACTTTGAGTACATGAGTTTGTATCCCTCTCTCGCATTAGCGTGAACCTAAACTAACTACTGCCTGTCGCCGAAACCGGAAACCGTAACACTGGGCACGACACTCCGCCACTGTCAGATATATACTCGGGCGTAGCACTTCTTCGCCATCGATGATCTATGCACCTGCATTGTCACATGAGTCGATGATATGCAACATATATAGTTGAGCCATACAGAAAGTATGGACTAAACAGACACATTGTGATATATCGACAATCACTCCAACATGTCGTGCCATCCATCAAGGTCAGGGAGATAGTCCCCGAGCTTAGTGAAAGGCTTCATGTCGAGACGCTGAGAGGCTATCCATGTTCGGACGTCTTCCCGCGACATTTGTCCTTCTTCGTAGAACATCCCTGTTTTTCCGACGACCTCCTTAATGATGATTTGGGCAAGTTCGCGCTGGATGTGATAGAACTCAGCTCGAAGTCGATGATCCTCGATATCTCCTACGTTCTTTGCCCATTGCAGAATATGGGCATCGCCGGATCTAGGTGACATGTGAAGGTTCTGGTGATCCCGTCTGTACTCCAGCATGTGGTGTAGGACATAGAATCCATCATTAAGAGAATTGTTCGGTTGCTGGATGCAGTAGAAGTCGGTCTTATGGGCGAAGGCGACCCTGCCGCCCCTTCTCTTCTTGTCCCTGACCTCTCCACCCCTTGCTTGGTAGTAAAACATAGCACTATCGAGAACATCCTTAATGTGGGTGTAATCCTTTTTGTGAATGTTCTTCGACGAGTCCAAGTAAAGAGCGTGGGAGAATTGGGGGTATAGGATGATGAGGACGGCGCGCGCCCAAGCAAAAATAAGTACACCTCAAATTACTTAGCCTCCACCGTGCAAATGAATGATTGAAATCGAAGGAAGGATAGCATCGCGGATGACTTACACGGGATGATAAGGCACGAGAATCGCCCCCTTCTCCTTATTGGCGAGCATGAAATTGACGAATGTATTCCCTCATGTATACACGGTGCTCTGCGCAGACTCCCAAGAAGCCCTCATGCATGTAGTACGGGTCAGCGACACAGATATGAGATATCTGCTTAACCCCGATGATGTAGTTCATGTGCAAGGCATAAAGGCGGACAAACATAAAATCTAGCTTCTTCACGTGAAACATGTCGAATATGTAATCGAATCGGAGGAAGAACTTATCCGCAGGGAAGCTGTCGACGTACGACCTTTGTCATGGAACGTTAACCACGTAGAGTGGGTATCCTGGATCTGTCGAGGCGATGATCGCCGAATCTGGCCTGTACCGCTATTGCAGGTAGGATTGGTTGACCGGGGATATGCCATTTATCCGCATCAGGGATATCTATACGGTCCTGAAGCCGAGGCTGCTGAGGCGGCTGGATCATAGAATCAACTTTTTTGCCTTTCCTCGCTCTCTTCCTAGACTTCTTTACTACCGGAAGGTCGTCCATAATACGTTGAGACGGCAATTCATGCACCGACTCATGACGCTCAAACCCTGAGGAGGCGCCAGTATAGACATACTGTCCAGCGCCACCGTCGTCCTCATCCTCATCCATGGCGACGTCATCAGCAACTAATGGAGCCTCCTCCTTACCCCGTCCGCTATCACCCAACCCGACACCCGACGCTAATTGGGTAGGTGGGGTGTTGATGTTCATACCTTCCCGAGGCCGCGTGCTCGTGGGTGTGCTCCCGACCGCCTCCAGATGAAGCAGGCTCTTTGGCCACAACAGGACCCACACATTGCAACAATCACCAAGCCGCCGCGGTGTCTCCTCGTCATCCACCAGTAGTGTTGGAGGAGGCAAATTCTCGGGGCCGGTTCGACATCGCCACGAAAACCTTGAAGACGCTCGGGGATCGGCCGCTGTGGAACAATGGTTCCTTCGGCTCCATTATCGTCGCCTTCCCCACGTCCACCTTCTGGTCGCAGATGGTGTACAATATGGTGCACGGGGTTTCGTCGGCCTGCAAAGAAAAGTCTGCGACGTGAGACATCCGGAAGGCAACGAAAATGGGAGATTATACATTTATATTGAAGGGGGCCGGTGTGACAGATACCGTGAGGGCGTCGAGCTCAGCCAAAGACGAATCACCGCCGAGCACGTCCGGTGCGGGAGCCGGTGCGGGAGCAGGTGCGGGAGCCGGTGCGGGAGCAGGTGCTCCCAAGAAGTCGGCAAGGGGAAAGTCCTCTGCATTTTTTTCTGGATTTTGGCTTGTCCAAGTGAGAACGCCCGTCACCAAGGAAGTAGACAAATCTGCAGCCACCTGTTTTGCGGCAGCTACCGCTGTTGCGACTGTCTGAGAAGATTTATTCTCAACCGCAATCTCAACCTTCTTGTCGATGTTTTCTTCAGTTAACCTCCGTCTTTCCTTTCTCTCCTCCGTGGTCTCACGGTAGTACTTCTTCCACGTGGCGCCGTCTCCGACACGTGCACGCGCCCATACGACGGTCGAGTATCCACCGTTGTTCTTTCAATATGTTCAACGCCGGTTGAATGGAGTGTCCCACTTGGCCTCGCCAATGCCTCGACGGCGAAGTCGCTTTCGCCGCAATCCGATGCTGCTCTCTCGCAAAAGGCACAAGGATCGCTTATAAATATGACTAACGTGTGCAATGAATTGATCAGAAACTAAAATTACTAGCAGTCTCATGAACTCCGTAATGACCGGTGTTGTCTCGTAAACCTTCTTCACTGGGTCCCAACGGTGACGGGCCCTCAGGACGTCACGCTCCCGCGGGACGGTGAAATCCGCCAAGGGGTCTGGGATGCCCAGACTCGCGGCTTCCGCGTCTTCCTTGGCCCATTTGGACCTCTTTCCGTCGTAACCACGACTTCCGAGGTGGTGGCTCCCAATGTTCCTCTCTTGAAGCCCCTTCATGTACTTAGACTTGTTTTTGGCAGCTTCGGCCTCGCAAGCCTCCTTGAATATTTGAAACTGGTCTTCCGTGATTGTCGGATTATCCTTTACAATCTCGGAGTAGGGTTCCTTCTTGTCGATGATCCTTGCTTTCACTCGAGTTTTCCAGGCGGCCAACGCGTCGCCAAACTTGGTCATGGCGTGTTTGTTTATCTTCTTCATTGTCGGGTCCTCGTCTGGATCTTCATAATCCTTCTCATTCCGACCCGGGAACAAGAATATCTGGTGAAACTTCTTTAGGAGGGAGCTCCTCATATTTTCTATCTTCTGTAGTTTCTCATCATTGATGGTGGCGGTTGTCCGTATGATGCATCCTATTTGATTGCCGTAGCACGAGCGCGCTTCCTCGGGCGCCTTTGGCTCAAAAATGTCGTCGTCCACCTCCGTGACCACCAGCCTAGTAGTCCTGAGTTTGTTAGGAAGCCGTTGCCTCTTTGCTTTCGGTTCTACACCGGCTCCGCTCCCCGAGGCAGCACCGGTCTCAGTCTCAGCGCCGGTCCCGATGCCGGTCTAAGTCTCAGCGCTGGTCTCAGTCTCAGCACCGGTCTGCGTGTCAGTCTCAGTCCCCGATGCCACCGGTGGGCCCAGCAACAACATCGGTTAATCGTCGGTAAGGCTAAAAAATTCTTCTGCCGCCCGGTAGACGTCGACACAATCACCAGAACCCTGTCCTTCATCGTTGATAGCCATGTTTCCTATGATTAAATCTAGTCGATTAATTCTAGACCTAATAAAATGAATAATGACGTAAAAAAGGCCTATTGTTTTGCAGGAATGTTGACTCCTTCCTGGTGCGGCAAATCCCGGGCACTCGATATGTCCTAGTTTGTAGCACAATTCATGCCGAAATTCACGGAAAATTTCGGCATGACCATTGCTAAAAAGTGGACAAGTCGAGAACCTGAAATTTGCCGGAACAGAAATGAATCAACATTCCGGCAAAACATAGGCCACTCAGCATCATTCCCTGGAAACAACAAAGCCACTTGGGCACAATCGTACCACTTCAATGAAAAGATATAACATGACCACTTCAATGAAAAGATATAATCAACAATAAAAGTTTAGGAAGGGATCATCTTTAAGATAAAATTTTCCTAAATTATTTTCCTTCACTAAACACTTCTCTGCCTAGGACAAAACCCAAATTATGTTGATCTAGCTATTCCTCTCTCTCACACAAACACAAATTATTATCTCTAACCCTTCTCTGCCTAGGACAGAACCCAATTAAATTGCAAAGGAACTCCATTTCTCTAACCCTTCTGACCTAATGCTCTAAAATAAAAAAATTCTCTAACCTAGCCAACCTACTTCACCTAGCTTGTTAATCGAACGAACCTAATTAACCTACCTATTTAACCTAGTTAGTTAATCTAGTTTACCTAGATAATTAACCTAATTAAACTACTTAACGCAGCTAGTTCTCAGTCAAAGCCCTAAATAAATTTTTGCACTAATTAACATAGATATCTTATATTTACTAATTGGAGGCACCTTTCAGGCCATTACATTAATCCACATCATTAAAATTAATTATACCGTTGGATTGTAGAATTTACGGTCAGGATAAAAGGAAAAATTTACGTAACAGAGAAGGCCCCTTATTAACACAGAAAACCATCTGCCACGTTCACCGTTAGCCAAAAAAAAACAAAGTAAGATTCCACCCATAAAACTCCACCGATAGATAGGAAGCAGTATAAAAGGAAAAAAAAAGGTTACGTGATAGAGCTGGCCTCTTAACATAAAAAAAGCATCTTCGTCGGATTAAAAACAGGAATCTCAACTGGTGTCGATACATGCAATTTTACCAAACTGTTGCATGTGTAATATAGGAAAAAAAATATTCATCTGCCCACCAAAGTTTCCTGGCGAGATAAATACCTCCTTCAAGAATTGTTCGCCATTATTAGATGCTTCCTCGAGAGATCCCTATGGTCGTTGTTCTCTACAGCGCCCTCAAATTTGAAGTCCAGCGAGAGAACGTTCTCCACGGACTGGACAACCTTGAGGCTGACGTGCAACCTGGACTGGATGGCTCCTGCGCGGCGGGACTGCAAGCCGACCTCTTCCAACAGAGCAATGCTACACAGACGACATCTTGGCAGCCGATTCATGCACGACACATGGTAGCAGCCGTCCATCACTTTGGCTCCATGGGTTAGTGCCATCGATCACAGCTTCGTGCAGACATCGTCCGCCAAGGTGTCGTGTGCATAGTGATTTCGCTTCCAACATGAGCGAGCGCTGCACAACGAAGTTGTCAGATTGGACGGCAGTTGCACGACGCCGGCACACATGTACTCTTGGCTTGATTCCTCTACGGACATACAAGCACACGAATTGTCTTTCCGGGAGCAAGTTACTGAATCGATTATCTTCAATGATAGCCAGCTACTCTAGATCGATTGGCCGGAAACACACACATATACTACATGCTCGGCTAATTTATTTTCTTAATTATCTCAGCTGATGCTTTTTCTACGAGAGCAAGACACACCAGTGCCAACATGTAGGCCTAACGAGATGTATATCTACACGTCGGTGTCGGGCTGTCAGCTAAGGCGACCAGATGGACGAGACGCCGGATGCACTACAAGCAGTCCTGCAAATTCAGAGTACTAATTTTCTTTTCTCTATGTCCTGTGAAAAGATTCATTTGTGTTGCTCCAGTGCCATGCATAAATTACTAACTACATGGGATACATATCTTTTGAAAAAAATGTCTATTTGGCACATCAATATGATATGTCGGGTACATGAAAAAAATCTTGGGTACATCTCTAGAAGTGGTATAGATTAGAAGATATCATGTACTCCCTCTGTCCCAAAAAGGTTATCTTACATTTGTCTTGCATAGAATACCCTACGAAACTATAACCAAACATAAATATTTTGGCATCCCCTATTCATTAGGTTTTCCTGATCATGATTTGTATAGACTTACATTTTTCTAAAACATTTTTAGTGAAAAGTAGAGCGAAATAATAGCATCAAACATAACCCTTGCAGTGGACACAAGCCCATGTCCCTGAGTACATGATACTCCATTGCATCGCTGATGGTTGTTCTTAAGTATTTCTTATATTATTTATGGAACAAATGTATTTTCTTTGAAAGGGTTTGATATTTATTTACTTGGTGTTTACTCCGTTTTGTAAATCGATTTTTAAAGAAAACAAAATTTGAATGAAAATATAGTCTACAAGCTCCTTGCAGTTGACACGTAGTGGCCCATGTCCAGGAGTACACGATACTCTCTCCTGCATAATTTATGTTTGTTCTTACTTATTTGTTATATTCTTTGTTTGAAGAAACCTATGTACTCTACCTGGATATATGATATTTCTTCCATAGATTTTTACTGCATATTGTGCCCCTACTGATACTATTTTCACATTTTTGTATTGTTTCATACTGTATTTGGTTCCGTCTTCCATCTGTACTTGCTTCAGCATATATTTGGTAAATATTGCATCTAAAAGTGATATGATGCCCCAAGATTTGTACGGGAAATTCTTGAAGTTTAAGATATCAAAATAAAAGTATTAGGAAGCCGTGAAGAAAAAATAATTCAGTAGCTGAGCGGGTAACCATGTTGTACATTGTGTGGTGCAGACGATGATTCCATATATATAATGAAGTAACCGGATGAGCCATATTATTAAAATCAGATCATCAGGTAGCAACACAACCGTGTAACAAAAACTCTTAAATACAATTGGAAAAGCATGTATGCATCTAGAACTATTTGAAATATAAATTACTTTTTGCAATAGCGTCCAAGGACAACAGGCTATTTCATAAATGAATATAACATATTTTACCCAATGGATACTGGACAACAATGGTGTACTTGGTATAAAGTAATGTTTCATAAGTACATTCTTCAATTTTTAAAGACCAAAGTTTCTACTAATGAACCTGCTTTACATGTCTCAAATCCTTTAAAAAATCTGTGTAAATCAAATCGTGCCAAACGTTTCGTACTATAATTATTTGAATGGTTATCGACACTAGCCGTGCAGATGCACGGGTTGATGACTAGTTAACCTAATTAAACTAGTTAACCTGACTAGTTCTCTGTCAAAGCCCTAACTAATTTTTGCAATAACCTAGATAATTAACCTAATTAAACTAGTTAACCTAACTACTTCTCTGTCAAAGCCCTAACTAAAATTTTGCCCTAACCTAGATAATTAAGCTAATTAAACTAGCTAACCTATGCATGAGAGAGAGAGGAGGGGTGGGGGCTTACAAAGGATGGCTCTGGTGGTGGCGAGGGATGCAGTGGTGGCGAGGGAGGCAGGGGCGTCTCCGGTGACGGCGAGGGAGGCAGTTGTGGCGAGGGAGGATCTGGTGGCGTCGACGTCGGCTCCTGTGGCGTTGATGAGGCCATGCTGCTCCGTGGCGTTAGGGGCGGCTCGGTGGCGTCGGCGACGGCAAGACGGCTCGTGGCGTCGACGTCGGCAAGAGACGGCGGCGAAGTGGGGCGACTGCGAATCGGGGAGACGGCGGCGGGGTGGGTCGAGGGATTTGGGAGAGAAGTGGTGGCCGGGGGGAAACGGTTTTTTTGGTTAAGTCAAATTTAGCGGTAGCGCATTTCGTAAAACGCGCTATAGCTAAGGTAGCTATAGCGGTTTTTACAAAACACGTTGCTGTTATAGCTATGTAATTTTCTTCCATTTTTTAATTTTGTTTTCTGTTTCTATAGCGGGGGTCTAGGACACACGCTGCAGCTATGTTAGCTATAGCGCCTCTTACAAACACACGCTACTGCTATGCCTGTCAAGACCGGTTTTTCAATAAAAATATTTATTGAACAACCGACCTATGAAGACCAATATGAGGAAGATCCTCCATGCCGGTAGACAAAACTTTGATACAATAAGCCAGTAGCATTACAATATTACAGGGTCGGACTGAGGATGCCCAACCAATTATTACAAACACGCCGATAATTAAACATGATGGCGGATATGATACAAAGGTGTGGGGTGGAAATACTACTGACTCGAGATATGAGTGGTTGGTGGAATAACACAACGGAGTGGTTAATAGGTCTACTGCACTCGCGGCTCATCGAGCATCGAGGTGAGGCTCGATGAATTTATTTGGGTAGCGGAAGCGGACATATCACAATGACTAATCCAGGGGTCTCACGAGAATGACTAGGATTCCTCTAGGCGTTGGACTCGCTATCGAACTCTTCATCCATGAGATCGCCACAAGATCGTGCCAAATCAATGAAGCCGTGAGTACTATGAAAGTACTCGCAAGACAGTTCGGACAAAAGATATAACAAATGAATGCATGAATGCGTCATGATTAATTTTAACAATGCTCAATTAAATCAGTATAGCAAAATAAATAAGAAGGGAATCGGCGGTAGTCCACTCGAAAACCCAAAGAAGATAAACTCAAAACCGATCGGTGTCCGCTTATCGCCTCAAGGGTGAATAAATAAGTAAAACGTGCCACAGTCGGGCGTCTAAGCGACACCTCATAAAGGGCTTATATTGAAATAAAAAAAATACATGCATGCCGCAATCGGACGTCTGAGCGACATCACAGAAAGGGCTTATAATGAAAGTAATAACAATGCCGCAGTCGGACCTCTGAACGATATCGCAGAAAGGGCTTATAATAAAAATACATAACAGCAATGCCGCTGTTGACACACGAACACGTCACGTGTACCCTCGACGCCGGGGGTGATGCACCGCAGCTCACGTCGAAGGAGACCCGACCGACAGCGCGATACGCAAGACAGTCGACGGGCGCTTTTGCAGACCCGAAAACCCCACACCCCCGGGAGGGACCCCGTCAGGGAGTGCGGCGGCTATGGGCTGCCCTAGGTCGATTCGCTCGCCCCTAGAGCCTCGGAATTCGCAGCTCTCAAACACGAAGAACAGCGAAGAACGAGAGAGAAAAACGGTGAAGAGATAAAACGTAGACAGGAAAAAGTAGTATATTGATTTGTTCGATTGTGTGTTGTTCAATCGGCCGTCACCCCCAACATATATAAGAGGCGGCTGGACTTCCCGTACAAGCAAAGGATTTATCTAGGCTTTCCTTACAAGAAAATTACATCAATTCACGTCCTAGAGTCCTAGTTCTGGTCCCACTCGGATTCAGCCCGAATCTGGTCCAATCTTCTGTCTAGCTCCTTGCATGGGCCGTGGAATCCGCATATGACTTCCGATGGAGACGGTTCAAATATCAATTTTGTGTGCTTTGACGAGGCCAACAATCTGTATGTTGATCACTTTTCCAAATAAGGCCATCTTGAATACTCCACGGGGTCATCTCTAATTTTGAGTCGGACTCGTTCATGTAGCTGACCGGACCGTCCGACTCTTGCAGCGTCTCTGCAGGACGTATACTACGTCAGATGATGATGACTCCAAAAGCAAAGTTGACCGTTTCGATGTTACGAACAACTCCCGTGTTGAACACTTTTTCATCCGAAGCCATCTAGATAAGTATTTGAGCCCATCTTCAGCATCTGGTCGGATTGGTCTCGACAGTTTCTAGTGTTCACGGCGGCAAGCTTTCCCGGCAAGGTTACTGTTCACGGTGGCAAGCTTTCCCGGCAAGGTTACTGTTCATGGCGGCAAGCTCTCCCCCGGCAAGGTTACTGTTCACGGCGGCAAGCTTTCCCCGGCAAGGTTATTGTTAACGGCGGCAAGCTCTCCCGGCAAGGTTACTGTTCACGGCGGCAATCTTTCCCCGGCAAGGTCTTTGAGGCAGTAAACGATCTCGGATGAAAATGTGCCCAAAAGCAAAGTTGACCGTTTTGACGAGACGAAAAACTTTCGTGTTGAACGTTTTCCGATTCGAGGCCATCTTCTGGGCCAAAACACTCACGCATTACATCAGACACTTGCCAAGACATGTCTGGTCTCCCGCGTCATATTTCGCCTCTTGACAGGGCTGCATTCATATAGCTCTAACTTTTGCATACGACCTCGGATTAAGATGATTTTTATATAAAAATCGACCGATTTGACGAGACGAAGACAATTCATGTAGAGCATTCCTTCAGCCGAGGTTGTCCTGGAGGCTTAATTGACCAAAAAGCACTTAGAACACCTAAACATGACAATCTGAGTGTAGTTTTGGTCTTTGATATGATGCCGAATAATTATGATCCAAACATCAAAGTTGTTCCATTCGGCAATGTGAAATTTATCATTTAGAATATTTTTTCATTTGAGGCCATCTCCATTGCATTCTGCATTATGCCAAAATCAGGTGTCAACACATGCCCCCCTGTTTTTTGGCAAAGCTTGCATGCCGAAAAATAATTTGCACCATGTTTGTTCTAAGGACGATGTCAACACTCTATCGGCCATCTATTTTTCTCATGGCGATAATTATGTATCGGCCATGTTTGTGCTAAGGGCGATAATCGTATATCGGCCATTGCCTACTTAGGCTTCCTGCCACACACTCGGGTGGTACTTCTTCAAATATTTGCCATTGAGAGCTCGAGGTAAAAATGCCCCTTGCATTGATTCCACCAAATATGAATTTCCCGGAACAACTCTTGTAATCCTAAAAGGACCTTCCCAACTTGGAGACCACTTCCCAAATTTTCTATCTCTAGAACCAATCGGCAGAATCACTTTCCACACAAGATCGCCAACCTGAAAATTCTTCAATTTGACCTTTTTATTGTAAGCTCTGGCTACCCTCAGCTTGTCCCTCTCTATGGCCCTTAAAGCAGCCAAACGTTTATCAGCAACTTCATCAATGTTGTCCATCATCAAATTGTAAAAGTCCACTGCCGGTAAATCATTCTGTTTGGTTATTCTCAAAGCATTCAAATTCACTTCCACTGGTAAAACAGCCTCTTGACCGTATACTAGCTCATATGGAGTCACCTTTGTAGCACCATGCCTTGAGATTCTATGTGCCCATAAAGCTTCAGACAATAACTCATGCCATTTTCTTGGATTATCCTCAATCTTCTTTTTGATGAGCTTGATCAATATCTTATTGCTAGATTCAGCTTGTCCATTAGCTTGGGCATAATATGGAGATGAATTGAGCAACTTTATGTTATATGATTCGGCAAATTCTCTAACTTGAGGTGACATGAAAGATGAACCTTGATCTGTAGTCAATGTCTGAGGTACGCCGAATCTATGAATAATGTGCTCGGTTATGAACTGTATTACCTCCGTATGTGTCATGTTCTTGAGAGGTACTGCTTCAGACCATTTAGTGAAATAATCAGTTGCCACCAATATGAACCGATGCCCTTTTGAAGAAGACGGGTAGATTTGTCCAATGAAATCTAAACCCCAACCTCTGAAAGGCCACTGTTTGATAATAGGATGTAACATAGCAGCAGGAGCCAATTGA
Organism: Aegilops longissima; assembly: GCA_021605205.1. Taxonomy (NCBI): domain Eukaryota; kingdom Viridiplantae; phylum Streptophyta; class Magnoliopsida; order Poales; family Poaceae; genus Aegilops; species Aegilops longissima. The sequence continues at coordinate 788,581,728 of CM038678.1, forward strand.
ATATCACCAAACTTTTGACAAGCTTCACATCCTTTATAATATCTGAAGCAATCATTAATCATAGTCGGCCAATAAAACCCAGCACGTCGCAATAACCATTTCATCTTGGGAGCCGACTGGTGAGTGCCACAACTTCATGTACTTCCCCCATAGCAACTCTTGCCTGGTCCTCATCCAAACACTTTAGAAGAACATCATCGACTCTTCGGCGATAAAGACCATCATCTCTCATTGTATACTTAAAAGCCATACCCCGAACAGCCCTGTCCACCCTTTCACTCGGATTGCACAAGTAATCAACAATGGGCTTTCTCCAGTCGGAATTACCACCTGCACTAGATTTTTTCTTAATGGCCGAATCAGTGGGTTCAGGTTCGGCCTCTCCCATATTGGCAAGACAAGACATCGGTTTTTTAGAGATATGAAACATGCCACGATCAACATGATATCCAGATGCTTGCTGTGCCAACTCATTTGCTTTCCAGTTGTCATGTCTAGATATATGTGCAATGCTAAAACAATCCAAAGTAGAAATTATATCTAGACATTTATCAAGATAAACATTAAGTGATTCGTCCAAACACTGAAAGACTCTGGATATTTGCTGCACCACTAGTAACGAATCACCGTAAGCCTCAATATGTGTAACACCTATAGCAAGTAGCATCTCTAAACCGAATAACAATGCTTCATATTCGCTTGATTGTTTGTGCAAAAATATTCTAAGCGCATGAGGCTTCAAAACAGCACCATGAGGAGATATATAAACAATACCAACACCTTGGCCATTGCTACAAACTGAACCATCAAAGTACAATCTCCATGGTACTAATGAAACAAGGTTTATATCAACATCATGCTTGTCATTAATCCGATGTTCAACAATGAAATTAGCAACAATTTGGCCTTTCATGGATTTTATAGATTCATAAGCCAAATCATATTCAATCAAAGCATAAGCCCACTTGCCAATTCTACCACTAAGAATTGGCCTATGCAACATGTACTTAATGACATCGGTTTGACAAGCTACTACACAAGCACTCGCACTAGGTAATGTCTCAATTTTGTGCAAGCATAATATAAGCATAGACATAGTTTTTCAATAGATGTATACCTTGTCTCAAGTCCAACAAGCGCCTGCTCAAATACGTAATGGCATGCTCTTTTCCTTCGATATCTTGAGTCAAAACAGCACCAATAACACCTTCCTCTGCTGCGATATAAAGCTTAAAAGGCTCTCTATGCTTGGGTGCTTTCATTACGGAGGAGTGCACAAATAATTCTTGATCATATCAAAGGCTTCTTGCTGTTTTGCCCCCAAGTGAAATTAACATCATTCTTTAACCGAAGGATAGGAGTAAATGCATCAACTTTCCCGACAAATTGGCTATGAACCTTCTCAAATAATTGACCTTGCCAAGGAACTTTTGCATATCTCTCTTGCATGTTGGAGCCTCCACTTTCTGTATGGCCTCTATCTTTTGGGATCAATTTCGATGCCATCTTCATGAATAATGAAACCCAAAATTTGCCACCGACACGCCTAATGCACATTTCAAAGGATTCATCCTTATTCCATACCTTTTCATTCTCTCAAAAGCTAAACGCAAATCGCCAAGTGAGATTCAAAAGCATCCGATTTGACAACAATATCATCAATATAAACTTCAAGTATGATACCGAGTAAATCATGAAAATCAAATTCATAGCTCTTTAATATGTGGCTCCAGCATTTTTAATCCGAATGTCATCACTGTCCACTCAAATAAACCAAGGAAACCAGGACATCGGAAAGCTGTTTTGTACATGTCTTCTTCAGCCATAAAAATTTGATTGTATCCGCATTACCATCTAGAAAGCTAATAACCTTATGTCCGTAGCATCATTAATAAGCATATCGGCTATTGGCATGGGATACTCATCTTTGGGTGTAGCCCTATTCAAATCTCTCAAGTCAATGCACACCTCAACTTGCCGGATCCCTTCTTCTCCACTGGGACAATGTTAGAAATCCACTCGCATACCTGCAAGGTCGAATGAAATTAGCTTCAAGCATCGACCGATCTCTTCCTTGATCCGGTCATATGTTTTCGGATTAAACTTTCTGGTCGATCGTTTATAAGGTCTAAAACCGCCTTTATAGGCAACCGATGCTCCACTAGCTCTTGGCTCAACCTCGCATCTCATGATATTCCCATGCAAAGAAACAAACATATTCTTTCAATAGCTCGATTAATTTAGCTTTACAATCGGCTTTCAAATTTTTGTTTATAAATGTCGGTCGATCGACTGATCCGTCTCCGATATCTACCTCTTCTAACGGATCGGCCGATGTAAAACCTTGTCCAAGTTTATCCATGTCATCCAACTCCTCAATAGACTCATACATATCGTTCTCGCTGGACCGATATTTTACAACACGTTTTTGTAACCACTCGGAACTAGAATACATTTAAACATATCATACCTTGGAGCCGATTGCAATCAGTCGGCTTTAAATGCACGGGCACAAAACCATTCTTGGTCGCGCTGAGAAAATCAAACTCTGATAAGTCACGTCCCGTCAAGCAAGTAGCATTGGGATGTTGCCAATCCACCGATGCATCGGCCAAAGCAACACAGGCTGAATTATCCGCATGAATGACTTCCACTTCATCATCAACCCACTGAATCAAAAACTAGTGCATAGTGGATGGCACGCACTTGTTTGCATGAACCCAATCACGGCCTAGTATAACGTTGTAGTTACCTTGCACCTCAGCGACAAAGAATGCAGTAGCCAAAGTTTTGCTTCCGACTGTAAGCTCCACATACATCACACCTTTGGCTTCAGTTCTCTCTTTGCCTTCAAACCAGTTGAGCACCATATTGGTCTTGATTAATTCTTCATCGAGCAAACCCAATTTCAAAGACCTAATAGGGCATAAGATTTACCACAGCACCACCATCAACAAGCATTCGACGAGTGGCGGTCCATTGATATGACCTCTGAGATACAACGGTTTCAAATGTGTTATTCTTGGTTCTTTTGGCTTCTCGAATATTGTGTTTTTAGGGCCAAAATCCAGTTGAGCCACTTCCCTTCCTCCTCTACAGACCTAAACTCAGCAGGTAAGTAATATACCATATTGATATCCATACCTTCATGGACCGGTGTAGACTCATAGTCTAACATATCAGCCTCTTCTTCAAGTGGATCGACCGATTCTGAAATCTGGTCAAGTGAAGGAGAAGTAAGAAGTGTTGCAGACGATGTAATAGCTGTCGCATAGTCCTCCTTGGGTGGTGTAGGCACCTCTGTGATAGATGTAGAAGCTGATGTATCTTGTATTTGTTTAGGCCTCCACGCTTTTTTTGCTGGAACCATGGGTCGAGTGTCATTGAACAACTTATCCCTTTGCTTCTCGGCCTCCTGCTCTGCCATCTCTTGACTCCTTAACCTCTGTAGTTTCCTCTTCTGTGTCTTTGTTAGCCCTGGAGGACACCACTTTGGTCGAGTGTATTTAGCATATTTCACCTTTACTTGGCTGGTGCTTGCTTCATGGTCATTAACCGAGTGCTTTGGCGCGATAGCAAGTATCGGCTCAGTCGAGTGGTTATGCACAGTCGGCTGCTGTATGGGGAATGTTTTGGTGCCCAAGATAAGTGAGTCGACATCCATTTTCTCCTTGCCTTTTCCTGACTCAACTGCTGCAACACTTGGTGACTTAACACGCCATTCTTTTCGACTTTCCAGATGCATGAAATTTCCACTCGGGCGCACCTTTTTACTCGGATGGAACTCAGTCGGATGGAATCTACTTGGCCACATTTTTTCACTTGGATAGCTTCCACCAGCGTGCATTCTTACACTAGGATATTTTCCACTCGGTCGCATATTTTGACCAGCCGACTGATAGTCACCGATGTTCAGTCGGCCATTATATGAGTAATCAAGTCGATTCCACACAGATTGCCTCTGCTCTTCTGAAAACTGCGCCCTTGGTCCACTCGGTTTCACATACTGACTGAACATATCATTCGATGGTGACCTTGGTCGCTTCAAGTGTGATGGCCGGTTAGAGCTGGGACCAGCCGACTGATTAGTATATTTGGACAGCAACATATCAAAAGTTGGCTTGATCCGCTTGCGCTGCACTTTAGCTTCATTCCTCTTCCATTTGCCAACTTCTGGACTCTTGGGCTTGATAAATTTAACTCGGGTGTCCTGCTGCACCTGTGTTTGCCCCCGAGTGTAGGATTCTTGATGGTGATCGTGATCACTTCCTTGCCATCGGGTTGCTTATCAAGCACAACATGTCTCCCCAAGACCTTGTCACCCTCCTTGTCTTTCCTGGGCTCACCAATAATGACATTAGCTTTATTAGCAGATTCGGCTACCTCCAGCCGAATGAGCAGCTTCTTCCCTTCTAAATCCATGGTGTTCATTGGATAGGGCTGTTTATCAACTTGCATCTCAGAAAAGTTCAATCATCCATCATTAATGGCCGATTGTATCTGTCGTCGAAAAACATTGCAATCGTTAGTAGCATGAGAAAAAGAGTTATGATACTTGCAATAAGCACGCCGTTTCAGCTCTTCAAACGGCGGTAAAGTATGAGATATTCTAATAATCTTAGCCTGCAGCAAAGCATCAAATATTCTATCACACTTAGACATGTTAAAAGTAAACTTCATCTCTTCATCACGATTCTTATGAATCAGTTTCAGATCATTGCAAGTAAAGGGTTTGGCCTTAGATGGCAAAACAAATTCAGTAGCAAAAACATCACCCTCATCGTCCGAGTGATCACTATTATATTCCACCATATTCATCTTTGGTCGATCGGCTTTGTATCTATGCACTTCTTTGAGATCTTTGCTTCGGCTTTCCTGAGCCAAGGCCCTTTGCAAGACTTGGTTGATATTTAAAAACTCATAGCCTTCTAGATTTTCTCTAATGGGAGTTCTCAAACCACTCAGCACTAGGTCTGCCAAGTCTCTCTCGGTTATCACCAAACTAAAACATCGGTTTTTCGTTCCTCTGAATCTCTTGACGTAATCGGAGACCGATTCATCATGTTTCTGTTTAACCGATGTTAGATGTGACAACTTGAGTTCATTGTCGCCGCTGTAAAAGTGATCATGAAATTTCTGCTCTAGCTGCGACCAAACTCGAATGGAGCCATGTGGTAAAGAAGAAAACCACGAAAATGCGGTACCAGTTAATGATAAAGGAAATAAACGACTTTCAACTCATTCAGTGAGCCTGCTTCACCTAGTTGTGCTAAGTATTGACTAACATGCTCCCATGTGGTTTTGTGCCCTCTCCATTGAACTTAACAAAATCTGGAATTTTATATCCCGGAGGGCACGGATGGCATCAAAGTACTCGGTGCGGCTTTTGGTAAATCCGATTCGAGGTAACTCAACCCCAAAATTCTCTCAAGCATCTTAGCCATCTCCTCTCTAAGATTAGCTAGACCATCATCCATAGTGGGCAATGAAGCTTGTGGCAGTGGCATAGGAGGAGTAGGGTTACTAGCTGTAGGTAAGAATTGTGGCAGGTATGTCGACCCATAACTTGCTAGTGGTCGAGTGGTTTTAGCTGTAGGTAAGGTTGGGTTCATGCTGCTACCGAACCTGGTATGCTCATAATAGGATTAATGGGTGCAGCCACAATCTGATTTGTTTGGGTAGGATAATAAGCCATCGGCACAGGAGGCGCCGATGCAATAGGTAAAGCCAGATTAGGGTTTTGCACACTAGCGGCTACACCATCATTACCACTAGTCGATTGAGATGTATTCTTCTGAGCATTAGTATTTTCTATGAAAGTTTGATAGACTAGATTGTTACCATCAGCAATACGACTTTCAATCTCAGCCCACTGCTCGGGAGAAAAGGTAGTACTTACAGAGGGTTTAACCTGCTCGGCTTGAAGAGGAGGAAACTTGATTTCTCCAATCGGAGTGATGTTGCCTTGGCGATCATTCTTGAACTTTGCAAGGAACTCCTGCAAGTCCTTCTCCTCGCGCGCCTTCTTGTACTCCTCATAGACTTGGCGATGATCGGCCGATATCTCATCAAGACCGGGCTTAATGATGTTATCGGCGTCTACCTCAGATGGTTTGGGAAGATCGGACACGGTGGATGATGATGATTGATCTTCGGTCCCCAGCGGAGTCGCCAAAAAGTGTGTTGACACACGAACAAGTCACGTGTACCCTCGACGCCGGGGGTGATGCACCGCAGCTCACATCGAAGGAGACCCGACCGACAACAAGGACACGCAAGATACGACGGGCGCTTTTCAGACCGAAACCCCACACCCCCGGGAGGGACCCCGTCAGGGAGTGCGGCGGCTATGGGCTGCCCTAGGTCGATTCGCTCGCCCCTAGAGCCTCGGAATTCGCAGCTCTCAAACACGAAGAACAGCGAAGAACGAGAGAGAAAAACGGTGAAGAGATAAAACGTAGACAGGAAAAAGTAGTATATTGATTTGTTCGATTGTGTGTTGTTCAATCGGCCGTCACCCCCAACATATATAAGAGGCGGCTGGACTTTCCGTACAAGTAAAGAATTTATCTAGGCTTTCCTTACAAGAAAATTACATCAATTCACGTCCTAGAGTCCTAGTTCTGGTCCCACTCGGATTCAGCCCGAATCTGGTCCAATCTTCTGTCTAGCTCCTTGCGTGGGCCGTGGAATCCACATATGACTTCCGATGGAGACGGTTCAAATATCAAATTTGTGTGCTTTGACGAGGCCAACAATCTGTATGTTGATCACTTTTCCAAATAAGGCCATCTTGAATACTCCACGGGGTCATCTCTAATTTTGAGTCGGACTCGTTCATGTAGCTGACCGGACCGTCCGACTCTTGCAGCGTCTCTGCAGGCCGTATACTACGTCAGATGATGATGACTCCAAAAGCAAAGTTGACCGTTTCGATGTTACGAACAACTCCCGTGTTGAACACTTTTTCATCCGAAGCCATCTAGATAAGTATTTGAGCCCATCTTCAGCATCTGGTCGGATTGGTCTCGACAGTTTCTACTGTTCACGGCGGCAAGCTTTCCCGGCAAGGTTACTGTTTATGGCGGAAAGCTCTCCCCCGGCAAGGTTACTGTTCACGGCGGCAAGCTCTACCGGCAAGGTTACTGTTCACGGCGGCAAGCTCTACCGGCAAGGTTACTGTTCACGGCGGCAAGCTTTCCCCGGCAAGGTCTTTGAGGCAGTAAACGACCTCGGATGAAAATGTGCCCAAAAGCAAAGTTGACCGTTTTGACGAGACGAAAAACTTTCGTATTGAACGTTTTCCGATTCGAGGCCATCTTCTGGGCCCAAACACTCACGCATTACATCAGACACTTGCCAAGACATGTCTGGTCTCCCGCGTCATATTTCGCCTCTTGAGAGGGCTGCATTCAGATAGCTCTAACTTTTGCATACGACCTCGGATTGAGATGATTTTTATATAAAAATCGACCGATTCGACGAGACGAAGACAATTCATGTAGAGCATTCCTTCATCTGAGGTTGTCCTGGAGGCTTAATTGACCAAAAAGCACTTAGAACACCTAAACATGACAATCCGAGTGTAGTTTTGGTCTTTGATATGATGCCGAATAATTATGGTCCAAACATCAAAGTTGTTCCATTCGGCAATGTGAAATTTCTCATTTAGAATATTTTGTCATTTGAGGCCATTTCCATTGCATTCTGCATTGTGCCAAAATCAGGTGTCAACAGCCGCTGTCGGACGTCTGAGCGACATCGCAGAAAGGGCTTATAATAAAAATAAATAACAGCAATGCCGCAGTCGGACGTCTGAGCGACATCGCAGAAAGGGCTTATAATAAAAATAAATAACAGCAATGCCGCAGTCGGACGTCTGAGCGACATCGCGGAAAGGGCTTATAATACATTATTCATAACTGACAAGTTATAGTGCTCACGGAAATATTCATCACAAGACAATAAGCGGGTTAGTCCATTCACAGGAAAATAAACATTTAATACTCAAATGGTTCTCAGGAGTTTCTGTCACAGAGACTGACACTTGACAAGACGACATGAACAAGGTACTTGGATATGAATAAGATGAATTCAAGAATTTTGACTCTGCAGAGTTTGTACCAAAAATTGTCCACAACCAACGGATTTCCGTAGTCACGAAGGACTAGTTCCGTTTACGGTATTTCGGCGGAAACACAACTAGCTAGTACACACCGATCATACCTCATGTTGCCAGGAATCACCCTAGACAGCGTTTAAGAAAAACTTTGAGACGGGGAGATCACAATCTCGAATAGCATGGGATTAAATTTATTTACGCGCGCTCTAAGGGGTGCCCCCCCCCCCCTCTCGGTCCCAACCAGAAACACCCATGCCCCATGACCGGATGAAAGGCTTTAATCCAGGGCCATGGAACCTTCATACCGGCCTCTCGATTTGGTGTGTACCAGGAAGTGGTTTGCAACTTACTAAGCCGTATCCCTTGCGGGAAACAGATGGTAGTACGAAAGGGAGGACGAACGGGAATCTGACTGATTTATGTTGACACCGGGTCAACGATATGGCATAAGCCTGGCATGCTACAACACTGCCATCTTACCCATACTCATGCCAACTCATGGGCATGCAACAACTTTCCAACAACTCATGGAATTTTACCGAGCTCATTAGCCTCAACTCTAATGAGATAAACTATCATCGAAATGCTCATGAACGTGCCATGATACAACAATATTGCAAACATGCCCAGACACTCATCATATCAAAAGTTCAAACTTTTCTTGCCTAGTTCGGAGTAGTCGGGGTCTAGCTCGGCGAAGTTCACGGTTCCGTCACCTCCTTCGGTATCTACGGTACACAAAAATACACGTGCTAACGTAAATACCGTGGGGTACGGAAAGTTTATCCAAATATTTTTCAAATAAATATGATTAAAAAACTAGACAAAAATGTGAAGAGGAGAGAAAAAGAATCAATCAAAAATTCCTTTCTGTTAAAAAGTTATAAGGGTTTTGGTCCAAGGACCCATCTATAATGAAACAGAAAACTTCCAGGGGGCTTTGCAGAAATGTCCAGAAAAACGGTTCAGAGTGGAAGCGTATTTGCCAAAGTACGCTTTCAGAAAACGATTCAAAAAAAACAGAGGAGAGGCTGACGGGCGGGTCCCACCCGTCAGGTTTGAAATTTCAAACGAGGGAGTCGGGGCTCGTCGGCGCCCGAGAGCCGCGGTGGTCGCCAGCGGTGATCCACGGCAAGGCAGGGAGATCGGAGAGTACCTCCGTGTTCAGGGCGCCATTCCGCGTCTGTGAGAGGTGGTGGTGGTTGCCGGCGAGTACCACGTCGACGGCGACGCTTGCTCCGGCGGACGGCGATTCGGGTGGTCGTGGACCTCGTCGGAGAGAGCTGTGAAGACCAAATTGGAGTGGGGGTTAGACTCTTAGTTGCTTGAGAGGGTTGCTGACGAGGTTAGGGCGCCGGAGACGACCTCACCATAGTGGATCGAGGTGGAGGCCGAGGCGGAACGAGGTGGCCGGAGTCGGGGAAGAAGAGCCCCTCAAGGCCCTTCCAGGGGCTTGGCGAGGTCTGGGGAGGTAGTGGAGGTGTGCGAGGGCGAGAGCAAGCTCCGGCCCGAGGCGGTTGCCGAGAACGGGGTTCTCCGGCGAGGTCATTACGGCGGCGCTGTGGCTGCACGACCGGCTTAGGAGTTTGAGCACCGACTAGACGACGAACTGGTGCCATCCCCGTGTCCAACTCAGCAAGGTGGGCGAGGTTACGGCCTGTCCTCGACGGAACGGCCACACGGCCCGTCGGCGGCAGAGAACGCGCTCTGCGCGTGCCAGGCCACGGCGACGGTGCTGCATGCATGCGCTGGCAAGGAAATGGCCACGCGGAGCCACCAGGGGGTTTGGGCGGCGCCGAACGGCGTTATGCCGCCGTTCTGCTCCCTGTCGGCCGCTACGGTGGTTCAGCCACTGCAAGACACGCCGGCGCAGGCGAGCCAGGGTGCCACCGACGCCAGGAACGCGCCAAGCACGCGTGTGAGGCTCCGGACAAGCAAGCTAGGCCGCGAGCAACGTGCCAAGTGCACTTTGAGCATGTGACTGAAATTCTGACGAAGATCAACACTGAATTCTGAACTTAACTGAAGATGAGTAGAAACAGTGCACGTAAGGTGTTCGGCAGAATGATTTAGGCATGTAGGGATTTTTCCTTGAACTGGTTTTTGGTGGAGGGGCCTCTCATTGCATCTAGAGGCTGCCTGAATATTTGTGGAATTTTTGGAGAAGGGTAGATATGAATTTCACCAAATTTGGCAAATCTGGTCCAAACTTGCAGAGACTATAATTTGAAATATTTGAACAGAAGAGGAGTGGATCTTGATTGATCTAGGTTGTGGGTACCAAGGACTATCCAAGGGAGTTGGTTTGAGGTCTAAACTCAAATGCATTTAGGTACTTGCTTTGCAAATTACCTAGGCTCAAAATAATAGACAGAAAAGATTTGGGAGGAGAAATAATTGAAATAAAAATTCAGAAAATGGTTGAGCTTGTTGAGACAGAATGTTTGGATTGCCCAAAGTGGAATGAGAGATTTTTGGGAAGGTTTTACCATGTGGTGGATGGCCAAATCATGAATGGTTTCAAATATGGGAGAGGATGAAAAACTCCTAGAGTTTCTTTTTGAAATAAAATAAATTCCAAAGAATTTTCTTGGAATTTTGAGAAGAGGGCAATCAGAAGAAAAAATTTAAAAACCAAACTCCAGAGTTGAAGGAGATGCAAAAATAAAATATTTTGCTAAAGGGGAAAAAGCTTTTGAGAGAGATTTTTTTGGAAGGGTTTTGAAGAAGAGGGCAAACAGCTATCAGTCCAGCCTGCAATTTTTTTGAAGAAACCAAAAGAATATTTTTGCAGTGTCACAACACCTACCCCCTTAGGAAAAATCTCGTCCCCGAGATTCCAGCTGATCCTCAAATAATTGTGGGTGCTCTGCCCGAAGGAAATCCTCTCTTTCCCAAGTGGCTTCACTTTCGGTGTGGTTGCTCCACTGAACTTTGAAGAACTTGATGGTTTTCCTTCGGGTTCTCCTTTCTGACTCTTCCAAGATTTTTATCGGATGCTCCCGATATGTAAGGTCTGGCTGCACGTCTATGTTTTTATGGGGTACTTGTTTCTCTGGGTTGCTTACGTACTTCCTGAATTGGGAGACGTGGAACACGTCGTGGATGTCGGATAATTCTTCGGGTAAGTCTAGCTGGTAGGCCACCGTGCCTCTTCGTGCCACTATGCAGAATGGTCCGATGAATCTTGGTGCTAGCTTCCCTTTAATCTTGAATCGGTGCAGACCTCTCATAGGGGATACTCGTAGGTACACAAATTCACCGGGTTCAAAATTTACTCCACGATGCTTCTGATCGTAATAACTCTTTTGTCGGCGTTGGGCTGTCTTTAGTCGGTCCATAATCACCTTGACCTTATCTTCAGCCTCTTTGAGCAGGTCTGGGCCGAAGATATGACTGTCTCCGGTTTCCGACCAATTTAGCGGGGTACGACATCTTCGCCCGTACAGAGCTTCAAATGGTGCCATTTGCAGGCTGGACTGATAGCTGTTGTTATATGCGAATTATGCGTATGGTAAGCTCTCTTCCCAACTGGTCCCATAGGTGAGGACACATGTTCTCAACATATCTTCTAGAATCTGGTTTACTCGCTCAGTCTGCCCATCAGTCTAGGGATGGTATGCAGTACTAAATGCCAGCTGAGTTCCCAGAGCTTGTTGTAAGTGATCCCAAAATCGGGAGACGAATTGAGTGCCTCTATCCGAGATTATTTTCTTTGGGACTCCATGTAAACAAACGATACGGGAAAGGTAGAGCCTAGCAAGCTTCTGAGTGGTGTGTGTTGTGTTCACGGGGATGAAGTGTGCTCTTTAGTTAGTCTATCAGTGATGACCCAAATGGCATCATGTCCGTTTCGTGACCGAGGTAGTCCAACAATAAAATCCATTCCAATCTCGTCCCATTTCCACTCGGGTATCTTATTTGGTTGCAATAGCCCGGCCGGTTTCTGGAGCTCGGCCTTGATGTGTTGACAAGAGTCACAACATGCAATAAACATGGCTATGTCTCTTTTTATACCAGGCCACCAAAATGTTTCCTGAAGATCTTTGTACATTTTTGTTCCTCCAGGATGGATTGAATATGGAGCGGTGTGGCCTTCAGCCAGGATTTGTTGTTTAAGGTCATGGATATTTGGTACGCAAAGCCTATTCCCGTACCACAATATTCCTTGCTCATCAATAACGAATTCTGAGGCCTTGCCCAACTTCATCTTCCGTTTTATGCCTTCAATGTTGGGGTGTCCATGTTGAGCCTCTTTAACCTTCTCTATCAGGGTAGGCTGTAATTCTAAGTTCGACACACTGCCTTCGGTGACCACCATCAGATTGAGCTTTGCGAATTCCTGCTGGAATTCAGGTCTTAAGTCTGGCATGCTGTCGTTGTCCGGACTGGGGTTCCGACTCAGAGCATCTGCTACAACATTTGCCTTGCCTGGGTGGTAGTGGATTCCAACATCATAATCCTTTACTAATTCCAACCAGCGCCGCTGTCAGAATTCAGTTCTGGTTGTGTGAAAATATACTTGAGGCTTTTGTGGTCCGTGTATATTTCACAATGATTACCAAGTAAGAAGTGTCTCCATTCCTTGAGTGCATGAATGACTGCTGCTAATTCCAGGTCATGAGTAGGATAATTTTCCTCATGCTTGCGAAGTTGTCTGGAAACATATGCGACAACCTTGCCTTCTTGCATCAATACGCACCCGAGGGCTTTAGAGATGCGTCACAAAATACCTCAAAATTTTTGTGTATATCTGGCACAATTAGTACTGGTGCTGTCGTCAGTTTCCTTTTCCGTTCTTGGAAACTTTTCTCGCAAGCTTCCTTCCATTCAAACTTCCTGTCTTTCTTGAGTAGTTGCGTCATTGGCTTTGCTATGGTAGAGAATCCTTCAATAAATCTCCGGTAGTATCCTGCCATACCCAAGAAACTTCGTACATCCTTCACGCTGGCTGGTGGCTTCCAGCCAAGTACGGCCTTGACTTTTTCCGGGTCTACGGCGATACCTTCTTGTCTCAGTACGTGGCCCAGAAAACCTACTTGCCTTAGCCAAAATTCACACTTGCTGAATTTAGCATACAATTGATGTTTCCTGAGTTCTCCTAGTACAATTCGGAGATGTTCAGTGTGCTCTTCTGGTGTTTTGGAGTATACCAGAATATCTTCGATAAATACCACAACAAACTTATCCATAAACTTCATGAACACTTTCTTCATGAGGTGAACAAAATATGCGTGGGCGTTTGTTAGTCCGAATGGCATTACGGTGAACTCATACAATCTGTATCTGGAGGTGAAAGCTGTCTTGGGAATATCTTCGGTTCGCACTTTCAGTTGATGGTATCCCGAACTCAATTCAATCTTTGAGAACACCTTGGCCTTAGCGAGTTGATCGAATAAATCATTTATTCGTGGCATCGGATATTTGTTCTTGATTGTGACCATGTTTAGCGCTCGATAGTCTATGCACAATCTCGGTGTTCCATCCTTCTTTTTGGCAAACAAAATTGGTGAACCCCAAGGAGAGGAACTGGCTCGTATGTACCCTTTTTCCAATAACTCCTTTATTTGTTTCTTCAGTTCTACCAATTCTGATGGTGCCATCCTGTATGGTTTCTTGTATATGGGGGCGGTTCCGGGTGCTAGCTCAATGCTGAATTCTATCTCTCGATCTGATGGCATGCCGGGTAGTTCTTCGGGGAATACATCTAGAAATTCACACACTACTGGAACCTTGCTCAATTCAGAAATATCCACCTTGTTCAACCTCGGTTGTCGGGATATTTTTCTTTCCTTGGCTGAAACCTTTATGGTCTTCCCGTGGTGATGGGTGAGAATTACTGTCCTGTTGAAGCAGTCAATAAAACCTTTGTTGGTGGTTAACCAATCCATCCCTAAGATGACATCCAGTCCTTTATTTTCCAACACGATAAGATTTGCGTGAAACTTCAACCCTTCAAACTCGATAACCACACCCTGGCAATAATTCTGGGTAACTTGCTTAATTCCAGGGGACTTGACGATCATAGATTTTCCCAAGGGAAGCATCAAAAATTATTTTGCAAAGCAAAACTTTTCGAAACGAATGAGTGAGAAGCTCCAGAATCAAACAAAACCATGGCAGGTATTGTGTTGACAGGAAACGTACCGAGTACGATATCTGGGGCATTTTGCGCTTCCTCTTTGGTCACGTGGTTCAGATGACCCTTCCTGTGGTTGTTATTTGGGTTGAAATTGTTGCGCTTTGGCGCCGGATTATTGCTTCCGTTGTTCGGCTTTGGGGTCGAGTTCCTTGGCTTGGGGCACTGCTTGGCATAGTGCCCTTCTTCTCCACAAGCGTAACAGGTAACACCTGGGCGATATGTGAACTCCTTGTTCCTTGCATGGAAATTCTTGATAGGGCGTGAGACGCTTGTCGTGGGTTTGGGTGTCCAGTTTTTCTGAACATCTGTCTTGCTGCGGTGATTGCGGGCGTGTTTAGTCTGGTCCCTCTTCCGCTTACGGAAATCTTCCAAGTTGTGTCTCTCATTTTCCAAGGTAATGGCCTTATCCACCAGCGTCTTAAAATCTGGAAATGTGTGTACGACCAATTGGCATTTAAGCGCGGGTGTCAGACCGTCTAGGAATTTCTCCATCTTTTTGTTTTCTGACAAACGCTCCTCGTTGGCGTAGCGAGACAGCAGGGTAAACTGACTGTTGTATTCTGATACTGTCATTGTTCTTTGCTTGAGGTCATCAAATTCTCTCTTTTTGATCTTCATAAGACTCTTAGGAATATGTGCCCCATGAAAACCTTCCTTAAATTCCTCCCATGTTATATTATTTTCGTTGGGGTGCATGTGTAGGAAATTTTCCCACCATGATGCGGCTGCTCCAGTGAGATAGTGCGGAGCATAAAGCACTTTCTCAAGATCTGAACACTGGGCAATAATTAACTTTCTCTCCATGTCTCGAAGCCAGTCCTCGGCTTCAAGAGGTTTGTCCGTGTGAGAGAATGTTTGGGGATGTGTCTTCTGTAGCTCAGATAATTTTGATTGCTGCTGATACTGTCCACGATGATTTTCCATATTGATGACTTGGTTCAGTACTTCCTGATGTTGCTGCTGACTTTGTTCATAAAGACGGCACATTTGGGAAAGTGTCGTTTCACTGTCCTGTTGACTTGTTTGCCCCTGTGTGAAATTGTTGCCTGGGGGTGTGCCATAATTTTCCTCTGTCGGAGTTGGCATGGAGCGCGTCCAAGGACGAGACATAGTTTACTGTGGGGATATATTTTGAAACACTCATAAGAAAAGAAAATGAGCCGCAAAAATCAATAAATTCAAGAAGATGCAAAAAGTTGCAAAGTCTCCAAGATTTTTCAATAGAAAAAAATACGTTTGCGTACGGAGAAGGACTGTTCATTACATATCTTACACGCAAGCAGTAATTATACAATACATCACTCAGGATATGCGTACATAAATCCTGACATGTTATTTAGTCTTGTGCACTCCTCCAGATCCTACATGATGCGCAAACAAGCTACTTCTCACAGCCTATTTACATATAAACATATCGAACAAGTCGGTACATCGCATGGCGGCTAAGCGTACTTAGTCGTAGATGGTAAGGATTTCCCTTGGCCTGCCAAGGGTGAGGCGTAGAGAGGCTGGGGACTCAACCTCCTCTTCGGAGATAGGCTCCAGACGTGAGGTGCTGCGCTGAGTTGGTGGAGCAGGTGCCCTGTGTGGGACAACTCGAATCTGAGCGTGCACGAGGAGTGGTGCAGAACGAACCGGAGTAGGCGCAATGACGTGGTTGAACTCCTCCGTGGTAGGCAGGCGACGAGTAGCGGTGCGAGCAGTAGGAGCAAACGATGCTGATGACGAGACGAAAGTAAGTGGCGGTGCGGCGCGCAGGAGCTCCCTCCTGATGGCGGCACAACCATGGACTGAGTCCATGCGGGCAGCTACAAAGTCGTCCACCAGGTTGTCGAAGGCTGCCTCCAAAGCCCGGAGATACTCGATGAGCATCTCAAAAGCTTCGTCCTATTCTCCTCTGGGGCAAGAGAACGCGTAGTGGCAGGTGTATAGCACGTGACATGGCAGGTAGCGGTAGCGACGAGTCTTCATCGAAGGAAGGATATCCCTGAGACGAGCTATCACCTCACGGGCTGCCATCTGCAGTGCATGCTTCTCTGTGGGCATGGCTCTCCCCACGAACCGGTAACACTCAACTCATCCTCTCTTGAATTCCACCGCGGCTTGGTGCATGGTTAGACGGTCATTGACCTTGTGCTGAGAGAGAGAGAGAAGACTGGGCGCACATCTGGCCCCATCGCGATTTGGACGATGAAGGAGAGAAGCTTGACGAACCCATCAGGCATGTTGGCGAACATCTGCGACTCGCAGTCGTTGCCAGCCATCTACAAAAGTAGGAAAAATCCTGAGTAGTCAAATCATAAATTTATGCTGACTATCAGAAATTGACTACATTTGTGAAAATAATAAACAGCTCTATTATGCTAATAACCAATTAGCGATCGCACCTAGTGGCTTCCTACAGTCAGCCTGGCTCTGGTATCAAGCTTGTCACGACCGGTTTTTCAATAAAAATATTTATTGAACAACCGACCTATGAAGACCAATATGAGGAAGATCCTCCATACCGGTAGACAAAACTTTGATACAATAAGCCAGTAGCATTACAATATTACAGGGTCGGACTGAGGATGCCCAACCAATTATTACAAGCACGCCGATAATTAAACATGATGGCGGATATGACACAAAGGTGTGGGGTGGAAATACTACTGGCTCGAGATATGAGTGGTTGGTGGAATAACACAACGGAGTGGTTAATAGGTCTACTGCACTGGCGGCTCATCGAGCGTCGAGGTGAGGCTCGATGAATTTATTTGGGTAGCGGAAGCGGATATCTCACAATGACTAATCCAAGGGTCGCACGAGACTGACTGGGATTCCTCTAGGCGCCGGACTCGCTATCGAACTCTTCATCCATGAGATCGCCTTCGTCAGCATCTGGCCAAATCAACAAGCCAGGTGAGTACTATGAAAGTACTCGCAAGACAGTTCAGACAAAAGATATAACAAATGAATGCATGAATGCGTCATGATTAATTTTAACAATGCTCAATTAAATCAGTATATCAAAATAAATAAGAAGGGAATCGGCGGTAGTCCGCTCGAAAACCCAAAGAAGATAAACTCAAAACCGATCGGTGTGCAGGCGGCGCCTCGAAGGGTGAATAAATAAGTAAAACGGGCCACAGTCGGGCGTCTAAGCGACACCTCATAAAGGGCTTATATTGAAATAAAAAAAATACATGCATGCCGTAGTCGGACGTCTGAGCGACATCACAGAAAGGGCTTATAATGAAAGTAATAACAATGCCGCAGTCGGACCTCTGAGCGACATCACAGAAAGGGCTTATTATAAAAATAAATAACAGCAATGCCGCAGTCGGACGTCTGAGCGACATCGCAGAAAGGGCTTATAATAAAAATAAATAACAGCAATGCCGCAGTCGGACGTCTGAGCGACATCGCAGAAAGGGCTTATAATACATTATTCATAACTGACAAGATATAGTGCTCACGGAAAATATTCATCACAAGACAATAAGCGGGTTAGTCCATTCACAGGAAAATAAACATTTAATACTCAAATGGTTCTCAGGAGTTTCTGTCACTGAGACTGACACTTGACAAGATGAGATGAACACGGTACTTGGATATGAATAAGATGAATTCAAGAATTTTGACTCTGCAGAGTTTGTACCAAAATTGTCCACAGCCAACGGATTTCCGTAGTCACGAAGGACTAGTTCCGTTTACGGTATTTCGGAGGAAACACAACTAGCTAGTACACACCCATCATACCTCACGTTGCCAGGAATCACCCTAGACAGTGTTTAAGAACAACTTTGAGACGGTGAGATCACAATCTCGAATAGCATGGGATCAAATTTATTTACGCGTGCTCTAAGGGGTGCCCCCCTCTCGGTCCCAACCGGAAACACCCATGCCCCCTGACCGGATGAAAGGCTTTAATCCAGGGCCATGGAACCTTCATCCCGGCCTCTCGATTTGGTGTGTACCAGGAAGTGGTTTGCAACTTACTAAGCTGTATCCCTTGCGGGAAACAGGTGGTAGTACGAAAGGGAGGACGGACGGGAATCTGACTGATTTACGTAGACACCGGGTCAACGATATGGCATAAGCCTGGCATGCTACCACACTGCCATCTTACCCATACTCATGCCAACTCATGGGCATGCAACAACTTTCCAACAACTCATGGAATTTTACCGAGCTCATTAGCCTCAACTCTAATGAGATAAACTATCATCGAAATGCTCATGAACGTGCCATGATACAAAAGTATTGCAAACATGCCCAGACACTCATCATATCAAAAGTTCAAACTTTGCTTGCCTGGTTTGGAGTAGTCGGGGTCTAGCTCGGTGAAGTTCGCGGTTCCGTCACCTCCTTCGGTATCTACGGTACACAAAAATACACATGCTAACGTAAATACAGTGGGGTACGGAAAGTTGATCCAAATATTTTTCAAATAAATATGATAAAAAACTAGACAAAAATCTGAAGAGGACAGAAAAAGAATCAATCAAAAATTCCTTTCTCTTAAAAAGTATAAGGGTTTTGGTCCAAGGACCCATCTGTAATGAAACAGAAAACTTCCAGGGGGCTTTGCAGAAAAGTCCAGAAAAACGGTTCAGAGTGGAAGCGTATTTGCCAAAGTACGCTTTCAGAAAACGATTAGAAAAAACAGAGGAGAGGCTGACGGGCGGGTCCCACCCGTCAGGTTTGAAATTTCAAACGAGGGAGTCGGGGCTCGTCGGCGCCCGAGAGCCGCGGTGGTCGCCGGCGGCGATCCACGGCGAGGCAGGGAGATCGGAGAGTACCTCCGTGTTCAGGGCGCCATTCCGCGTCTGTGATAGGTGGTGGTGGTTGCCGGCGAGTACCACGTCGACGGCGACGCTTGCTCCGGCGGACGGCGATTCGGGTGGTCGTAGACCTCGTCGGAGAGAGCTGTGAAGACCAAATTGGAGTGGGGGTTAGACTCTTAGTTGCTTAAGAGGGTTGCTGACAAGGTTAGGGCGCCGGAGACGACCTCACCGTAGTGGATCGAGGTGGAGGCCGAGGCGGAACGAGGTGGCTGGAGTCGGGGAAGAAGAGCCCTCGAGGCCCTTCCAGGGGCTTGGCGAGGTCTGGAGAGGTAGTGGAGGTGTGCGAGGGCGAGAGCAAGCTCGGGGGTGCTATATATAGCCGGCCCGAGGCGGTTGCCGAGAACGGGGTTCTCCGGCGAGGTGATTATGGCGGCGCTGTGGCTGCATGGTCGGCTTAGGAGTTTGAGCACCGACTAGACGACGAACTGGTGCCATCTCCGTGTCCAACTCAGCAAGGTGGGCGAGGTTACGGCCTGTCCTCGACGGAACGGCCGCACGGCCCGTCGGCGGCAGAGAACGCGCTCTGCGCGTGCCAGGCCACGGCGACGGTGTTGCATGCGTGCGCTTGCAAGGAAATGGCCATGCGGAGCCACCAGGGGGTTTGGGCGGCGCCGAACGGTGTTATGCCGCCGTTCTGCTCCCTGTCGGCCGCTACGGTGGTTCGGCCACCGCAAGACACGCCGGCGCAGGCGGGCCAGGGTTCCACCGACGCCAGGAACGCGCCAAGCACGCGTGTGAGGCTCCGGACAAGCAAGCTAGGCCGCGAGCAACGTGCCAAGTGCATTGTGAGCATGTGACTGAAATTCTGACGAAGATCAACACTGAATTCTGAACTTAACTAAAGATGAGCAGAAACAGTGCACGTAAGGTGTTCGGCAGAATGATTTAGGCATGTAGGGATTTTTCCTTGAGCTGGTTTTTGGTGGAGGGGCCTCTCATTACATCTAGAGGCTGCCTGAATATTTGTGGAATTTTTGGACAAGGGTAGATATGAATTTCACCAAATTTGGCAAATCTGGTCCAAACTTGCAGAGACTATAATTTGAAATATTTGAACAGAAGAGGAGTGGATCTTGATTGATCTAGGTTGTGGGTACCAAGGACTATCCAAGGGAGTTGGTTTGAGGTCAAAACTCAAATGCATTTAGGTACTTGCTTTGCAAATTACCTAGGCTCAAAATAATAGACAGAAAAGATTTGGGAGGAGAAATAATTGAAATAAAAATTCAGAAAATGGTTGAGCTTGTTGAGACAGAATGTTTGGATTACCCAAAGTGGAATGAGAGATTTTTGGGAAGGTTTTACCATGTGGTGCATGGCCAAATCATGAATGGTTTCAAATATGGGAGAGGATGAAAAACTCCTAGAGTTTCTTTTTGAAAGAAAATAAATTCCAAAGATTTTTCTTGGAATTTTGAGAAGAGGGCAATCAGAAGAAAAAATTTAAAAACCAAACTCCAGAGTTGAAGGAGATGCAAAAATAATGCTTTTGAGAGAGATTTTTTTGGAAGGGTTTTGAAGACCTTCTTCAAATCCAACAAATTTTTTCAAGAAACCAAAAGAATATTTTTGGAGTGTCACAATGCCTTCCTCCGTTTTTTCACTTTTTCAATTATTATGCTTTACATTTTATTTTTCCCTTTCTCCTTTTTCTATTTCTTTCATTTTCATTTACTTTTCTATTTGTTTTTCATCTTATCTTATTTCCACTAGTAGTAGCGCTCTTCGTAGGAAACGCACTACTACTTATGCTCTTCTTGCGTAGCGCTTTCTTCCAAGCCCGCTACTGCTATGCGTATCCTATCATTCTACCAACGGGAATATTAGTAGTAGTGCTTTTGGCACTACACGCGCTACTGCTAAGATTATATCGGTAGCGCGGTTTTTCCTCAATCTCTACTGCTATCTAGCACTAGCGCTCTTTTTTGACCCGCGCTGTTGCTAAATTTCTGTGTATAGGCTTTTCCCTAGTAGTGATGCTTTTTGTATCCTCCCGCTAATGCTTTGGATCATGTGACTCTCGTCCTTCGATCCAAAAGCTAGAATTCTGTTATAGTCAAGTGGAATATGTTTTCTTCCATGAAACCCAAACTTCGAAAGTTGGGATAGTTATATGATATTCATGGAACTGAAAATTATTTTCAGGTACAAACAAAGTAATGTTTGTTTGCAAGTATTACTAAAAGTGTTTACTATGCATTTGAATGTTGGGAAAGGGATCCAGAAGAACGCATGTCATATAATGAAAGGTGAATAAAACAATAACTTAAAGAGAAAGGAAGTGTCCAAAGGGTGTTAGTATGACTTACACGCCTAGGAAGTCCGGGGCTAACGCCACTCTTAAGTTGGGTGCTTCTTTTGCGAGTAGGAGAAATACTAAAAGTTAAACTGTTCGAAGTATAAAGGTAGAAAGAAAGATGACTGGAATATCCAGCTCATGTATGAATGTCATACAAGTTTTTGATGTATAGTAGGTTGGTCAAAGATATAGTTCTTGGGAATTATGGTTAAACATGTTAATCACTAATTCTTGGGTATTGTAAGTTAATCACAAAGATACCCTCTCGATTGCATTCTGTAACGAATCAATGTAAGAGCTACTATGGCCTAAAAGGCTAGCCAGAAATGAGGTTAAGGTATACACAGGGAACATAGTAAATGTTACTATACCTTCCATCGATGTATTGCCGTCTGTATTTATTTTCATAATTCATTTAGAGTTTTTCAAACTCTAGCCCATTGCATAAGGTATCTTGCAAGAAGGTTGTTCATAAGAGAACTTTTTATGTTCGATGTTATGAATAACACAAGGGCCATACTTTCATTATGAATGAGATGTATGTTACGAATATTGATAATAATACAGTACCTCTGGGTTTACTTTCATAATTCATTTTAGAGTTTCATACACTCTAGCCCATTGCACAATGTTTGTTGCAAAAGAATTGTTCATAAAAACAACAATTGTTGTTAAGTATTATGAATAACATGAAGGGCCATGCTTCCATCCAAGATGGGATGTATGTTATGAATATTGATGGTAATATGATACATCCATAACACTGATGCTAAATGTCGCAAGACTAAAAGAATACCACACAAGTGTGGAACTACATTTGGTCACATTGGAGAAACCCGCATGGAAAATTCCATTATGATGGATTTTGAAGTCTTTTTGATTTTGAATCATCTGACACTTTCAACTTTCCTCCGAAAAGTGAAGTGACTAAAATACCGTTCACCGGCCATAAGGAACGACCAACAAACTTATTAGTGATCATACATTTGATGTGTGTAGTCCGATAAGTATTGTTAGTGGTGGATTTATTTATCTTCAGAAATGACTCAAGTAGATATATGGATATTTACTTGATGAGACGTAAGTCTGGATCTTTTGAAATCATTCAAAAGGTTTTCAAAAATGAAGTAGAAGTTATTGTAACAAGATAATTATGTTTCTGCAATTTGATTGCACAAAGGAATATTTGAGTTACATGTTTAGCGAATGTCTGATGAGTTGTGAAAGGGGTTTCATAACTTGCACCTCTCGGAACACCACTACAAGTGAAAAGTCCGTGGAGATGTAATCTAACCATTTATGACATGGTAAGGTCAAAGATGACATAAATAAATTTGCCATTATACCTTTTAAAGTGATGCTTTAGAGACTACGACTTTTACACTGAAAAGAGCTACATCGGGTCTGTTGAAATGAAGCCATGGTATGGTACACCCAACCATGTTATATCTTTTCTTAACATTTGGAATATGTGGCTTGTGTAAAAGGTTACAAACCTATTCCTAATCAGACAAGTGCTACTTTGTAGGTTATACCAAAATATTGGGTATTCCTCCCTCACTATACCGAAGCAAATAGTTTTGCCGCAAAACGATGTGCTTTTAAAGAGAATGGTTCTTTCAGAAAGGTGAGTGGGAGAATAGTGCAACTCGACGAGATAAACAGTATCTTCGTCATTAGATCAAAGGAAAGAGACCTTGGAAGTACTTCCAGAGTTCCCTACTGCGACTGATACGGAAGTCTCTACAATAAAATGTATGAACTTCGGTCGAACTTGCAGCTGAACCACGTAGGCAAGGCTCGTGCAAACCTCTCAGGTGCGCAAACGAGATATTGTTGTTAGACAACATTATACCTACGATACACAAGGAAGCGTTGATGGGCCCTGACTTCGGAATTGGCTAAATGCCAATACAACCCGAGTTAGTTTCCATATAAGTGATTCAAGATTAAAACCTTGATACACCTTTCGGAAGACTTAGAGTCTAACGAATATTTATGGAACTTAAAACTGATACGGATAAAAATGTTTTATCCATAAAGCTCGACTTGTTGAAATAACAAGTTCAAGAGTTGACTACGATGAGGTTGTTTTCATCGTAGCGATGCTTAAAGTCGGTTCGGGTTGAACTAGCAATTAATACATATTTCAATCATGAGATATGAAACATGGATGACAATAGGATTTCCATATGATGGAAATGAAACCAAGGACTTGCATGTGTTACAGTCCAAGGCATTTTGTCTATACAGAGGATGCTGGTAAGGGTGCAAACTTCGGAGTTCCAGCGATGGACAGAAGAGAGAAAAATGGAGTTGGAATCTTCGTGCTTTGATGAAATGGTCAAAGGGGTTTGACTTCATCAATGGGTAACGAATATGCTTGTAATTCAAGAAAGTAAGTGGGAGCGTAATAATATTTCTAAAACCTTGTGTGCTTGACACATTGTTAATTGGAAATAAATTTCTTAACATGTATTAGGACTTCATTTGAAAATAGTTTTTTGATGAAGTGCTTAGGCTAAATAGCCTCAATATTAGGCATAATGATCTATCGAGATATATTTACCTAATAGGGCTAAGCAATAAATACATATTGACAATATGCTAAAACCGTTTAGCACTAAGAACGACAAGGAGTGATTCTGGCCGAAGTCACATGGAAAGAGTTTTTGCAAGAATCAGTGTCCCAAAACACTGATGAGAAAAATACATGATGCAGATTCCACACACTTTTGTGTTTGGATTAATCATGTATTCCATGGCATGTAAAACAACCAGATATGTCTGATACTCCCAAGGTGTTGCGAGTATGGATACTAAAGTGATCAAAGTACTGATCATGGGACAACAGTGAAAGATGTCATTGAGTACTAGAGTAAGTACTCATGATATGTTTTCTCGCAAGCGGAGATCATGAAGAGTTCGTTGTAAAATGTTACATTGATACAGTCTTCATCTTTTCTCCATGTGATTTTTGATTTAAGTTAAGGGTTTTGTGTAATACACAATATGGTGGCACAGTAGTTGGAAATTGTTCCCAACAGGATACTGTGGCGAATTCTATAATAAATGACTAAGTACGTTGACGCTTTAGAAGCGACAAACAAGATGTTGAATCATATAGTTCATTCATGAACTTAGTATGGTTCCAAGATGGCTTTTGTCAATGGGACACTACTGCAGGTAGTTTCTCCATCACTCAGTCTGAGGAATCCAGGTTCGACCTGTGATTCACATACATAAAAGCCAAGTCCACACAAAATATGAATTTTGTGAAAGCGTGAGAACATGAGGATATGCAAAGATACACACGGAGCTGAAGTCGTCAGATCCGATGGACATCAGGCTATACCACATGCGAAGCATTTTTTTACACCGGTATGCCATAGGTGTAAAGTGCATTAGAATTAACTAGATTATTGACTCTAGTGCAAGTGGGAGTCTGTAGGAGATATACCCTAGAGGCAATAATAAATACTATTACTTATCTCCATGTTCATAATTATGTTTATGTTCCATGCTATAACTGCTATGGTTCTCGAGTCTGCAATAACACGAGGCTCGGAGGAAGACTCATACGCACGTGTGGAATAATAAACGGTAAGAAGTATTCCTAGTATGGCCTCTAAGACTAGCTCAAGTGTTGCATGATGATTCTGTTTTCCTGGTCATGGGCATGTCTATGCCAGCAACTTTGAGGGCAAAATGTTAAGAGAACATTTGTGTTGAATCGACCCGGATTGATGTTATACTATGAGATTCATTCGTCACAAGTTTATGGTTGATAACACAGAGATGGTTAATGTTTGCATAATTCCTTAGACCATGAGAGTATCGAGTTTCTTCATACTTGCTTCATGAACTTTGGGGTTTGTTAAACGTCATCCATAAATGGGTGGCTATTACGGCGGCTTACAGGTTCATGGAAAAGTGTGTCAAGTAACTTGATAGCTCAAGATAGGGATTTGCTCCTCCGACGATGGAGAGATATTCTCGGGCCCTCTCAGTGATACGGTATCCATCATCGTCTGGCCAGACACAGTGTCATTTGATCACAGGAATGCCGGAACACGGAAACGAGAAAAGAGAACAATACCGGTAATGAGGTAACTAGCATAGTGGACAAGTTGTTAATCCACAGGAATGCCAACATGTCTCACCTCGGGTATTTGTAACATATCACGAAGCAACAGAAATAGCACACGCCAACTGGAGGTTCACTCGAATATTCATTCGTGTGGGTATAGGGGTCAATATGGGTGTGAACGGTTCCGATGTTGATCATTAATCGGAAGGTGTTACGGGTAATGTCTATACTTCACCGAACCTATGGGGTCACACACTTAAGGGTCATCTATCTGTTGAATACTAGACAAGGAGTCTGAGAGAAAATCACCGAAAAAGTTTCGGACACCGGAAATGTTTCGGACACCGGAAAAGGTTCCGCGGAGAGAGGTCATCGGATGAGTTTCGGTGAAACTGAAAAGTTGTTTTAGGGGATACCATTAACTCAAATTGGTTTCGGCACATGCCTGATAATTCTTGGAGGGTGCCAGAATCATTCTAGAAGCTTTCTGGATTTTTCCGGGATAATAACCGGATATGCTCCGGAGCTGCCGGAACCACTTCAGATGCTTTTCGCAGATGAAAATCACTAAACCAGAATTGTTTCGGAACGCGTTGAAAATCATTTTGGTGGGTACTGGAAATGTTCTAAGCCCACATAAATATTTTCAGTTCGAACGGACGCTGAAAAATGCCGTCGTGAATAGTGAAAGTGCTTTTTGGGATCTTTATGGAAAGCCACCTTTTGGGGCTTTTCCCAAAAGGCTTCTAGAAGGACTTGGGGATCAAGGAACCCCCTTTGGGGGCCCCCCATGAAGGTGGGACGTTGGAGGCTGCAGCTCCTCCATGGGGCTCAACTTGACATCCCTTTATGCCCTGTATGCCCTTTATGTGTGACATAAAGTGTGGGCATTTTGGGGTTTTTCAAGTGCCCCTACCCCTTGGGTTTTTCCTATAAATAGAGGTGGAGAGGCACTCTCCACACTCATCCCTTTGCTCTCATACAAGTTCCATGCAATGATCTGGCTTCTTCTCTCCCTCCCAGCGAAATAGTTTCGTAGAGCCGAAAGGGTGTCTGGTTCCGCAGAACTAGTTACGACGGCGAAGCCTCTTTGGATAGATGACACTGTATGTGTACGTGCACCTCTGTAGAGAGATCGTAGTTTCGGTCTTAGTTCGTGAGTGCCTCCCGAAGGGCTGTCCGTGTGACCGTCCGAGTTTTGAAGGTCCTCCCGAAGGGCTGTCCGAGTGACCGTTCGAGTTTCGAAGGTCCTCCCGAAGGGCTGTCCGCGACACCGTCCGGGGGGCTGTTCGACCGCCTCCCGGAGGGCTGTCTGAGGAGCAGATGAGGGTATACATCCTCGCGGTTGGGAGGTTGTAAATCCTAGCTGCGGGGATCAGCACTGCCGATCGTCATCGACTCTACTTCCCGCTGCGCTACGAGTCGGTAATGAAAAAGATCAAACCATGTATGCAGTCTCCATAGTGGTCCTGGGCTGGTGCGTAGGTTGGAAATTTTTTGTTTTCTGCTGCGTTCCCCTTCACATCCGAAATATCTACTTTGAAGAAGGGGGTCAATACATATATATGAATAAATGAAACTGAATTCAAATGATGGTAATAAAATAAAATTGTGAATATTATTATTTACGCACTTCATATTGTTTTTAGAGTAGCCCTGCTCACAGGTCGTGTGGCGGATGGACTCGCAAATGTAGTATCCACAGTAATTATTCCCTTGTTCCTCCCACAACCACTTTACAAGAAATAGAGGTCAATCATACTAATAATTAGCAAGCATGCTAAATGGTATTGATGAAACTAGCGCTTGAATCACTAGGAGATGCGTGGAACATGCTACTATAGTACTTACTTTCGGGTGTCTAAATTGCAGCTTCTTCGGCAGTCCCGGAGTTTTTGAGGTGAATTTTTTCCAAACCATACCAGACAAAGAAAACAATTACTTGATATCAGGAAATGAACAAATTGAAGTTGCCGATATGGTGCGGTAATGATCGATTTAACTTACTTCTCTAGAATTTCAGTCATGTCCGCATACTCCTTGGGATCTTTTCGTCTCGAGTCTAAGACGGTTACTAATCCCTGCTCAAGCTTAATCTCTAGGAGAATATAGTGGAAGCTGCGCACGCATGCATAACTCATCAATTACATTACTATAACCTCGACTAATAAGGGAAACCGAATATGCACAAGACAGTAACACTCACTGAAATTCGTAAGGGAAGAGTATTATAGCTTTGTTTTGATTTAATACAAATGATTGTAGCAGCTTGGCCTCGGTATCTTTGGCCTGAAATTCAACCATATATGCATCTAGGATATTTGTGTTAATGAACCCGATATCACTGATTTGTCTTTTCTTCAATTCGGCGATCTTCAATCTGCATAATATAGTGAGGATAATTAAAAATACATGCAATGAAAGAGCTGACCTATATATAGAAACTTAATGACAGAAGTAGTACTACTTACATGCAGTAGCAAGTGATCATTAATTTATCGAGGGCCTTTATATTGAAAAACTCGAAGAACCTTCTAATGGAACATTCAACAGTTCAATTCCAACGAGGTCATGCTCCTCTCTAACTCTCAGCGTCAAAATATTCCTCCCCTCAAACTCTCTGCGGGTTTTCATGTACCAATCATGGAATCTTCGCATCATCGTTGTTAGAGATCTTTTATCTTTGACGAGAGGCTTCCTGTACATGTATTTGTGTTTGTCCACCTCCAAGAAATCATAATGTACATCACCGGGCAGGTAATCTTCAAGATTGTTATAACCGGGCACCATCCTACCCAGATGATTAGCGATGATATCACTAGACACCTGGAGCGGGGGGAACGATTGGTTCGCTTGTTCGCCGAGCTGGGTAACTTTTTTCCCAGCTCGTCGTTCTGCTAACCTGTGACCACTGACAGTACTTCTCGACCGCTCCGCTTCGATAAATGACATTTTAAGAATGCGCTCATAGTTGCCTTTCGCCGGAGACTTTGGTGGTTTGTTCAGGGCAGCCATAGTACGATTCGCTTTTACCGGATCTAACTTCTCCTCCGGAGGTGGATGTTTCTTTGCTTTCACCCCTTCAAAGAAGTTGTTCACTTCGGCTTGCACGATCTTCGTGTTTTCCTCCTAGCTCCTCCCGTATGGTAACTTCTCGGGAGTCTTCAGAGAAGGACCATATATGTATTGCCTGCCTCTAGCTATACTGCTAGACGCCGGAGCAGACAGAGCAGCTGCGGCTGTCTTTCCTTTCTTACGAGGCGGAGGAGAAGGACGACGTGCCAGAGCAGCCGGAGCGGCGGTGGGTCTCTTCCGCCTTGTTGATGAGGCGGAGAAGGAGGAGGGTGGCTGCTCGGGCGCGCCCGCGCAGGCGGAGAAGGAGGCGGAGTGCCGCCACGCACCGGAGAAGGAGGCTAAGTGCCCTGATCACTCGCCGGAGGAGGAGGCAGAGTGCCCTGACTCGCCGGAGGAGGAGGAGGAGGAGGAGGCGGAGGCGTCCAGTTCGGAAGGTTAATGAGCTCCTTCCGCCATAGGCATGGACTCTTCAGAGAAGAACGCAGGCAAATCTCCCCTTCACCCGTAGGGTGGTCAAGCTCAAGGTCCTCAAATCCGTCCATCACCCTAGCATATCCTTCTGGAATCGACCGGCCGTGGTAGGTTGTGCCAGGTTCAGTAGGTAAAACAGAGCCAACAGCCGCCTTGACTTTCAATGTCATCCATCGCGTCATAAGGTGGCAATGTTGAGACTCTGTGATAGCATCCACGGGGTAGCTAGCAGGAGCCGTGAAGACAGGCTCCAGCTGCCGAGTCTGCTCGGTGGAAGCCACGCTGCTTCTCCACTGAGATGGCGGGGTAGCTTCAAGGGAAGCTTCGGCAGGTCGTTTGCTGCGATTTGCTTCTCGTTCCTCCAGCCCTTGTACCCTTTCGTGCAGCGCCTGCAGTTGGCTATGCTCCACTTTCTTCCTCCTCTCCTGGCATTTGTAACCCCCTGCGTCCGGAAACCCAACCTTCCACGGAACGGAGCCTGGCGTCCCTCGTGTCCGTCCAGGGTGCTCAGGATTCCCATGGGCCATTGTGAGCTCTTCCTTCTCTCTGTCTGGAATGAATGTCCCTTGCTGCACTTTCTCGATATACTCCTGAAGCCTCCTGACGGGTATTTGCAGTTGCTCTTCCGCAAACCACGAAGAATCAAGTCCGGCAATGGTCTGCCAGTATAATGTCTCTGGTTCGACCCCTTTGGCAATCAGGTCATTCTCAGCCTTGTCCCACAAAGGTCTGGCTTTGAGGTAGCCACCTGAACATGTGCGATGGCGATGCTTCTTCTTCGCAGCATTTTTCTTGTTTGTCGTTGACATCTTCTTACTCTTTTCCGATGTCTTGTGGGCCACAAATACGGGCCATTGATCTATGATCTTCTCAAACCGGCCGGTGAATTCTGGTGTAATTTCTTTGTCGACAAACGTTTTCAACTCATTCTTCCACCTCCTGAATAGTTCTGCCATCTTCTTAAGAGCATGAGACTTTACAATTGCTTTATAACTGGCTTCTCCGGATCCTCCTCTGGCGGTAGGGTGAAATTTGCCTTAAGCGTTGTCCAAAGATCTTCTTTCTGCATATCAGAGACATTAGACACCTCAGGGTCTTCATTCTTAGGCTTTAACCATTGCTGGATACTGATCGGGATCTTCTCCCTAACAAGAACCCCGCACTGATTAGCAATTGCTTCCTTTGTCCGGTACGGTTCAATCGGCTTGCGATCGTGCATGATTGATGTGATCTCAAACCTTTCATCCGAGCGCAACTTTTTCTTCGGGCCTCATCTCTTTACCGAAGTTGTGCTCGATCTGGAGGGCTAGAAAAAATAAGAAAGACGAGAGTTAATTAATATGTGTACATACGAAAACAATGAATGCATCAATTAGCTAGTCAGCACAGGCTTAACTAATATATATACCTGACCGGACTCGGTTCGGTCACCGGAGTCGTCATCAGGGTCTCCTTCTTGTATCGGCATTGGGTCACCGGACCCATCATAATCATAGCCTTCTTCTTGTACCGGCATTGATGGGTCACCGGAGCCATCATAACCATAGCCTTCTTCTCCACTACCCTATCCTTCCAGACCATCGGTGTCGTTGAGAAACGTCGCAATGACATCACTTCCTTTTGCGATTATGTCCCCCAACATCACTTCTGTTGCTTCGTCTCGGGGGTGCTCCATAGTTTCTGCAAATATTTACAACATGGCAATTATTATTCAAACATGACAGAGGATATATTAGTGGAAAACGTAGAACTAGCTAGCTAATCATAATAAGGAATCATATTAGTGGCCTGACGCTGCTTCTCTAGGGTTTGGGGTGGCCTCAGCAACGCTTCAAGGGTTTGGGGTGGCCTCGACAACGGTTCAAGGGTTTGGGGTGGCCTCGACGACAACGCTCTTTTAACTTGGTAAATTTGGGTGGCCTCGAGAGAGTTTGTCGGGTACGGGTGCGGCGGGAGGGGGTAGGAGACCAACATCGTTTTTTCTAGGGTTTGGGTGTCCTCGAGAGTTTTGGTCGAGCGAGAGGGCGGGGGTGCTCCCGTGGTATAAGTTATCACGGTCGAGAGGGGGTATATATATCGACCGCCCCTCATGTCGAAGTTATCCGGGAGGGGGTTATATCGACAACGACGACATACATACATGGGAAAATAATGTTATCAGGGAGGGGGCATATCGACCCCCCCCCCTCGTGTTGAAGTTATCGGGAGGGGGTATATCGACAAAGACATACCCGATAAAAAATAAGAAGACAAAAGAAGAAATAAAAAGAGGATAAGAAGAAAGGAATAGAAGAGAAGCGATAGAAGAAAAAAAGAAGAAAAAAAGGAGAAGAAGAAAGGAATAGAGAAGAAAAGGAAAAAAATAGAAAATATTCTATATTCTCTTCTTCTCCTCTATTCCTTTCTTCTTCTCCTCTTCTTTTTTCCTCTTATTTATTTCTCCTCTTCTTCTCCTTTCTTCCTCTTCTTATTTTCCTTTTTCCTCTCATTTTTTTCTTCTTCTTCCTTTCCTAGCTAGATATTTAAAAAATTCTAAAATTAAACTAACCTAAAATGTACTAAATCAGAGAACATATATAGATAAAACTTTTCTAAAAATCTAACTAGCATATATGTATACTTTAAAACATCATTACAATTGAAAAAATACATACATACAAACATACAAAAACATGTAAAAAATACATACATACATATATGAAAATATAAAAACATGTAAAAATCTAATAAAATTAAAAACAGTTAATCTAATAAAATTAACCGGGGCGGCTGGCGGCGGCGACGGGAGGGTGGCGAGGCGCCCGGCACGCGGGCGGGCATGAGCAGGGGCTCGGGCGCTGAGGCAGGATCGGTCTGGGGGCGATGACGAGGCGATCGAGGTCGGGTGGCGGGCGACGGCGCGTCGGAGGCAGGGCGTCGAGGCGCCGGCGCGGGCGGTCCATGAGCAGGGGCTTGGGCGCAGGGCGGCGACGCGGCGACGGAGACGAGGAGCAGCGTTAGGGCGGGCGGGGGAAGACGAACTGAAAGAAAATTTTCGCAAGTGCTTGTTATATACCCAGAGCATTGGTACCGGTTCGTGGCACCAGCTGGTACCAATGCCCCCTTTAGTCCCGGTTGGTGGCACCAACCGGGACCAAAGGTCTCTTTTCAGCAGCCCAAAGGGCGGGAAGCAGAGGCCATTGGTCCCGGTTGGTGGCACCAACCGGGACTAAAGGGGGGAATTGGTACCGGTTGGCCAACCGGTACCAATTTCCCCCTTTAGTCCCGGTTGGTGTCACCTCGCTAGCTGAAGAGGGGTCGCACGTGTTTATATGCGCGACTGCCCACCCATTTGAACTCCTCACTATTGCAGGCCTACTGGCCTAAAATTGGGCCTCTGCCTGTGGGCCTGCTGGGCCGTCTGCGGGCCTGAATCCTGGCCCAATAGGGTTTCTAGTCGTATTCAGGCCGTGGTGGCCCAGTAGGTGACTTTTTTTTATTTTTTCCCAGTTTTTTGTTTTCTTTTTTGCTTTACTTATTTTGTTTTATTTTGTTTTATTTTATTTTGTTTTGTTTATACTTACTTATTTATTTTATTTTATGATAATTCTTTTTGCTATTAAAGTTTCTAACAAAAAAGTTCTTTATGAAAATTCTTTTTGCTTTTAATGATTTTGAACAGAAAATACTTTGATAATTTTAGTTTCATAAATTTACTTATGTTATTAAAGTTTATTGTATTTTATTTTGTTTTGTTTCTACTTATATATTTTATTATAGTTTATATTATTTTGTTTCAAATTACTTACTTATTTCACTTTATGATAATTCTTTTTGCTATTATAGTTTTTCTGTGTTCAAAATGCACCATTCAAAGCCACATCATCAATTTACAACCCTTTCTATCTTCATTTATTATTTTTCATGCATTTACTGATTATTTTGAGCTATAAGACCATCAAATTGAAAAGCATTTGAAATGAACTCTGAAAAGGTTGAAAGTTGGCATGGTATCATAATTTCACCCACATAGCATGTGCAAGAAGGTACAGAGGGTTACGGCAAAAGCTGGATGCACTTCGTGTACAAAACGGACAATCTCTTTCGAAGTATCAGGGTTTCATACGAAAACTCGTCTGTTACAAAGGGGTTTCATTTTTTAAAACTTATTTGAACTCCATAGTTTTTATGTGTTCAAAATGCACCATTCAAAGCCACATCATCAATTTACAACCCTTTCTGACTACATTTGTTATTTTTTATGCATTTACTGATTATTTTGAGCTATAAGACCATGAAATTGAAAAGCATTTGAAATGAACTCTGAAAAAGTTCCAAGTTCGCATGGTATCATCATTTCACCCACATAGAATTTGTGAGAAAGTAGAGAGGGTTACGGCAAAATCTGGATGCACTTCGTGTATAAAATGGACAATCTCTTTCGAAGTATCAGGGTTTCATACGGAAACTCGTCTGGTACAAAGGGATTTTAGTTTTTTGAACTTATTTGAACTCCATAGTTTTTCTTTATTCAAAATGCACCATTCAAAGCCACATCATCAATTTACAACCCTTTCAGACTTCATTTGTTATTTTTCATGCATTTACTGATTACTTTGAGTTATAAGACCAAGAAATTTGAAAGCATTTGAAATGAACTATGAAAAGGTTGCAAGTTGGCATGGTATCACCATTTCACCCACATAGCATGTGCGACAAAGTAGAGAGGGTTACGGCGAAAACTGGATGCACTTCGTGTACAAAACGGACAATCTATTTTGAAGTATCGGGGTTTCATACGGAAACTCGTCTGTTACAAAGGGATTTCATTTTTTTGAACTTATTTGAACTCCATAGTTTTTCTGTGTTCAAAATGCATCATTCAAAGCCACATCATCAATTTACAACCCTTTCTGACTTCATTTGTTATTTTTCATGCATTTACTGATTATTTTGAGCTATAAGACCATCAAATTGAAAAGCATTTGAAATGAACTCTGAAATGTTTCAAGTTGCCATGGTATCATCATTTCACCCACATAGCATGCGCAAGAAAGTACAGAGGGTTATGGCAAAAACTGGATGTACTTCGTGTACAAAACGGACAACCTCTTTCGAAGTATCAGGGTTTCATACGGAAACTCGTATGTTACAAAGGGATTTCATTGTTTTGAAATTATTTGAACCCCATAGTTTTTCTGTATTCAAAATGCACCATTCAAAGTCACATCATCAATATACAACCCTTTCTGACTTCATTTGTTATTTTTCATGCATTTACTGATTATTTTGAGCTATAAGACCATGAAATTGAAAAGCATTTGAAATGAGCTCTGAAAAGGTTGAAAGTTGCCATGGTATCATCATTTCACCCACATGGCATGTGCAAGAAAGTACAGAGGGTTACAACAAAAACTGGATGCATTTCGTGTACAAAACGGACAATCTCTTTCAAAGTATCAGGGTTTCATACGGAAACTCGTCTGTTACAAAGGGATTTCACCCACATAGCATGCGCAACATATAGCTCTCCGGAGCATCTAATTAAACCATACATTGAAATTATGTAAAACATTTAAATGCAAAAACAAATGCGATCATAATCGCAACCAAGGTAACAACTGATCCAACTGCATAATGATACCAAGCCTCGGTAAGAGTGGCATATTTTCTAATCTTTCTAATCTTCAACCGCATTGCATCCATCTTGATCTTGTGATCATCGACGACATCCGCAACATGCAACTCCAATATCATCTTCTCCTCCTCAATTTTTCTTATTTTTTCCTTCAAGTAATTGTTTTCTTCTTCGACTAAATTTAACCTGTCGACAATAGGGTCAGTTGGAATTTCCGGTTCAACCTCCTCCTAGATAAATAAAATCTATGTCACGTTGGTCGGCATAATTGTCATAAACAATAAATGAACCAAATAGTTATCAAAAGATAATATATACCACATCCGAATCATAGACATGACGAGGGCCGACGGGGGCGGATACCAAAACCATCGCACTATATAATAACAAGAAATAATAAAAGTAAGAAAATTAGACAAGTATCTATCTGCAGTAAGATTTTTTTTCTTCAGAAAGAAGATAAGAACAAGAGGCTCACCACGGTGGTGCCGGCGACGAGATCGGCGCGGGCAATCGACGGCTATGAAGACGGGGACAGGACATGACGGACCGCTAACCCTAGACAAATCTGGGGGGGAGATGGAGCTCGGAGCTCGAGTTTCGAGAGGAGAACGATTAACTAGCGTGGCTCGGACATTTCATCGAACACCTCATGTACATAGGAGGTGAGCTAGAGCACCCAAATGCCCTCCCCTCGCCGGCCAGAAAAAATAGAGCACTGTGAAGTGCTCTGATGTGGCGATGGGGTATATATAGGCAACTCATTTATCCCGGTTCGTGATAGAAACCAGGACTAAAACTCAGCATTCTGTCCCGGTTCAAGCCACGAACCGGGACCAATGGTTGCGGGCCAGGAGCAAGGACCATTGGTCCCGGTGCGTGCCAGGAACCGGGACAAATGGATCCATACGAACCGGGACCAATCCCACGAGGCCCCGGCCAGCCCCATGGGCTGACGAACCGGGACGAATGCCCTCATGTATCCCGGTTCTTGACTGAACCAGGACTAATGGGCTGGCCAGCCTCAACGAAAGCCATGTTTTCTACTAGTGTGTGCGGTAGTTGGGGTGAGTATGTGTGTATATATGAGCGCTTGCTTTTGTATTATGTTCAAAAAGAAATAATTTTACCCGTAGTACGCAAACTCGTGAAAAATAAAAGAAAATAATTGGCTGGTACGTTACGTACCAAGAGGCGTTTGTTAGCCTCAGCGGTGGAGCTATCCACGATCGAATAGTAGAAGTGGAAGCGACAAGCGACGGGAGGGGACAAAATAAAGTGGAAACAAAACGACGCAATGTGGAAAGTTCAAGAAGGGGAGCGCCGTCTTATAGGCTTCTCCATCGTCGTTGTTACAACCGAAAGTTGTCGCCGGCCACAAGAAGGGGAGCAACCTTCATGTCTTTACAACCGAAATTTACCGGCAGCGTCTTCAGCCGCTGGCGCTGGTACGTACGTCAGTGCGCCATTACTAACTTTGAAAAAAAATAAAAAAATATATACTAGTAGTGGCGCATTAAGTGTGTGGTGCGCCATTAGTAGTTAAACTAGTAATGACGCACTATCCACTGGTGCGCTATTACTAGTTTTGTGAAAAAATATTGTTACTAAAGACGCACCATGTATGTGGTGCGTCATTAGTATTTGGAGTTTAATGGCGCACCTATATGTGGTGCGCCATTGCTATATACTAATGGCGCACCACACATGTGATGCGTCATTAGTGTCCATTTCATCTATAGACGTTTTCCTAGTAGTGACATATCGCGAATCATATCGAACCATCCATATAAAACATCAATCAAACCATCCATACAAAACATACTGCAAATCATATCGAACCATCAATAGAATCCCTTCCATATACAAATCATATCGCAATCAGATACTTCGATGTCCTCTATTTTCAAATCATTTATCCAAAGAAGGGCGGGGGAGGCATGTTTCTCGGCGCTTCTAGTGTCAGCGAGGATCCCTGGAGATTGCCATCGGAGCGGGCGGGTGAGGCCTATTTGGAAGGTTTTGCCATAAGAGCAGGAGGCATAGGGGTTGAGTATATATTTGTGTTGAATGTATTTTGTATATCGTGGCACACCTCCTAGTTATGTATAGTTGAGGTTGAGACCCTGCCTGTACTTACGTATACGTGCACCGGCACGGCATCCTATCAATACAACGACTATTATATTGCCAAACCATGCTTGTACAATAGGTGCCGCTGTGGGAGGAACCCAGGATGTGCTTGTGTGCGGTAGTCGGGGTGAGTACGCGTGTATATATGAGCGCTTGCTTCTGTATTATGTTAAAAAAGAATTACCCATAGTACGCAAACTCGTGAAAAATAAAATAATTGGCTGGTACGTTACATGCCAAGAGGCGTTTGTTAGCCTCAGCGGTGGAGCTATCCACGAATAGTAGAAGTGGAAGCGACAAGCGACGGGAGGGGACAAAATAAAGTGCAAACTAAACGACGCAATGTGGAAAGATCAAGAAGGGGAACGTCGTCTTATAGGCTTCTCCATCGTCGTCGTTACAACCGAAAGTTGTCGCCGGCCACAAGAAGGGGAGCACCAGAAATTTACCGGCAGTGTCTTCAGCCGCTGGCGCTGGTACGTACGTCAGTCCGTCCATCCTTCCTTGCTTGCTTCCTCTTGACAGCAAGCATTCTTCTACTCCATGTTCCGGGGGGTTCGGTTCAGATTTATTTGATTTTGACCCTTCATCTACTCTCGTTCCAGATCTAGGACTACCGGATTTGGTTTATATTGGTTCGTCTATGGGCCGGTGCAAGGGATCGCATAACTGCAGCGTACGTAGCCGATGAACGTCGATCAGCGTCTGCAACACCAAGCCGATGAACTGAACGTCATCTCTTTCTTGTAAGTTGTAACCCGTGACCCTGTTTTTATGCATTCTTGGTAAGGGCGGATGTCCTTGGTTCATATCGGCTTTCCATGTCTGGCTGTGCACTGTTGGCTTTTTGAACGCTAGATCAAATCACGCAGAAAAAACACACGTACGTGCAAAGCGCTTTGTAAGCTAGCAACCAAGCCTGCAGCTAGATGGATTTCCAGCCGTACGTGGTCAACCCAATACGTACCTCACGTACGTATTCTATCGGTCGATAGTTTCTCGGCGGCTCGCACTAGCGCAATAGGATCGATACGATCACGACGGAACAACTTTGGCGGAACTCACGTAACGGAATAACTGATCAGGAAGACTTTTGTTGGTAGCTACAGGAGCTTGTCGCTCCTGGCTATTTCCTTTATTGCTCTTTTCGTTGTGTTACAAAAGCTACCCTCCGAGTGCTTTATATACACGTCCTGGGGCTAGATTCCGACTAGGACTAGTAATCCTACTAAAACTCCACTAATCTATCCCTACACGGACACAACAAGGTTAATCTCTACATGCACTGCTAATCCGGCTCGCATCCCCCTCCCTCTTGCTCACCGACTCAGCCACGACCACCCATCGCTAACCAAGGCCTCGGACCGGCCGCATCAGTAACCCGGGTGCCGGCGCCGCGCCTCGCTGCTCGAATAATCAGAACTCTCCCTGCCGGTGTCGCTGAATCCTGAAGGAGGAGCTGGCTGTCAGGCGACTCTTCTTTTATCTGCCCCTTTTACGTCCATGGACCCCAGCCTACATCTACTTGCTACTTCGATTGCTTACTTCTTCCTCTCAGATCCGAGAGTTGCCTACGTTTCATCTCCTTCAGTAGCTCCTAGTCTCCGACATGGGAGGCGGTTGTTTCTTTTTAATGGTTAGTTTGGGATCTGGTATTTTCTTTCCATGCTAGGTCTGCTTGCTGTGTAATATTGTATGTTCCTCAAACTATTTTAGGATGGGATGTGAGTTTTAAAGCATCTACACCCCGGCCCTGCTATCCTAGCCCTTAAATATTGCTTTAAGATCAGTGTGACACAACTAACTTTCTATATGAAAATCTCTCTTTTCGTCTTCCCCGCGGAGACGTGGCGGTGCCGCAATCTGGAGTTTGGTTGTTGACTGCTCCAACGCACGGGGGATGTACTGGCTAGAGGAGAAGCTGTGCAGTCATCCGTAGGTCGGTATGATGGAACAAGACTGACCTCCCGTGTCGCCAGCACAGGTGGTGGCGGCGATGGAGGGGCAATGCGGCATTGGCCATGACGACATCATGGTGGCGATACTTGTATGAGGGTGTTAAGAGGTGAAAGAAATGACAACACGATTGATAATAGAAAAGTTGGTTGAACCATTCGGAGATGACCCAAAGATGTGGTTGTTAGCGTTTCAAAATAGAGTCCATAAGAAGTACAATATGAAGCCAAATAGGTTAAGTTACCAACAGAAATAGCAAGGTCAATATGGAGGAGGCCCAATATGGTCAGCTTTGGGACTATCGACATGAGCTAAGGAGAGCTAACCCAGGAACAGCCTTTTTCTTGAAACGGATGTGTGAAACTTTGAACACTCCGTACATATGTTTGGATGCTTGTAAAGGCGGATGGCTACTTGGATGTTGGCCTATGAATTTCCTATAGATTTCACAAGTTCAGAGGACAAATGAAAAATAAAAGGGCACTGTTTAAACCAGGCCGGAACAAGTCGACCTACTTCAAATGCAGTGCTCAACGCATAGCATAGTGGCCCACTAGGCCTGGCCCTATAGCGATACCGGTGTCATAGTAGACCCGGTCAAACTGACGGGCTAGTTTGGCTAGACCTAGTGTTCAGCAATCGAAGGGGAGATGAGGAGAGAATGATAGACGGTTCTCAGCCCGTTGACTTTTAACTCTCGCCAGAGAGAGGGCGACAAGGGTTTGCTCACCGACGTTGATGGAAGGTGCGGCGCTGGCAGATGGGGAATCCTTGCGTGTCGGTTGGAGGTAAAGGAGGCTGCCGGTGGTGACGGAGTCGACGATGGTGAAGTATCTCGTGCGACGGCGCTCGGGAAGTTTTCCAATCGACCGGTTCCGTCGCTGGATCATAGGGAACAAATCATGTTCGGGTCGCAGCGATGAGAGGAAGAGAATGGCGAGGTCAGGGAGGCAAGAGGTGGCATCTACCGGTTGAATCACAGCCTTGGCCGAGGGGTGATGATTCAGTCGATTCCTGCGTGGAGCGGCCGAGATGATCACCAGGAGTGTGGGGCATGCAATTGGGGCTTCGAGGGAGGCAGCAGACCTAGGAGAGGGGCTTGGGGTACCGATTTATAGCAGCTACATCACTTCAACGTGCATCGACCGCATGGCGAGGTGAGGGAAGCTGGGCACTAGGAGGCGGGACGAGGTCGAGTGCTAGGCGTCTTCTAGAAGCAATAGGAGCTAGCAAGAGTGGCGATTGAATGGGACACAACAACTGTCAATAGAATGCTCTAGAACGCGATCGCAGCTCGTGGGAGCTTTGTCTAGGCGATACAGTGCGAGAGAGAGAGGGAGAGATGATGTCTAGGCAGGGTCAGAATCACTCTGGTTTTCTTATGCGTGCATAAAGGGAGAGGAGGGGTGGCTCGGAGAGGGCAGGCACTGCGTGTGTCGTTGCATTTGTGTCGCTCCAACATAATCGCATTCGGAAGAAAAGATAATAGCTTGATCATATAGGATATGGCTGCTCAAATGTTGCTTTGGGTTTGTCTTCATTAGGTACCACTCACCCGACCCGACCCGACCCTCTATTGTTTTTTCTTAATCTGCCCTGAATGCCGAATGCTTTTCATTTAACGGGGCCGGATGACTTTCCTGATTTCGCTTCAACGGTCTAAAGATGTGGTGACCACATATGAAGATGGGAGGGTCCATGTATGGGACAGTGCCACGGGAGCTCTCACCTCCTCGTCATTGTAAAGGTTCCAAGACATCATGCGGCTAGCGGTGTCGCCGCCAAGCAACACTTTGGCGGTCTTCATATACGGGGCCAGACGGGGGCTTGATATATCAATGTTGAAGTGAGGGAGAACGTGGTGATGATGTGTCTGACCTGATGTTCCTTTTTCCTATGGATATGGTATTAGCCTATTTGCGTCATATCTGGTCAAATTATGGCTGAAGTTTGTGCGCATGTAAAAACCATATGCACTATGTGAAGAAATTCTTTGATTTGCTTAATAGTTTTTCTCTACTATTTGTTGTTGAGCTTTTTAGTATTGGTTACTGCATGTTGTGAGATTGGCCACTCAGGCCGTGTCTTTACTAGTATTGTTAACACTAAGGCCTTTAGCATCAATTTGTTGGTATTTACAACTTTTCGATAAAGGGCGTTTTTATTATCTGAAAATATAGCATCAAATGGATACAAAGCATAATAAGTGACACCCAGCCTCTGCATAGCTAAAATGTACACAGCCTTAAATGAAGAGTCTAGCAAAGTATATTTAAAAAGGCGACAAGTTGGCAACAGTAAAGCCATATAATTCCAAAACTATGCCCATGTCGGGGGAGGAGGTGGACCGATCATAAGATTATGTTTTCACCCATGTTGGGTAAAAACCTCCCTCGCCACCCGCTCCAACCGCATACAGATTGCCTTAAATAACGAATGATACTCCGTTCGCTAAAGCGTAGACCAAATACGAAGTCTGTGCATACAAAGCTAAAGAACCTGCATAGGAGAAGAGGTTTTGCCATTAAAAACACAATTGTTTCTACATAGCCAAAACGACCATAATAAGGCAGAGGCTCCCACCTGTATCAGCGTATTAAAAGTATTTGGTATTCCATCTAACCAGTGACCATATATATTGGCAAAACTTGTTGGCGGATATAAATTGGACACTTTTAGATGTCTGACCATATAGAACGCGCGAATTTTCTTTGAAGGAAGAGGTGTTTAATTGTCTCGTTGTGAGTACAAAATCTACATTTCTTACTTCCTTGCCAGTTGCATCAAGCGAGGTTATCTTTTCTTAGCACAACTTCTCTCGAAAGATACCACATGAATATCCTTTTTAGTGGCATCTTTGATTTCCAGATTAGTTTATTATTATCCACTGGAACCGCTGAG
The DNA here is from genome assembly GCA_021605205.1 of Aegilops longissima. Classification (NCBI taxonomy): domain Eukaryota; kingdom Viridiplantae; phylum Streptophyta; class Magnoliopsida; order Poales; family Poaceae; genus Aegilops; species Aegilops longissima. Next base: position 788,623,363 of record CM038678.1, read on the forward strand.
TGCGAGAGTGCATGGTACATAGACTCAACTGTGAATGGTCCATATGTAGCGGGATTCTAGCGAAACACATCCCTCCCGTGTGTCAAGTTAATCAAATTCAAACAGGATAGAAGATGTTGCCATGACGCAGGGGGGGGGGGTCCATCGGCTTGCCTTCGGATTTTTCTCTAGTCCAATCGCCTGCGTCGCTATCGTTATGAATGGGGGAGGGGGGGTGTTGAGTATTAATTATGATTATTGGGAATTACGGGCAGAATTGCATGAGTGGATAAATATTACAACGTGGTTAAACTATGCAAAGCTTGAACATGTTTTTTTCTCTCACAGAGACATTCATGAACAAATATGTATTGAAGGAACGGGAAGACATCTGAGGAAACAGAAGTCTGCTTAACATCACGTTGCTTTTATAAGAACTATCACAAGGACACAGACTGCAATAAATGGAGACATATCTAAGTCCATGCCCAAACAGGAGTGAACACCTAAAATTTTGACCTATATGTCATGCTCCATATGTTAATCGATCCGTTCTTCCACTCCATCGTACTCATCCTCGTCGGTGGCGCGGAGAACGAAGGCAAATGTGTGCTTGCCGGGTGGTTTCTTCTTCTTGGAGGAGGGTTTCTTCTTCTTGGGGGCGGGTTTCTTGTCTCTTTTTATTTTCTTTTCTGGAGGTAGAGCGGTGGGGATGACCTCGATAGCTGTGATGTTCTTCTCTTTCTCGAGAACCCAGTGCTGGTAATCCATTTTTGGGGTGTCTATCTTTTGACGGGCGGCAACAGGGTGCTCGCTCGAATCGGCCATCTACAAGAAGTGAGACAACTTATAAGTTATGTGGGTAAATTGTAGTGCGACTTTAGAATGCCCGTGGAGGCGGAGGAAGGTACCTACCTCGCCGGTGGAAGAGGACAGGGTCTCACCGGAGAGGAATAATTCCTCTAGGAAGCCTGTGGCGAAGCTTTAGTGTTCTCAAGTAGAAGAGGCGTGAGGAGTGAGGGGTCATGGCCCGATAGATATAGGGGCTTGTAGAGTTGTTTAAATTGCCAACGTGATGGAGAATAACTAAGGAAAGTGAAGATTTAATTCCGGAGCAGAGTCCAACATGCGCTCATTCATGAGTTCAAAGCCTGGGAAACTAAAGATTCAACTTCTGCGTAGAATTCACAAGAGTCAATGCCAGTTGTATGTGACGCTAAGAACCCACCCCACCCTGGGACCGGTCCGCACCATCTACACTCCTAGGAGTGTGACGATGACCCCTGACGCCTTCCGCTCTGGACACGGACGAGCCTTCTTGACCCAGACGGCCCGATGGCTGGCCCAACAAGACAACAAGGACCCACCAGTAGAACAACATGAATGATGTCTCATCTTACACGGATTACATAAACTAACGCGAAGGTTACATAAGTCATGGACTTGCAATCTCATCTCAACGCGAAGGCGCTGCTTGTTTCGATCCAGCCTTGCCTCTCCATGTGTAATCGGTTCCTTCTACTCATGCAGGACGTTACTTTTACAAGAATGTTCCCTCGGACAAACATGCATTTGCGGCCTTGACACAGAAACATGTCTACACGATACATGAATAGGACATGCAGTTTCTAATAAGCAAGGTTCTGAAATACTCAAAGATTCAATAGATGTTTCCATTTTCAAAATTTGTTCTTTTTCCATGTTGGCTACGGCAATCAGGAAGATTGACATTGGTCTCGTGCATGAGGTAGGGGCCCCTGCCACATTATTATTGTTGACCTCACATTTCAAAAATGTCTGAAACAAAAAAAGACCAATGATGCAAAAAATGATCTAGAAAATTAGTTCTGTGAAGGTTGAGACCAATGATTCCGTTGTAAGATCTTGTTCATCGGATTACTGAAGTTCCTCATCATGACACATTTTGGATTTCAAGAGTGGAAGAGCGCTGTCGTGCTGGATGCATCCGAAGTTGGAGCAATCAGTGGTTAACAGAGCCAAGCCCCTCTAGTGCGGAATAAACGTTGTGCGGCGATGTTACTTGAACCATCATGCCGTTGCTCCCCATTTCCCTTGAGTGCTGCTCTAGGAGTGAAAAAACACATGCTCCTCGAAAGAGGCAATATTTCCATAGTAAGGAGGAAATGCAGCATACATCTTGATCTTTAGCAGGAGAGGTAAGTCCAGTGCCGCCACAATGACCGAGCGGGCCAGTGTTATGGTAATGCTGGTCAATCCATCTGAGGTGGTCAGGTCATTCACCTCCATCTCATCCTCTTCTGCAGTGCTGAAGAGCAGTACGCTATTGTCGCCAAAGTGTGGATTGTTGGCGGTGATTTCACGGTGGATGCGTGCGATGGTGACAGCTTTGTCCCTGGATTTTAGCTTCAGCTGGACCTGCATGTTGGCCTCCACGGCATCACCGAGCACCGCATAGGTCAGCTCCCCAATGCTGGCGCTGCCCAGGGCTCCAAGGATGTTGTTGATCAAGACCTTGCCGTACACAGCACCGACGGAGTAGCAGTCCCATACCATTTCCTCCGCACGTTGTTCCCAGATTTATCAGAGCCATCGGCTCTAATGGCGAAGCTCCCGCCAGCGGAGATGGCCCTGTATGGTCCACTGAGTGCCAGATCCATCATGCCCTGCATCTGGAATAACATATATCTACATGAACTAATACTTGCTACTTTAAAATGTATGAACATCATATCTTATTGGTTTAGTGTAAAAATCATGGATGCATATACTCCCTCCGGTCCTTTTTTGCTTCGCGTATAAAATTTGTGTCACAAGTCAAACTTTGCAATGTTTGACCAAATTTATAATAATAATATTAACATCTATAATAACAAATATATATAATATGATACTGAATTTCATAATGAAACTAATGATATTGATTTGGTATTGTGAGTGGTGATACTTTTTTCTATAAATTTAGTGAAATTAAAGATACTTTGACTTCACATAAAACTTATAATTGCCATGATCCATCGTACAGTACCTCAGGCTGAGACGGTGAGTCGTGGCTGGAAGCTTGGTCCGTGTAGATGATCCGGCCGCGTTTCTTGTCGGAGATGGAAACCGTGCCAACAGCACACCTGGAGTCCATGCGCACGCGAAACACCTCAGCAAGAGACCGGCCCAAGGCGACGACGGCCGACTGCTTGTCATGGCCAGCTGCCGACCTTTTATGCTTCTGTCCGCCATCGGTCTCCTTCTTGCCGCCATCTTGGCTGAGTTTGTTGTTGCTGGATTCTCCAGTCTCCAGCTGGTTTCCTTGGTCACCAATCTCCTTGTTGCCTTGAGTATGGCCAGCATCCTCGTTGCCTTTGCCGTGCTCGCCGTCTTCTTCTTCTTCTTCTTTTATCTTTCTTTTTAGTTCTCTGTCATCCCAGGCAGGAAAACTTCTCCAAAGAATCAGCTGAATAACACCGAGTGCGTCTGCTGCAGATTCGATACCATAATATCGAAGGCTGCGATAGATATGTTTTTCACCATCAACAAGAGGGAACGTTTCATGTCGCCCCCACTTTCTATAAAGATTTGTTGCCCACTCCAGCAACCCCTGGGACGCATCTCCCCAGCACCAGACGTATTCTGCCTGATCCCGTCTGATACGACATTGCTCCTAGCCAGCACGGCGTTGTAGAATGGGATCATCCTTGTGGCCTCACAGAAAATGAGAATTAGGCGCACCAATTCCCGTTTGGTGTCTACGTCGGCCATATAGTAGTCCTCTTTATTCCCGTTTGGTGTACCGCTTTTATTGCTGATTCCTTGCCTTTTATCGACGTGCTTGCTTTTGTACATAGTTCCCTAGCTTTATTGTGTGCGGGCGTGACACAATGGCTGATTGGCCGGTTGCATTCTCTTCCACATGGTTTAGTATTACCAACATGCTTGCTGCATCTTTTCGTGCATGGTTTAAATCCAAACTCATACCACCTTTCGTGTTTGCCCTGAAAGCCAATAAGGTACACATTATCACCACGAACGGCAAGGGTTGTTGTTGCACCCTCGCTGTCAGCCACTAACGTGATTTTCATCCACCTCCTTGGCGCAAACAAGCGAGAATTTTGCCTGCCGAGAACATGGCGTCCTCCGCGGATGACCTCGGGCTCGGGGTCCTTGTGATCCGCGAGCTTCCCACGAAGCGTGTTGATGAATACTTCATAATCACCTTTCAAAAGATCGAATCGCAAGGTCACATCCTCAGATTCCTGTGTACCAGCTCCTCGGACCTAGGTTAAATGAGTTGTTCTGTCAGCCTTCCGTATAACTAGATATATACTCCCCATAATATGTTTCTCTCACCATGCAAATATGACATTCAATATGCAATCAAACATGGAAGAGGACTAATCTAAACATGTAATAATACTTGGAATATGTCCACCTCAACATACAATTATGCATGAGAAAACACTCATTCCGATATGCTACTTATATTGAACAAATATTGCACAAATAATAAAATAAAATAGACCCAATGTATTGCCCAAAGATTTGTGTTCCGTGTACCAAACCTCATTGAAATATATTGCAAAGTGTGGGATATTATCTATGTCGTAGTTTACATGATTATGACCAACTATGGAATACTGCTTCTTGAGAGAGGCGGTTGCAAGGAGACCTGCCACCACCCATATTCTCCCCCTCTCACCGTTGCCTAGGCACGTTGCCGGGCCAAGCATGCGTGGATATGGCGCCGGCAGCGAGATCCTGTTCAGGGGTGGACCGATGTGGAGGTTTGGAGGTTTGTTGTGAGATGGCGAATGAGATGCGTGTTCAAGTGATATGCGCTAGGAGGTGCTCGACAGGGGGCATTAGTGAGCTGGATGCAGCCAGAGGGATCCAGCATAGCGATCTTCAATAGCGACCTGGCCAGGCTAGGTCACGGGAGATGAGGGCATCGGCGCCCGATTCTAGACAGATGCAAGGTCAACATCATGACCGGAACTGCCGTGTAGCAGTATGGACGATTTATTTCAGCTTTTATTTAGGGAGTCTTCATGTTTGGTTTTGGCGGCAATGTTACCAATGTAGGAACAATATTCTCCCTTCCCTTTCTCCGTTCTATTTGTATGAATATCGCCGATGAAGGGCGTGCTGAGCCATGTCTCCATCGGTTCATCCGGACCCAGTCGGTTTAGGTTTCTGGTGAATATACCTGGATTCGGTCGGCTTTCATGGTCTTCCAAGTTTCTACATGCCCTTATTGGCATTCCTGTTTCCAGAGTCATGATTTGCTTCGCAAATTGCAGTCACCAGCGTCTTCAGGTCTGCATCAACAACTTTTTGGCAGCTGCTTGTACAAGGTCCTGAGTTCATAAATCTTTGCTGCACTTCGGCGGAGGCCCAGAGCTGGCATCAAGCTATGCTCATGATGCAGCGTCCGTGGATTTAGGAGGAAGAAGAATTCGACAACCCCATGGATTTGATTGTAATTTTATATTTTTTGTATGGGTGTATTTGGAAAGACATGTGATATTTGATATATGGCTTAGGGCGTTTAAAAAAACATGTTTATGAATGCATGTTTGTTTCAGGAAAGTAAATTGTGGAACTTTTCCCTCTAGCTCTTATGCTGCTCTCCCAATAACACTGGGGCGCCCCCAAGTACTAGCTTCCTCACCCCTCTCACATCGTTGTTGTAGGCGGGCATCGCTGAGCAAAGCTAATGCGGCCCTATCGCGGTTCGGGCGACATGTGCTTGGGTGTGGTTGCAATGGTCATGCTCACAACGTGATGCTGATGCAAAGTGATAGCTGACCGCGATGCGCTAGTCATGTCATGTCATGATTCTTTGCCGTCAGACCCCAGTTGTGTGGCTCGAGACCCACCTTGTCGCCGTCCTCCTTGTGGAATTGCACTGGTTGGCTGCAGGGCGCACAAGTAGTAAGGCGGTTGGCTTGAGAGAGCTCAGAGCTAGGAGTTCCTACCTCCAGATCTGACTCTTGTGTGCTCGATGATTGATGGCCTTGGGATGGGTTTGTCTGATGATAGGTTTAGGTGGCTAAGGGATGTTGCGTGTGGTAGTTTGATGGCTCGATCGGTGTCAAGGCTTTGGCAGACGGAGTGTGATGCCGCGCTGGGTTGAAATCTCTACTTTTGGCTGATGGCAGAGGCAGCGGTGGCGGAGGCAGGGGGTGACCAGCAGGGGCCAAGGCCCTCCCCATGATCACACTTTCCTTTGTATTATGCATGTGAACAGTGAATATTTTTTAATTTCCCTTTGAGCCGGCCCTCCCTCGATAGTGGGCAGCCAAGCTCAACAGCCAAGGAGGCAGCATGGGCGGGGTCAATGCCCACCAGAACGAAAGTGCTCTTGTGGAAATCGATAAACAACCCTATGGTGGCAGAGAATGCATCCAGAATAGATTTCAGTCGCGAGAGTTGTCCATGTTCATCACGGATCAAGAGGAGGGTGTCGTCTGCATACTGAATAACAGGACATGGCAGGTCATAAACAAGCGGGTGGAGCAACCTAGAGGGGGAGGTATCCTTGGCAATCAAGTAGCAAAGAAGGTCTGCAACCATCAAGAAAAAGTAAGGCGACATAGAGTCCCCTTGGCCCAATCCTTTATTACACTGAATCCATCCGCCAGGCAGCCCATTTAGCAAGACTTTAGATTTGCGATGGCAAGGATATTGCAGATCCAGGTGCGCGAGCGTTCGCTAAAGCCACGAGCTTGCATAATTATATCCAGAGCGTCCCAACTAACTGAATCAAAGGCTTTTTTTTAAATCGAAATTCAAGGTGATCGTGGGTGTTTTGCGGAGATGGCAACTTTGTACCAAATCAGCAGCATACAAGAAATTGTCGGCAATGCACCTCCTAGCAATAAATCCAGACTGCTCGAAGGACACGGTAGCTCAATAAACTCCTGCAGTCGTGTGGTCAATATCCAGGAGACACTAGTAGAAAAAGGGCCTAATATGAAGCTCATTAGTCCCGGGTTGTAATTGAACCGGCACTAATGTGGCCATTAGTGCCGGTTGCAATGGCTAGGCAGGCGGCGCTCATTAGTACCAGTTCTTGGCGAACCTTTAGTACCGGTTCGTGCCATGAACCGGTACTAAAGAGGTGGTGGCCTTTAGTACGGGTTGGTGGCTTCAACCGGTACTAAAGACCCCCTTAGTACGGGTTCGTGCCACCAACCGGTACTAAAGGGGTGCGCTGCCACCCGTAGTGCACAATGTTTAGTCCCACCTTGCTAGTTGAGAGGAGCTCGCACCGGTTTATAAGCCCCGCCACGGCTACCGTGTCAAGCTCCTCTCTAAACAGGCCTTTGTGGGCCTATTGCAAGTCGTCTACCCTGTGGGCCCTAATGGGCCGTATGGGCCTGCATCCTGGCCCAACTAGAGGTTGGGTTTCTAGTCATATGCAGGCCGTGCCGGCATAGTAGGTGGGCTGTTTTTGTCGTGCCTCATGCCACGTGGTGGCCTGGTGCCTCGTGCGACGTGGTGGCCCTTTAGTGTCGATTCGTGCTGAACCGGGACTAAAGGGGTGGACCTTTAGTCCCCACACTTTAGTGCCGGTTTCTGGCCCCTACGAACAGGTAATATAGCTCTATTTTCTACTAGTGAGATAATCTTCATGACACAATTTTGGAGGGAAATGGGTCGGAATCCGTCTGCAGAGAGCACCACGTCGCACTTGGGCAGCGGGGTGATGAAAGCACGGTTAACCCCATCGAGGTCTGCGACACCAGAATAGAAATCATTTAAGAAGTCCAATAAAATCATGCGAGACCGTGTCCCAGAAGGTTTTGAAGAAAGCAGGACCGAACCCATCTGGCCCGAGGCTACTGTCCGCACACATAGCCCAGACTGCCTTCTTTAGCTCCTCCATGGTGAAAGGTTTTTCAAGCTCATCTAGGTGGGGTACCCGATCCAGGTAAATACGAGGGTCAAAGCTCCAGAAGGAGGGGGCTGCAGTGCCCAGGAGAGATTTATGACTCTTTAGCCACTACTAAACTTCAGGTGGTACTCTGTTGTAGAATAAAACTCCATAATTCTCCATCTAAGATACTGAAGTTTATTGATGATTCTTTATTTTAGGATATGTGGAAAAGGTATTACTCTGCTGTAGAATAAAACTCCATAATTCTTCATCTAAGATACTGAAGTTTATTGATGATTCTTTATTTCAGGATATGTGGAAAAGGTATTTGCACTACATTTCAAGGCAGATAGTAGATTACATGGCTAAGCAGCCAGCCCATATTACTAATTGTTTATTTTCTTATTTAAATTAAAATGGTTTATGTATTCCGTCGAAGCATTCACATGCCTTCTTAATTTCAGGAAAAACAATTTCTTATTTAATGGTTCATGTATTGTTATGACTAAACTAAAATTCCAAACAAAATCATAGTCATATATTGTATTTATATGATGAATTTAGATGTTCCAATCGCTATATTTAAACTAAAATTTTCAGAACAAATTGTGGTCTCTAAGCTTGTGTCATGTGGTCCATCAACTTAACATATCAATTAATTAGCATGTCTAATTCTTAAGCGCTACCAGAAATCAGTTTTATTTGATTTGAATTAACAAGGCACGGGCCCTTTTGTACATATCTATAATCATGATAGATATTATATTCTCGATGGATTTATTTGATGGCCACAATTTAGTTACTCCATTGCAGTGCACGGGTCCTTTTGCTAGTTAATTTTAACAAGTGATATCATGAGCTAGGTGCGAGGCGATGTTCATGTTGATTCAGATGATGAGATAGGAAGGATTCGCCAAGATTTACGTGCCGCGTGTGTAGCCACAGGGTGGTCCATGGACCGCCCTGTAATTCAGCCCATTACACTATATATATGGGATTAAGACAGAAAAAATTAGCCAGACTAAGGGGCCGAGGCCCAAGGCCAAAATACATGGACTAGCGACTGGCTTTCTGGTTTGCTTCATATTCTGTCCCAGCCTTTCAGAAAAACATTCCTCATTTCCTTCATATTATGTACGACTTGAACCAATGCCATCGATCAGCGAACCCTAGCGAGGCACGGCCGGCGGCCGGCAAGTAGAAGCGAATTAGTGAAGGAGCGCTCGAGGCGCCGGCGCTCGGCGTCATCGGCAACCACCCTACCACTACCGAATATTAAGTGTGTGACCTTACGGTTTGAAGAATCATGCAGACATGAGTAAGACACCTCTCCAACCAATAATCAATAGCGTGATCTGGATGCCCATATTGACTGCCACATATTCAATGAAGATCGTTATCGGTTGAACCATGATATCAAGGATTCAATTAATCTCGTATACAATTCCCTTTGTCCGGCGATATGCTTGCCCGAGATTCGATCATCGTTATCTTCATACCTAGTTCAATCTCTTTATCGGGAAATCTCTTTACGCGTTCCGTAATACAAAATCCCGTGACTAAACTCATTAGTCACATGCTTGCAAGCTACTTATGATGTTGTATTGCCAAGTGGGCCCAGAGGATATCTCCGTCACACAGAGCGACAAATCCCACTCTCGATCCATGCAGCCCAACAAACACTTTTTGAGATACCTGTAGAGCACCTTTATGTACACCCAGTTATGAAGTGACGTTTGATACCCACAAAGTATTCTTCCGATATTAGGGAGTGGGACAATCTCACGGTCTAAGGAACAAATACTTCATATGAAGAAAGTTGTAGCAACTAAACTAAGTGACACGATGAGATGCTAAGCTTCCGGTTGGATCTGTCCATCACATTATTCTCCTAATGATGTGATCCATTATTAAATAAAAACTCATGTCTATCGTTAGGAAACCATAATCATCTTTAATCAACGAGTTAGTCTAGTAGAGGCTCACTAGGGACACGGTGTATGTTTATGTATCCACACATGTATTTAACTTTCCGGTCAATACAATGATAGCATGGATAATAAACATTGACATTTAGCATAAACAAGGAAATATGACAATAACAACTTTATTATTGCCTCTAGGGCATATTTCCAACATTTTTTTCTAACGGAGAAAAATAATCAAAGGAGAATAAAGAACATAATGCCGGCATGACGAATCATCTAGAAAAATATCTGATAACAATATATGATTCCTGAATATATAGGTCTTATATGAAATAGAGTACAAATAATAATTCTTATTTATTTAACAACTTGAGGAAATGCAAAACACAATGACGCCCGTGATGGAACCAGGTACAAAATGGAATTATCGATGACTCTCCGGCGTAGATCGTCATTGAAGACTTGCGTGAACTATCAGCCACAACAAGCAAATGATTGATACTTTCCAACAAGCAAATGATTCATGGACGTGTGCCTGGTAGTTGACACATGAGCACACCGTTAGTATAAATGCAGCGATGACCAATGTATAGTTTCTCGGGTAAACGAAAGAGAATACTCACATCACATCAGTATAATTAAACATTTCCGGATCTGGCTCCTCTAGGAGCCGCATGGATGTCCGGTGCATGGGACCTTTGATTTTTGTTAATAAAACCACTTGACATGTATATCATGAGAAGGGAAATGGTGGTCATGATCTCAACACCACTGCTCAGGTGTTTGGCATGGGAGTTCTCGTTGCACCAGTAGGCCGTGTGGCACAACATCTCCACCCATACTTCAAAGATTACCTCCAGTGTAACTGATAGCATCTTGCTACGTTCAAACATAGATAACGTATTGCTGTCTTCATGTTTTCTGATCAGCCTTGCACCAAGCCGAGATCCTCTGTCCAATATAAGATTGGCACTGACTCCTGGAGGATAAATTGTAACCAGAGATCCCTCGAGTTGTGCAGTTCCATGGTCCCAGATGACCCTGAGCAGATCACAATTCCCGGTGTACTCCAAGCAATTTATCAGATCATAGCAGAGTTCAACATACCTTTGTCGACTAACAGGGTAAGGCAGCATGTATGGGCGCGCAGCAAGCAGGAAAAACATGTAATTGGACATCGCACCGGTTGCCAGGAAAAGATTAGTAAGGTCTGGACCACGGTCCTCCTCACGCCATACCACCATTACCTTGGCATCCAACCAACCGAGGAACAGGCGGGTGGCGATGTGCCACACGAGGATGCTCTCATCCAGGTCCAACTCCACACTCCATTCCAGGTCCAATAATACATCATCACCAACTCCATGTTCCATTCCATTAGAGCTCAACGCACTATGCCTCCTTAGGGCATTCCGGCCCCGTGAGTTGGTGATGTCAAATTGGCTTGTCTCTGTAGTAGACACTAGTTTCAGCACCTTCTGAATGATAAGATGCGGGACGGGGATGGAGTAGGAGTAAGCCATGGAGTCCCATCCATCTGGCAATTTTGCTGCTTGTATTATTCCTACTGCGAACGCACAGGCGAAACAACTCATGTTGCCCCATGTAACCCCGCAAGTCACTTTTATGTATTCTGCGAGTATGTCGAACCACAGGAGCAAGCCATGCACATTTCTTTTCTAACATGAATGCATATGTCCATTTTGAGAACATGGTCCGCAATACTGATGTGGTCTCCAAGATGACTGCACCACCCAACAAAACATAAGTGACAACCACATCTATTCTGTGGTAACCATGTTTGTCACTTGATCTATGGAACAACAGTAATGCCGTGACTGTGGCCGGCAGTGTGATGACACGGATGCACCTACCATACCAAGTGTGGACCACCGCAGCCTTGGAGTATAGCAAGTCGTACATCATAGATAGTTGCATTCCGACCACCTCCAACATCTCCCATCCTTCAAAACTTTGATCCCTATTGATTTTCACAAAACGTGCCGGCCCCTCGAACAATTGCTTGGGAACATCCAACAATGTGAAAGCTATAAACAGTAGGTCTTTCTGGTTTTCCTGATGGGCTCCGTCTGAAGCCAACTGCTGGTGTTGCCCGGTGCGGAAATCCTTGTAGCTTGTGGCGGATAGGCTGCTACTGGCAGAATTGTTTGCGCACATGAGTGCCCATACTCTTTCCTCGTACTTGAGAACCCCAACCACAAACATGAGAATGGCAGCCGGACGAACCCAGGTCCGGCTGTCCAGGACGGAAGATGCATACAAGACATAGCCAGCCGCGAGGACCTGCAGTCCAAAAGTCTGCAGGTGGCGCAGCCATAGTCGGTTGTCCTCAATGGCATAGGCCGTGATGTTGTCCTGCCCGCCAAGGTGCACTAGCAGCAACGGTGCCCACAGCGCCATGAGCTGCTGCTCCGGTGACCTGCTCACCAGGGACATGTGTCTCAAGGCGTATAACGCTGTAGTGTCGGCCAGCATGTATGCTGACCATATGATGAATTTAAGCCTGGTGGAGTCGATGCGGCGACGAATATCTGCCAAAAGGAGGAGTGTGACCTGCACTGTGAAACTCAGGAGCACCATCACTTGGATCCCCCACCCTTTCCATGCCACCACAAGTATCTCTACTTCACCAGCCATTTATATATTTCTCTGCCATAATCAAAGACATAGACGACTTTAGGTACACGTACATAAGAAATTAAGCTAGGAGTCACCAACCATCAACAACGACATGTTAAAAAAACAGGTTGTGAAGAATGGGGATGGAAATTACTAGGACCACATGTGATGTGCCACTGGTGTTCATTAACTACTAGTACCATGCATATGATACTAGTGTATGATACTACCTTCATAGTGCATGATGTGCCACTGGTCTCTTTTTAATTCTCTACAGCGTGTTTGCTATTTCCAAGTGCATGATATCAGCTAAGATACTTACACTATGGCCAGCCTCGTGGCACTGCCCTGCTAGATGGCGGTGTGGGGGGATCCCAAGAGGGTGAGGCTGATGAATCATGTGGTGGGCAGGTGCACACACACATAGTGTGAGAAGCATGGACCCCGATTATGAATAAGGCATGATTGGATGAATGGCATGGATTATGCGCCTAGGAGGGGTCAAAGAGTTGCCATGTACACATGTAGACTTGGAGTGCAATGAAGTAGTCCGAGGATGCCACCACCTTTGGGCTATCGTGGAAGAGTATCAGTAGCGTTCTCCTTAATAAACAGGTCTACTATGGACGCAATGGATCCATAGATCTATTGGAGCATGATGGAGTTGAGACAAAGCCACTCCTTTGTTCCTTGTTGGTGGGTGAAGGCACCACGTAGCAGGGGTTAGTGAGGGGATTCTTGATGATAGGTAGCAACAAAAAAAGATCTGCCACTTGGTCTAGTTTTCTCCCCTGATGTTGAGGGTGATGGGAACAAAGAGCCTTGGTGCTCTCGATGCAACCACTTGAACCCATCAAGATGGTCGAGGGGGTCAAAGGATTCCCTCTCAAACATGGCAACTGGTTTTGGGTGGTCTGGGGTTGTATGAGATGGGGAGGAGGTGACGTGGGGATCACCGTGACATTGCAGGTGGATAGGGGAGCAAAGCAATTGCAGTGAAAATCAATGGCAATCTTATACCATGAAATTTGTTGGAACATGCAACAATTATGCCTCTCATTTGCATTTTTATTTGGAGGACAAATGAGACACCCCAAAGGATAAGATGCCATTGGCTAATGGAAGGTCATAGCTGTAGGATCTCATTAGTAAATGGCCGTCCGGTGTAAAGTTGAAGTTACACTTGGTGGGTACGTATCATGTTTACCCGATATATATACGTTGCCTAACAAAGAAAGCCATATGCACAAAAGCATGACTTCGACTAATCAATGACTCAAAAGAATCACAACCTTGTGAAAAAGCATGGAATGTACAAGAAAGGCAGGGGCCTGGCATTTTTGTTGTTGTTGTTGTTGCTACTTAAGCAGTGGACATGGTCTAGTACGTTAGGTACCAGGCTGCAAAATGCTTCATTGTACACATTAAATCTTAGATCTTCCAAGTTAAATATATTTTTCTTTTTTAAAAAATGAGGATAACCCCTGGCCTCTGCATCCAACGATGCATACATCCATCTTTATTATCATATACAACAGAGTCTGACAAAATAAATGCATGGATCAACCCAAAGCCACCTTTCCGGCGATCTAGGTCGCTACACCTACTAGTTTGATGATGTGCCCTGACCGCACCCGCGCACACCATCTAAACTAGTGGTCTCACCAAACTGCCCGACAGCATGCCGAGAGCACCAACCGGTCTAGCTGACCCTCGACACACGCCGCATGCGCACGCTTCAGAATCCACGACCCCATCTTCCGCCGACCCAACTTCAGGAGAAATTAATGCAATGATCTTGCCAGGCCCAACTGCCCTCGGCGCCATCATCCTGCCTGCGTCCATCGCCATATGTCCATCGCCGAGACCTCGTTGTGTCACGATGCCAAGAGCAGCCATTGTCGACGTGGTAGGTGCCACACCACACCACCTCCTGTTTCAGGTCGTCGCCAACGCCAACCCAACGATGGCCACCAGCCAACTATCTCCCAAGGCGGCGCCTTCAAGAAGGGAACGACCCCGAAGGTGCCGTCGCCGCCCACCGCAGTTTGGCTTTCACCCGAAAAATAAATGGCTTGGTGGGGGTAGAAGCAGATCTGACCACATCTCCATGGAGAAAAAATGGCGCCCTCGGGCGTCGCGCCGCAGTTGTGGCCGAAAAGTGTCAGAAAGGGATATCTCCTGATTTGAATCCCCACCTCTAGCTCCTACAGCATGGAGCACTGGCAAGTCTCACGACCCAGATGGCCAGATCCATACGGAAAAGCACATTGAGCAAAGGAGTGAAGGCGAGCATATCCAGATCATGTGTCGCCCGGATGACCATCACCGCTGCTGCATCCTGGACACGCTCTGCCGGACACAAAGCATCTGCTAGGTGCAACCGCTAGTGGCCCCATGCTTCCATATGACCATCTGCATCGAGCACTTGCGCCCGCATCTAGCTATCCAGATCGAGCGGCCCACATCACTAGCAGACCACCGTGCAGCCAGCTTGGATCCGCAAGGCCGCGCACCTCGCGCGCGACCCTGCCACCGTCCTACATGGTCATATACTGCAAGATGGTCATATAGGAGTCTTTTATTGGCAACATCGACCTGCGCGCTACCGCTGCATTGCCCTTTCGGGCCGCAGCATTGTAGCCACCGCCGCCCCGAGACCGTCCCTGCGGTTGGACCAACCCACGCGCAGCCACTGCGTTGCCCCTTCGAGCCATAGCACCGCGGCTCTCGGTCCAAGTAGCCATCCCAGGCCGTCCCCACGGCTGCACCGACACACGGGCTGTTGCTGCATTGCCCCTTCGGGGCGTAGCGAGCATGGCATGCGGTCCCTGTTACTTCCTTGAGGTCTTCTACGTCGTCGCCCCGACTCGTGCACTGTCGTTGCATCACCCCTTAGGGCTGTAGCGCCACGGCACACATGCACTTCATCGTCCTTGCGCTTTGACTTCTATGTAGCTAGTATGTTCCGCGCCGCCTCCCAGGGCATGGGTACGCCACTATCGTGCCGGTTCTCACAACACTATCGGGTTCCTCGCCTACTTCCAACACCGCCGCCGCGCTACAAAGTCCTAACGTAGTCGCGACCGCCTCCTCCTCAGGACGTCACCGCCTCTCTTCTTCCTCGCGTTGCCGCTTGCTCATCCGAGTTGCGCCGCCACTCCACCTCTCGCCTTTGTCTAGCACCAGCTCATCGACAGCGTCGCCGTCATATGCCCCAACAACTTCATCTACTCCGACAACCGCAAGCGACATCGGCCCCATGCCGATCGGTGCCGCAACCGTCGTCGAGTCCTTCTCTGCTAGCCCACTCGACATGGCGTACAACTTGGGCTGGTCCCCGTCTATGCATGCCCCGTGCTGGCAGCACCAACGCGTGTCTTGGTCCATGACGTGTCCCCGTGCCTGGCAAGCCTGGTGCGGCGCCTTGTAAACATGAACTTCGTCTGTCTACGCATGCCTGGTGCTGGCAACACCGACGCGCATCCACGACGTGTTCTCGGGCTTGGCAAACCCGGTGCGACACCTCGTCAAGGCTGTCTTCTTCCTGGTGCACCACTATCTCGACATCGCGGCGCCCATGACAAACTGGGCCCCTCCTTGAGCCCGTATCTTCATGGCGACTACCTCAACACTGGCCACCCCGACTCGACATCAACCACGGCGTCCCTCATACGGCTACCTCGACCACGACTACACCATCCTATGCTCTTGGCTACATCGACATCGGCACAAAAGGGCTACGACATTTGCTTGAGCAACCTCACAGAATTCCACAGCTGCCACGACTTCCGTGATTTATTGAACGCTATGACTGCGAGGGGGTATTCATCGGCTTACCTTCTACGTCGCTACTGTTGTGACTACGGGGGATGGTGAGTATCATTGTTATTTAGGAAACATAGGATAGAGTCGGATTTGTTTTACCTTGGCTTGCATTCAAAGCCGGTCATGTACTCCCACATATATAAGCCCACCAGCCTCAAGCAATGCAAACAACAATTCCACCAATCCGTTTCTATCCTTCTACATGGTACCAGAGTCAAGAGGTCTTGAGTTCAAGACACTGCTGGCGCAATTAAATTGTAGCCCACTTTTGGTCCATGTTTAAGCCCGAGGGAGGCACGCGTAAGAAAAAGCGTTGACGTACAAAAGCATAGTCCACCTTTCCCCATCAGCTTGAGCTTTTGGATGAACTGGTTGGTTCATGCAGTTCTACAAACCATGCAACCACCAAGACTTGCGGCCGGTTCTAGCCATCCAGATCGAGCAACCAGGCTACCACGGGCGCACATCACCAGCAGCCCACCACACGCAGCCAACATGGATCAGCACGGCCGCACACGTCGCGCGCAACCCTGCCACCGCTAGCTGCTGCTCCACGGCCCGACGTCTCCCGCCCACGCCAGCAAACCCGAATGAGGGGAGAGAAGACCCCGCCGCCGCCAACGTCGACACCAACCCGGCTTCGCCCGGCAGCGAGGGGGGAGATTGGAGGAAGGGGAGACCCCCGGCGGCACTATGGTTGGCCCTGCCGGTCACTCGTGGGAGCGACACGGGAGGGGGACCTGCTGAAGAATGTTACTTCCTCAACAGCCCCGGCTCCTCTCTATGAAGGAAAAGTTTTTGACATACCTGATTGATGCGATGACAGGAGGATTAGTCGTCCTCGACAACCGGACATATGAAGCCTGACGACTGATGGTGCAAATAAGTGAGCCCAGCTAGCTCCTCTATCTAGTCGGTGAGATCCATCTATATATAGAAACATCACACGAATTTTAATTACATACAAGTAAACCAAATACGAATTGGTTGAAATAGGATTAACAGCGTTGTGTACGTCATTCGTAGTATAGTATAGTACCTCAGCTCAAAGTAGGTACATGACGAATTCCTCTGTGAAAGACCAATAAAATGTGGATTGTTGTCTGTAAACAATCAGCTGAATGCATTAATGTAGTCAACAGAGAGAAAGAAAGCATTTCACCGAATGCATTTCCTTTGGCATCCACCAATCCATATATTATACAGTACTAAGTAATATTTAAGTGCGTACCTTATTTTCCTCTTGATAGCATGCGGCAGGTAAGACCAACGGAAGCTTTATTTGAAATACTTCAAACACTGGAGGATTATAGAACCTATAAATTAGACAACGCACGCACGCAGGTGTACATATATATAATATTCGTTGAAAAGGAAATATTCGTTGCTTGCTTGTTGTCTGTAAAAATTAATATTCGTTGCGTGTCTTCTTAGCTCCATTCTGGCTGGCTGAATCCCTTGCTTTTGTTCTAAAAAAGCATAGCGTCCACACCATGCAAGACACTTTGCTTTTTCCGTTGCAACAAACAAAGACAAATTGATCCTTTTCTTTCTTCAAAGATTTTTCTTTTCTTTTCTTTTCCTTTTTTGCGCTGGAAACCAGGAGCTTTATTAAGTTAAAACAGGATTACAATCTACAGGACAATGTAAATTAGAGGCATGAACATTAAATTAGAGGCATTGAAAGAGTGGCAACATTAATCTGCTTTGTTTAAAGAAGAGTAGGGCCATGTTTTGATCTTCATGGTCAAGTCTTTCTTTTGATGGGAGCTCATAGTGAGAGTAATATAAGTACTCCCTCCGTCTAGGTGTGTAAGTCACCTTAGGAGTAGCAGCGCAACCTAGGATGTTACAAAGAGGAGCAGCGGGACGAGGTAAACTTTCAATCAGAGCGCTGTTACAAAGAGAAATAAATCAGCATTTAACCGCTAATTATTAGGATGCCTTTTCAGCTTTACATGCAGGCCCACGTAATTGCATGCAAAACCGCTCTTGCCTAATCAACGTACAGGCTCGTTGCATGCAGGGGTTTCCACGGGGTAGGAACGAGGGAATCGAGGGGGAAGAGAACCCTCATGAACGATGCTTGGAGGGCATCAAAGAGAATTTAATGTTCCACGCCTTGAGGTTTTGGGAAAATCTGAATTTCGTAAGGTGACTTACACACCTAGACGGAGGGAGTAGTAACATGCATGTCATATAAGTAAAAAAAAATATGACGTGGCAAGTAATTAATGAAGAGAGATGCAAATAAAGTAATTGATAAGGAGTAACATAATATGTTATCATCACATAGCGCTTCCCAATGTAAAATGACTTTATAGTAATGAATGAAAATATCTATGTTATCACACATATGACAATACCCATAAAGAAATATTAACATAGACTAGTAACATATACATGTTACTAGTGTAAGTTAATCACCACTATGACCAGCCTAAATATGGTGTTGGTAGTCTAATATTCATAGGGAACTATCATCGTGCAATCAAATTCCTCTGAGGACCTCTCATGTCTTTTGATTACAATCTGCAGGGCACTTGGCAAACAGTCCTCCTGCAAGATGGTACCACGGTCGTAGTGACGGTGCAAAATACCGTCAGATCCCTCGGTAAGGGACAAAGCGCGGTTGGAAGTCTTTGATTGGAGTTCACACAAAAGTTTTACCCAAGTTCGGACCTTCGGAGAGTAATACCCTACATCCTGCTTGCTTTGATATTTCATGGTGGAGGTATACCTCGTGTGAGGGTTTTACAATAGTGTTTGCTATTTCTGTTGGGAGTTGTTATATGAGATAAGATGGGATGGAAGTCCCCTGACTTCCCCTTATAAAGAGGAGGGAGGTCTAGGTTTTACAAGAACAAGGCACAGACCTAGGGAGCAGAGTACATTGAACATGATGGGGAGCAGAGTAAGGCACAGACCTCTGCCAATGGCAAGATATTTTTGGGCATAAGTGCTGCCATGGCAGCCAAAATGAACCTGAGTTTAACTGCAGCAATCACCCCCTAAACTTAGCATTCAGGGGTCACCTCCACCATGCCCACACTCAAATCGTAATTGCAGACGAACATGGCTGAGAGGCTTGATGAGCATATCCGTGAGTCGATATTTAGTGGCCATGAACTCGAGCAACATCTTGTTCGTCTCCACACTATCCCCTAGGAAGTGGTACCTAAGCTCTATGTGCTTCTAGTAGTCGTGGAACACGGGGTTCTTGGCGAGGAAAATCGCCGATTTATTGTCCACCTTCAGCATCACGGTCTCTGCCTCGTCATCTCGGAATTCACCCAGCAAGGCGCGACAACCAAATCCCAACATATTTAGACATGTAGCTCGGCGGCTGCTGTTGAGGAGTTAGAGGGTGATGGAGGTGCTCTTGCGAGTGTTGACGTCACCATCTAGATCGCTATCACTGTAGCCGACAAGCCATTACTCCTTGAGAGTTTGCAACCAAGTTGGATCGAGCCGGCTATGCTTCGGAGGATGTGTTTGATGGCGGCGAGATGCTTCTCCACCGGTGCCTCCATGAAGCGCGTGACGAAACCTTTTCCTCGAGCTCTTCGTTCAGGAAATCGGACTTAACGTCCATGTGATGCATGGCCCGGACCGCACTTGCCGTGAGCGCCAAAAGGAGGCGCAGGGACTCAAGTCGAGCCACCGGAGCGAACACCTCGTCATAGTCGATGGCATGATGCTGGCCATAGCCCTTCATTACCAGGCATGCCTTGTGCTTCAGCACCTCCCCCTCCGCTGCCTTACCTTGAACACCCATTTCAGGCCAATTGCACAAGGCTGAAAGGGAGCGTGGTGAAGTGCCAAGTCTGATTTTCTTCTATCGACGCCATCTCGTAATTTTGATTTTGAAATGTTAAAAAAACAAACTCAAATGGTTTTAGGAAGATTTCCATAATTTAATTTTTCAAACGTTGGATGCATTCATGCAGCACCTGCCACTGCCAGTCTGCCAAACACTCATGATTTTGTTCCTCTGTCAGTTCATAGAACCTGGGCAATCAGTACATCAAATTTCCGCTGACTTCGGCCATGTTTGTGATCAGCCAGAAATCCTGATATTTATCCAGACAGAATAACTGTTGACGAGAGTCTATATTCAGCCAGAAAATGCTGGGCTGTCACACAGCCGAAGCAGGGCACTTGGTATTGCTTGGTCAGCCTTTTGTGTCATCACAAGAGGGAAAAACAATAACTGATGCGGATAACCAGTGGAGATGAAGACACGGTGAATAGTACAATCCTCTCTTCGATTACAAATAGTTTGACGGATCTCCAATGGACACAAGATGAAAGATTACGGCACTCAAATCAACAGATTACAACTGACGCCGCCTGCTGCTGACTCATAAACTAGCCCAACAAAATCAAACCCCTAGGTTTAACCTGTTGTTTACTAGTGGTGGAAGAGGATTTCTCATGAATACGAGTCTTAGGATTCTGGAAACTTGGTTGTGTGGCTTCCTCTGTTCTAAGATAAGATGTGATTGATTCGACGAGGCGGAGCAGCCGAGGATCATATGGAGAAGGGTCCTTGACTGTTCTCGAGCTTCGTAAACCTGCAAGCTTACAACAGATAATGCACACATTTATATGGTCGCATCCTAATGCCCTCACAGCCGTGCAACATTTTAAGTTGTTCACCTAAGGTTGCTGTTCAGTTTGAATCTCCTTTAAAAAGGCACAATTGCTAAAAGTTTTCCCAAGTGTGGAGTTACTCGTCATGATCTAGAATCTCTCTCAATCACACGTATATACATAGCTCATAACTGGCCGTTGGCCAAGATCTCTCCCTACCCCTAAAATATATATGCATGTGTGGAGGCTTATGTGTGGTTTGGTGGGGTAAATGGAGTAAGCAAACCTGAATTTTAGTTATTGCAAAGCTAATTAAGTATCCGAAACTAGTACAATGAAGCCTTGTCATTCCAGTCACAGGGGGGAATATATGTCAAAACGAAAAAAGAATTATCTGAGTGGCAGAAGGTGATCTCTAGAAATAGTGATGTCGTCATTATCGGATATGGATACCTCATGGAAAGCGGCAGCAGCTGATGGTTGCACAAGGATATGAAGTCTGCGCTAATTGACTCCTACCACAAAAGAAAGTCAGAGCCTCTTAAATTTTTATTGCCAGGACTCTTTTTTCTTTTTCTTTTGCCTCTTGATGCAAGCACACTCTTTTTCCTTTTTCCTTTTTCTCTTTTGGCTCTAGATTGCCGACACTCCTTTTCCCTCTTTTTTAATAAGTATTTCTTAAGACTTGCCGACTAGATAGATGGCTCTGTTTACAAAGCATTGTGCGGAGTAGATCAATGCATGCTGAGCGCCCTAAACATGAAAGACCAGAATGCAAACACCATATAAAATGACAGACAACAGGAAGAAGTGGCTCATGATGAGCGCCATAAAATGAACCTTCACATTGGATTCTATTGGAGAAGAACAAGTGTGTAAACCTTACATGATAGGATAAAAATGATGCACAAACGGAGGAAGTGTCTTATAGAAGGTGAACGGATACAACAAATTTGCAAGATTGCACTAAAAAGTGTCGAAGAGGGTAGCAGTCAAAGGAACAGAAGTGAATGAATGGCTTTCAAGAACTTCAGACTAGATGGATACAAAGTTAACAAAGCTCACCAAATATTTAGATTGCACAAACGGTGGTTCAGTTTTCTTATGTATATGGCTCTGGTGGGACAAAATAATACTCTAAACCAATCAAAGTGACACCAACTTTTGCACTCAACTCTTGGGATTTTGATTAGGAGTCATTCAGAAAAATGTGGAACAGTGAGGGCTAGAATATGACCAAATAAATTATATGCACAATCCAATGTAAACTAACATTTGAATAAAGCGAGAAAATTGTATACCATTCCTTGTCCCAAGATTCTTTCATTGAACTCATGTCTGCATTCTGGTCTTCAGTTATTTCCTAACCTGCGTTGGTACAATATATTTGATGTTAGTATGAGAGCCTCTTTAAATTTTATTTTTACACATTCTTATGTTATTTGGTTTAATATCAACACGATAGGAATTAGTGATTACCTTAGGGCGGACTGATAGTGGGAAACACAAAATCTTGTTTGTTTGGAAATGGAAGTCTCTTTTTATTGATTCTTTGTCAAGTATCTAGGTTATACATGCACCAAAGGGGAAAGCGTCTCGTTCTGACAATGCAGCTCCGGGAATTTCAGGTACAAGACAAATGGAAGATTCATACAGCTTCCTTGACTGCAAATAAGCCAAAGGCCAATATTATTGATGGAAAGCATACAAAGTAAAATCATGAGACAACCTTTGCAGAAAGCTTACCTTGCACATGGTCGACACAGTCGACTAACTTTAGATCCGCTGAAGACTGGTCCATAATTTTTTCTTCGTGTGCATGCAGTGAATACTATAATTTTGGATTTATGAAGTGGTAGATAACCATGAACAAAACCTGAGAATATATTGTGTTAGGACCAATCAACAAAGCAGAAAACTTTAACGTATATAGTAGGTCATTTACCATCTCAAAGTTCCTGACTAATCCATCACTCCTGCCTATGTACTGCTGTACGAACTCCTCGTTGCCACAATTACTGACTATTGGTACAGAATTCATGAAGGAGGTGGGCAAAGAAACTCTGTAATTCCATTGCGAGGATTTCCTCCAATATTTCTTTGTTGGCATACTTACCAGATATATGTACAGGGAGAAGATACCACACCGGAGACCCCATTGTCCTACAAGGCTAGAAGAATGTACATTGGAATCCCAAGGAGCCCTGTGCAGTAGAGATGGAATCACATAGTGTTATTAAGATTAAAAGGTAACGACGAGGTAAACCAAGCAAAAGAAAGTAGCTTATTGTGTGTGTGTGTGTGGTCTTGAGGAAAAACAAGGAACTGCTTGTTACCTTGGATTAGTCTATAGTCTGATTAATGGTATGCTCCCCATTAACCGTCTGCATCACTGTTTTAGCTCCTCATTTTTGCATTCCTTGACATGTAACTCTTGCAGCGAGGTGGGGAGGCCACTCTTTGGCAGCGACCTGATGGATGGACAGTCATAGATCTTCAACCTGTTGAGGTTAGTGAGCATGTGCAGCCCTGCTGGGAGACACCGCAAGTTGGTGCACTGGATGAACTCTAACTCTTGCAGCGAGCTGGGGAGGCCATTCTTGGGCAGTGACCTGATGGCTGGACAGTTACTCATCTCCAATATTTTGAGGTTGGTGAGCTTGTGCAGCCCTGCTGGGAGGCACCGCAGCTTGGGGCACCAATGAAATTGGAGGTCCTGGAGGGAGGTGAGGAGAGAAAGGGCCTCTTTATTGTCATCATAAAATGATAATTCGGTGAGGGAGCAAGAGAGGATGCGGCAGATGGGCGCAGTTAAGACTCCTGCGATGTAGCCCGTCATCAATTGCTTCAGTTTTGAAGAAAGAAACCGCTGCTCTTGCTCTTGTTCACCCTGCTGCAGATCCATACAATTTTCAAGGCTGAGGTGGTGCAGGGAGGACGGGAAAGGGCAACAGGAAGAGAGATCCGAGGAGGCCTGCTTCTGCTTGTACGCAGACAGGAACTTGGGGCAATCGTGTATCATTAATACCTCGAGGGAGCCCATGGACTGCAGACCTCCTCCTGTCCCACGGCTTCTCTTGTGGGCAGTCAGCACAAGCTCTGGACAAATGCTAATCCACAACTCCTCGAGAGAGTGGGAGAGATTGGCTGGTAAGAGCAGCATCCCATCGTCATCATCATCATCTTCTTCTTCTTCTTCATTCACCTTCTGCCATTTTTCTTGTTGTTGATCAGTTCCACGTGTATCCTCCTGCAATTTAACATCTGAAGAAGCTGGCGATGCTGCTGTTTGTTGCTGCACGCCGAATCCTGTTATATTCTCACACCCAACTATAGACAAGCAAGAGAGCTCAGGGAGATGGGTTAGTAGACGTGCCAGTTCCTTGCAGCTAGCACTCCACCTCTCTATCCTTAAACTGTTAACCGGAAGCTGCCATATGGCATCACTTCCTGATAATAGCTGGAACGTAATGCTTGAACTATCTATTTTGAGGGTTTTCAACGAGGTTAGCATTTTAAGGTGTTTCTCAGCCAAAGGCGGACATTTTGTAATATGCAACTCTTGTAGTTGGGTTAAATTATGGAACACCAAGACTGTCTCATCTAGGATATGCAGATCACCACTTCCTTCTATGATCAAACAGCTTGATTCGTGTGCATAATCTAATCGCTCCAGACCTCTTCCTACACGATTCAGTATAACAGAGCAGAAAGTGTGACTATAAGGAATAGGAGGCAGCCACAACAGTTTTGGGCAGTCCGCAGTTTCAATCTCTTTTAGCCTCGAAAAACCATCTCTTTCTGATGGGTAGCAGGTATAAGATGAAAACGGTAACTCAATTAGTTCAGGGCAACCCTTCATAGTGAGTACTTCTATAAGTGACAAGTATGGAGGGGGAACATCATTCGCTGCCCATCTTCTAAATCTTGGCAACCCAATGAGTTCTAGCCTTTTCAAGCTACAAAAGCATGTGCATGTGATGCAACCCAAATACTCTTCTCCAGACTCACGAATCAGATATAGCTCTCCAAGGGGTGGAAGGAATTCCCAATCTATGTTGTCTAGGCGGAGAGCTTCCACACGTTTGGTTGAAAGATTTGTACCCAGCCATGTAGGGCAAGTAGAGCCCCCATGCCCATCAATGCATAGCTCATGAAGATCGCTATGTGGCCGTAGGCTTTCCAGTACTTGATCTTCTAAGTCAGGACTCACGTTAGACCGGCCTTTCTTCCAACTGAGTGTTAATTTCTGCAAGCGGTTTTTGTATAATAGTTTTGCCTCATGTGCCTCATTTACTAGTGCATTCTCAAGATTATAAATGCCAAGTGATCCTCCTAGCTCTTCTAGTTTCCCCAGCTCCCTTAGTTCAAAACCACTACTTTCCCTTCTAACTTCAAACCTCTCTAGTTCTTGTAAGTTATGTAGTTTCCCCACATTATAAATATTCTAATGGAATATATATGTTGGGACAAGGAAATGGCGTAATTTTACAAGGTTAGCCATATCTGCAAGCAGACTATGATTATCATACCAGCGTCCTATGCCTAGCATCCTTAAATGATAAAGTCTTGATATACTCGTTGGTACATTTTCATTACTAGCATACTCCTGCACAAGCCGTAAGTAGCGAAGATGGACAAGTTTTGAGATGTTGTGCAATAGAGACTCCACAGGGTAGTACATTGTTGACAAATATACAACACGCAACGATTTTGAATCTTTGAATAAATCACCGAATATCCGAACAAAGCTTGCATCATATTCACCAAACAACATCAAAGTGCGTAGGTTCTCAAATTTCACCATGTTCCTTATATTATCCAAATCTCCCCTAAAATTTTCGTCCACGGCTCCATCCTTACTATTGAGCTTATCACTCATACTAATGGACAAATGATAGACAGATGGTGCAAGTTCTACAGTTCTTTGACTACGAAAAGCTATATGCAGATATTCTTGTGCGGAAACCTTCAATGCTAAATCATGTAGCAGGTCATGCATAACATAGTGTGTATCTGATTCGCCTGTTTCCTTTTTGAAAAATCCATAATTAACTAAGTCATTCAAGTTGTTACGCCCTATGTCTTCAACTCTTTTGATTCTGTTATCTGGTCGTAGAATGTCAAGTCCTATCCAAAAGTGAATTAGCTCCTCACAGTCAAATTTGTAATCTTCTGGAAATAATGCACAAGAGGAAAAACATTGTTGCATGTGAAAAGGGAGGTAGTCATAGCTAAGCTTCAGCGCGGGCATGATATCATGATCACTGGTCTGTGATTTCCATTCTTTACTTTCAAGAACTTTTATCCAGTGATCTACAGTTAGATTTTTTTCTCAACAATCTACCCACGGTTTCTGCGGCAAGGGGAGAACCCTTCAATTTTTCCACAATCTTTTTCCCGATTTCAATTAAGTCTAGATTATTTTGTTGATCAGTTTCATCAAAAGCACATGCTAGGAAAAGGCTCCAATATTCTTTTGGTTCCAAACCGTTTAGTTCTAACAGTTTATCTCCTCTCCTAACCATTTCTGCTACTTCAAGGAATCGGGTAGTGACTAGAATTGTATCACCATTTCCTTGCTGTTTTTTAAAGGGAACTATGAATCTTTCCCAGTCATCTCCATTACCATATTTCCATATATGATCCAAAACAAGTAAAAATCTTCTATTTGTCAGCCTTTTTTCAATTAATTTCTGAAGTTGGTCCAAGTTTTCTACCTCGTTATCTGCTCTATTGTTTTGTTCGCCTTCTGCTTTAGGGATGGAGCGCACAATCTCTTGTGTCAACCTATACACACTAAAGTCGATAGATACACACACCCAAACTCTTATTTCGAAACGATCTTGCACTTCTTTGCTATTGTATATGTACTGAGTGAGAGTTGTTTTTCCTATGCCCCCGGGACCAACTATAGGAATAACGGTGAGATCTCCACCCCTTATAATGTCTTGGACAATATCGTTTTTCTGAGGATCCCTCCTATACAATGTAGGCTCTAAAGCTTCTTACGTGGTTATGGGTCTACTTGTAGAGGCAACATTAGCAGTGTCATGGCTAGAGCTCGACAACTCTAGACCAAGAATGGTGGAGACCTTGACACATAGGGGCTTTAGCTCGTCCGTGATATATTTCATTCTTGTAGAGATGTCTACCCTATCAAATTCCATATTTGGTTCTCTAGGACTAGGGGCTTGCTTACTATGATCTTCTTCACGGATAGGTAGAAAAGAAGAGCAGAGGAATCGTTTACCGAAGGCATGGGCAGTGGTACGCGCACGGGAGGCAAGGCGGCGCACGCACTTACATGACTCCTGGTCGGACTTCTCGTCTGACTCCTCGTCGGACCCATAAGACTTCGACAAGCATGAAACACACCAGAGCTGCTTGGCGGCAACACCTGCAGCATGGACGGTGGTACGGGCCCAGGAAGCCAGCGGGTGTGCGCACTTGCAGGACTCCTCGTCGGCGATGTTGGTGGAATCACGAGAAGTAGAGAGGCATGAGATCTTCCTGGCGGCGGCACAGGCCGCATGGCGAGCGTCGCGAACGAGGTTGCGGCCGCACCGGAGGTCGTCGACGGTCTCGAAGGTGCCATCCAGATTGTCCTGGATGCGGAAGTAGTCGAGCTCGTCTAACACGTCATCGGCGATGTACCCCAAGCCCCGCAGCATCTGAAGCAGCTCTGACAATGCGGGGTTGTGGATCTCCCTTCTCCCGGCGGTGTAGAGTATGGCCTGCGCATTGAGAAGCTCCATCTTGAGGGCCTTGATGTTGGGCTCCAGGTCCTGGGTAGCCGCCCAAGCCTCCATAAAGTCGTCGGACAGCGGGCTCAGCGCCAAGCTGATGGCGCCGCCCTCCATGTTGTGCTTGCTTTATTCTCTCTCACACCACTGCCCTCCCGTGCCTCCGCCAGCCACCGCACCTCCACTGATCCACCACCGCCGCCATTCGCCGGATCCCCTCTCGCGCCCTAGGGGAGGGGAAACTGACCTCTCTCTCTCTCTCTCTCTCTCTCTCTCTCTCTCTCTCTCTCTCTCTCTCTTGCTTGCTTGCTTTATTCTCTCTCTCCCTCTGGTGGTTGGTGTACGTAACAAAGAAATGACGACAAGCTTAAGGATCAGTTGATGAGCATGGGGATGACAACAAGATGCTTAAGGCCTAGGTCCTATGCTTGGATCATGGCGCGAGGCATCTTTGGCACCGAAACGAAAATGATGTTTCTTTACTACCTTCACACTTATCAAAAAGAAGATTCCACAAATTATTGTGGAATAATTGTTGTTCTTCCACTATTAAAATAGGATAGCAACTACTTAGATATTTATTTGGTGATACTAATGCATTATCATATCTTGAAATTAATCAGTGATTGGTAATCGCTGCTCCTGGCGTTCTTGTGTTGAATAATAGCATGGTAATTACTATACCCTTGAGGACATAAGAAATTGATTGAATAAATATTAGTAAAATATTGATTACATAAATATAAGCTGTGTCTATTTTCTAAATCAAATTTATCTATATTTGATCAAGTTTAGATAGGAAAATATTAGTTGCTACAATAGCAGGTCAGCATCATTAGATTCATCTTAACATATATTTTGTTGATATTCTAAATGTTGATAAATTTTACTATGGGAATGTTCAAGCAAGCAATGATTGAAATAAAGTGCTTGAGAGCCTTGAGGAGGAAATAATTGTGTGTATGCTTATGAGCACTAGAGCATCATATTTTACTACAAGATTTTCACTCCCTAACTTACATTTTTATGTCTCTTTCAAAACAAAACTCTTCCGTGCATTGCCGGCAAGCAAGTGTTGTCTAGAATAAATAGAATAGAGTGTTGCAAAGTTGTTTTATCTAGTAGATCAAGAACTTTGTGTTGATTATCTTTGCTTCACAAACACTTGCACTATAACCATGCCACCGCTACAACTATGCTAAGTTTTCAGGTCAAGAGACGGAGGGTTATCTAGGCGTACCAATCGTAAGTGAACCAAAACCATCTCGTTATTTTGGTTTAAACATTATGATTCGGATTTCTCTCTGCGTTGCACGAGGACGATCAAGTTTAAGCTTGGGAAAGTTGATGAGTGTTACACTCATTTCACCTTTGTTTAAAGAGAGATATTCGCTCTGATATTGGCACTAATGACTAATTGTCGGTGTGAAAACTGGCAGACCTCGGGGTAGGGGGTCCCCAGCTGTGGATCTCGAACAGATGGTAACAGGAACAAGGAGGCGCTGTTTACCCAGGTTCGGGCCCTCTCGATGGAGGTAAAACCCTATGTCCTACTCTTGTTCATATTGATGTAGATGTATTGAGTACAAAGTTGATCTACCTCGAGATCGTGACATGTGTTCTAACTCTAGGGCTAGGTAAATGAGATCGTGTTGATGTCCCCTCTATGGCCTACACCCTATGGCTTATATACACGCAAGGATGGTGTTATTTTACATGTTGTATGTCAACTACACATTAGAAATCGACACATATATTTAGATGGCCATGTATTTATTTGGTTCATGGAAGCAAATCTAGCACTCCTTG